>JALMGJ010000049.1:2062500-2170000 GCA_023362775.1 Charina bottae | reverse complement strand
CACGGAGCCCACCCAGGCTGCCGGTCAGGGGGCAAAATGCAGGCATCCACCACGTGCCGGACATCACGGGTGAGCAAGGCGGCCTCCCTCGGCCGAACAGCTTCGCAAAGGAGCCGGAGTGGCCAGGACGGATTCCAAAGACCATCTTCCACCCCGAACCTCCAGAGCTGGGAACGGAAGGGCTCTCGGGCCGAAGAAGCATTTCAGCACAGCCGTTGCTGCAAACCCTTCTTCTTTGCTCCCCTTCCAACCCCCGGGGGCCAAAGTGCTGGGAGCATCTTGTGCTCAGATCAAGATCGTTTTTAATTAAATGTTTACGCCGCACTTTGAAGACACGAAGCCAAGCGGGAAAGAGAATCACCGGGAGCTTGCTTCATCTTCCCAGCCAGGAACACGTGCCGGGACTGAGCAGGCGGCCCTCTCGGTCCACCGTTCTGCCTGCTGGGGTGGCATTTCCAGATTCCGGAAACGGGGCAGGAGGGAGGAGGACCTGGGGGCCGGCCGGGGACCAGATCTGGGTTGCAAAATTCAGAGTCCCAAAACAGATGCTTTCCGCTTCTGCTACCCCGAGACCGTTAGTGAGGAGGTGCCAGGGACCCCACGCGGCTCTTGCTGCGTGCCATGCAGATGCCACGCTCAGCACCCGGCATTCCTGCTCCCCATGGGCACCTTCCGTGGTGTCCGGCACGCCGCCTGCCACGTCTGACTTAAAACCCCGACGACGACGTTAATCTCCCTCTGGAAAAGGGAACTGGGCATGCTGCAAAGCCGAAAAGCCATCTCAAGCGCTACGTTTCACTCCAGGGTTGCCCCCCCTCCCCCGGACCTGACCAGCGCCCTGGAGGCACGCTTCAAAAATAAAACCAGCGGCTGGGTGGGTGGCTGCAACTCATCCCTCTGTTTGAAAGTGTGTCCAGGAGGCAAAGCAGCTCTCATGCATTCTGGAAGAGGCCTCACTGATCAACCCGCCAGGTTGCAAGCAGGGAGTTTAGGCACCGGCAAGCCCCCTGCGTGGCGGCCATTTTGTGAAGGCACCCCCGACGGACACTCCAACCTCCCAACGGGTCTGCTGGAAACCCTGCTGCGGAGTGAGATGCCGACTTTCGGCAGCCCAGCCTTCGCCAACGTGGCGCCCCCCAAACGGGCCTGGCAGTCGGGCCCCAACGCCTCTGAGGGTGCCACGTTAGGGCCTCAACGCTGGGTTTTAAGCTCTGGACGCCGAGGACGGGGGGCAGGGGCTTTGCCCAGGGAGGCCCAGCCCCGCACGGCGACAGCCCCCCTCACTGGCTCCCCGTTTTCCACCGCCAGGCCGGGGCCGGATACTCAGCCCTCGCTTCCTTTTGCGGCTTAAGAAAAGACATATTCAATCAAACCGGGAGTTGATTTAGGAGGGGAGCAGCGAAGGAGATGGAGGTTTTCCACAAAAGGCATTTAGTCAAACTGGTTGAACCAGGAAAGGCTGCCTGAGGGTGGCGGGGAAGATGAGCGGGGAGGGGAGGGGGAGGGAGCCAGACGACAAGCCAAGGGGCTGTGTCTTGCGAGGGGGGGGGGGAGACGCGTTTCGTCCTGGGCCGCTGCACAGACTCAGGCAGGCCAGCTTCCCGAGAGGATCCCTTCCAACGTGCACCCCACAAGCATCCATGTCCCGCCTTGCAAAAAGCAGAGCTTCCTTTGAACCCCGGGATCCTGGCAAGGGCCAGGAAGCATCCACCCAGTTTCCTCAGCAGGATGGAAGCACTTTGGCCTGCCTGTCTTCGGGGGCGACTGTCTTCAAATCTCTACTCCTGCCCACAGCCCGGGATTTCCTCGTGGCCTCCCATCCAGGTGCCGACCTGATCCGATGCCGCTCCCTTTCAAGGGCAGCCAAGAAGAGCCAGGAGCTGAACACAGAACCCACGGCCCGCCCTAGTGTGCAGAAGCCTTGCCGGGGTGGAAAGGAAAGGAAAGAGCAGAAGGAAAGAGGACTATGCCATTCCTTGGGGCCAGGAGTCTAAGAACAGCCTCAGGTGCATGTCAACCGTCCCCAACCCGGTGCAGCCAAAGGCATGGAGTTCAACTCCCAGAATGCCCCTTCTGCCACGGGGCAGGGAACTCTGGGAGTTGAAGCCGCATGCATCTGGAGGGCACCAGGTTGGGGAGGGCTGACCTCTTCCCTCTTCGCCCCTGAAGGCAGGGGCCTGATCCATCCTCCCACCAGCCTCCATTCCCCCGACCGCTGACTCACGCTCCCCTCTTACTCATACTTCGGGAAGGCGGCCACGCGGCTCCCACACGGGTGCCCCCGTCCTTCCCCCAGCCCAGGCAAACCATCCAAAACTCCTGGGGCAGAGCAGGGGTGCCCCTCCATAAATCCAGGCTGCACCCATCCACGGGGGCATTTTCACAAACGGAAGGCGGCCCGATCCACCACAAAACCCCTGGGTTACCTCTAGGCAGGGGCGCAGCACAATGAAAAAGAGACAGGGCTTAGCCGGCCTGCTCTCGGATCCCACCTTGACTTTTGTGCAACCCCCCAGGAGTACCCCCCCATCCACAGCCCCCCCCCCGTCAAGCCTTCCCTGCCTGGCCAGAACACTGCCCCCCCAGTGGCAGTCTCCCCGGAGGGCCATCGCGGGCCTCGACTGGAGACAGCTGCTGGACGGGCGCCCGGCCCTGCGGCTACACGGGGGAAGGCGCGGGGGGGGGGGGCTGGGGGGAGGAAGCAGGCTAGGAGCTGGCTGCGTTTCTGATCCAACACAAAAGACCTTCCCTGCGGCCATGGGCTCCACCAGCCTCCCGAGGAAGCGCAAAGCAAACACCAGACTCCTGCAGGGAGGCTGGGCGGACACCTGTCAAGTGATGTTTGACAATCCGTAAAAAGGGGGAAAGGCGAACTTTCCCCTGTTTACACAAAGTCCCCAAAGGAACGGATTCCGGCCACCTCCAGACTTTGGTGAATTAACAAAAGGAGGGGGGGGGGCGCGAGAGCCGCACAGTTGTGTAAGAACACGGCGGCCGAGAGCTCTCACGGCACGGCTTGAGTCAACAGCAGATTAGAGCCACACGCCGGAGCGGCCACGAACGGCTGCCGCGCGCCTGGGAGGCGCGGGTAGGGAGGCCAGGCCCCATGCTCCACCGATGGCCACGGGCCGCCCGGAAGGCCACGCTCGCCTCCAAGCAGCTGAACAAGCAGCCCAACGGGGAGGAAAGGACTCATATTCCATTCTGCAAATGTCTGCAGAGATGTGCATCCTGTTTTTTTAAAAAAAATAAACACTTCCATTGCCTTCCAAAGATCAGAAGCTTTTGAAACCCCCCGAGTTCTCCCTGGGGACGGATGTTTCAGAAACGTTCACCCGAACGGTTCGGGCGGGATCCCCTTGTTGTGTTTTAAGAAGCGAGTCCCAGATGCATTTGGGGGAAAGAACGGTGGCCGACGCTACAGGAGGGCTGTGTTACTCCGCAGGAGGTAAAAATCGGGAATCTGGGATTCACCTGTTTTATTCCAAGGCAGATGCTTTGTAAGCTCCAGGTCCCTTCCTCAGATGCATAGAGAGGCTAGATGGGTGCAGCATTCAAATTTTATTTTGCAGTTATTTCGTCCCCCTTATTGGCCTTTCGGAAGAAGAGTTCCTAATGGTTTTGCAAAGAATCAGGAGGAGCCTGGGAGCACCGTTTCTGACTCAACCATTCGCCTAACGACCGCCTTAAAAATGGTTGTAAAATCGGGTCTGGTCACATGGTGACTCGACTAATGACCGCAATGACTTGCAATGGAAATTCCCAACCCAGTCGTGGTCGTACGTTGAGGACTACCTGTAATTCCCTTCCTGTCTTTGCCATTGGAGGACCTGCTGTGATGTCACGGGATGCGCATGGGGCGTTCTGACTTACAAAGGGGGGAAGTTTTTGGGGGCTATAGAAAACCAGGGCTGTGGTTTTAGGGCAGAGTTTTGCAAAGCATCAGGAGCAGCCTGGAAGCACCGTTTCAGACTCGCCCCCAGGCTCCTTCTGAATGTTGGGAGGGAAGAAGATCCCCGTCTCTTGCACCCAGAAGCACCTTTTTGGCCACTGCAGGAGAGAAACGCTGGACCAAGACGGCCTTGGCCCCCAGAAGGATCGTTCCTACACCCTTAGAAGCCCCCTTGCCATTCCCCCCAATTCTACTCACCCACATGGGATCACCTATATCCGAATCCTGCATGCGAATGCAATCCATGCTGATCTCAATTTTGTTGGTGGAGCCGTTCTCCGTGGCCTCCTCCAAGAAATTCAGGTCGATCGGCTGAACGGAACACAAAGGCCTGGAGAAACAGAGGAGAAGGTCGAAGGCATCAAAGGGAATTTTTCCTGGAGACACCCAGAGAAAGCTCAGGGTTATTGTGACTTCGTTTCCCCTTAATTCCATCTCAGTTTGGCTGGGGGCAAGTTCCCCACCCTTTAGGCACTGAGTCTGCAAGCTTCTGAACTTTTCATGCCGCGATGAGAATTTAAGAGGTGGCAAAGGTGGGACTGATTTTTTTTCTTTAACTATAAGGACTAGAAACTTGGTTTCTCTTGGGTGGTTCTAACAAAGAACCCTCTTTGTCCAGTTACTTCTAGGGAGGCCTGGACAGAAAGCAAAAGCAGGTAGCTCACGGAAGCTTTGGAGTTCAACAGGTCTGCAAGTGACCTGCAGCGGGAGGTCCACGTTTGCAAAAGATATATAATTGTTTGATGTGAGCCAAGCTGAAAGGCTGGGGGGGGGACTGGAGGGCATTCCTTGCGGGATGTTCAAGCTTTGTGTTTTTCCTGGCAGAGGACAGGCCTTTCCCTCCTGCAGAATTGGAGCCCTCCCCGCCCATCCTGGAGTCTGCCGAAAAATAAACTGGCAAGCCATTTGCCATGCGCTGTGGATCCCACTCCCGCCCGTTCCCGGTCCCTCCTGGGTGGCAAAGCTAACAGGTTTCCCAAATTTTATGGCTGTCCTTCGTGCGGGAAGAAAGGGGGAAATCTGCTTGAGCATCCAGACGGCCAAGGATGCCTTAAGCCCCTCTGTGTCCCGGGCTGGAGACGAGATGAGACCAACCGGGGAGGCAGAAGGAAGATCCTGCATGTTGGTTGACTTATTCAGACAATATTTGCAGCATGCCCCAATCCTAGCAGACTCTTTATATAAAGAGCCCAAAGCAATGAATTAAAAGACGTAACAGACCAAAGCAAAACGTAAAGACCTGTTACGTTAAAGGCACCTTTCATTTAACCTAAGGGCCAAGAGGGAGCCGGAACAGGTTGGCCTGGCTCGGCCTGGTTCTGAAATAGCTGCCGAGCAGGACTCATCGATACTCTGGGGGGAGATGTTCCGGAAAACAGGGGCTGCCCCTGCGAAGGCCAGGCGCCTGGCCTTGACGAGTGGCGAAGAGGGCAGATTCATTTTGCAAACCGTGGTTGAGCCACGGTTAGATGCACATGGGTGTCCTGACTTCGAGTGAAGGAACACGCTGAGACTTGGTGTACAGGCTCTAGTGTTTTATTGTTCTACTCTGCTAGACAGAATCCAGCTAAACTAAAATGAACTAGTAATGCTCAGAGATAAGGCCCAAGAAACTAGGGCGGTGCCTTCTTCAGCCTCTTGGGAGGAAGGCAAAGCGATTCACTACTGCGCATGCGTTTATCTCCCTGGAGGGAGCCCCCTCCTTCTTCACCAGTTATCTCCCTGACAATGGGTGATGGCCAAAATCGGCCAAGAGTTCCCAGGATAAAGAATAAAGGAAGCCATAAACGCCTTTCTCGAAGGCAGGACGTCTCTTCTACTGGATTAAAACGGGGGATTGGAGAAACCGGGGAAGTCCTTGGCCGCCCATCGCCCCCCTTCGCACTTACTGCTCCAAGATGTCCCACAGGTGCTCGAAAACCTCGGGGGGGAGGTATTCCCGCGTCTGGGAGCCTTGCGACATGCTGGCGCGATAGAAGCTCTCCGCCCAGGAGAAACGGCCCGGTGGGTCCACAAACCTGCCAGAGACATTCAACCGATTAAGGCTTTTCCCCCGTGGGGTCCGTACGTCCACTTGCAAGCGATTCCCAAAGTGGGTGACAAAGACGAGGTTAAAGAAAAAATTAAATGGTTCAATCGTTTCCAAAGGCACACAGATATCTCCTTTGTGGGATGCGCCTGGGCTGGCACCAGCCGGGGATGTTGCATCTGGATCCCTGCCCTGAGCAGAGGGGTGGACTGGAGAGCCTCAAGGGTCCCTTTCACAGTTAGGGTTCTAGGTTTCACGAACCAACAAGATCTAATATAATATACAAAGCAGAGGGGATGTGAAATGGGAGAAGTCTGGGATGGTAGAATTATTGGAGTAAATTCTGACTCACCCACAAAATCTGAATACCCTCTTATCACAGCTCACAGGCTTCATTCACACAACACCGGTTTCTCAACCTCAGTAACTTTAAGATGTGTGGACTTCCACTCCCAGAATTCCTCGGCCAGCTATGCTGGCCAGGGAATTCTGGGAGTGGAAGTCCACACATCTTAAAGTTACTGAGGTTGAGAAACACCGCACAACACAGTAATCTGGTTTCTGAATTAACCTATTTTCTGGAGTCACACACTGAATTAGCCATAAACTAACCAAGCTGAAATCCTAAAGGAAATCAACCCTGACTGCTCATTGGAAGGGCAGATACTGAAGCTGAAGCTCGAATACTTTGGCCACCTAATGCAAAGAGAGGACACACTGGAAAAGACCCTGATGCTGGGAAAGACTGAAGGCAAAAGGAGAAGGGGACGGCAGAGGATGAGATGGTTAGATAGCATCACCGATGTAATGAACATGAATTTGAGTAAACTCCGGGAGGCAGTGGAGGACAGGAAGGCCTGGCGTGCTGTGGTCCATGGGGTGACGAACCTACACGACTGAACAACCACCACCATCACGTTGACCAGGTTCTCCTTTAAGACAGGAAAGAACCAACTGCACACGCAGCTGATTGTTTTCTACCCGATTAGGCATGGAAGGGCTGGGTGACCTTGGGCCAGTCACTCTCTCTCAGACCAGCTCACCTCACAGGGTTGTTGTTGTGGGGAAAAGAGGAGGAGGAAAGAGTACTAGGTATGTTCGTCACCTTGAGTTACTTATAAAAATAATAAAGGCGGGATAGAAAATAAATAAATAAATCTGAATGATTACGTTAACCATTAAGTAGAATTCAAGGGAAGGGCAGTTAGCATTGATTTCAATCACATATAACATTCAATATTCAACAAAGGGCTTTCAAAACTTTGTTGTTTAAGCTTGGAAAAATTCCCCCCAGGGGCCCTACACCAGAACATAACCGCCCAGAGTCGTCGGAATACGAGGTGGGCGGGGTATAAATAGCTTAAATAAAAATAAAATAAATAAAACATCAAGGCAGAGGTTAACCTGCTGCAAGTCCTGGCAATAAGCGCCTGCGTTCACACAAGACGCTTCCCTGGTTCCTGAACTCACCTATTTTCTGGGTGGGCCCGAGGCGCTGAACCAAAGTGTCCCCACATCTGGGGCTTGTGCAGGCCCAATGCAACAAGGGGCTGTTGCTTTGCAAATGCAGAACCTAGACCTTGGTCTAACCAGGTTACTTACCTGTGTGGGAGGCATTGCGCAAACAGCCCCTGGGAGGGGAGGGGGGACAAACCCCCCCAATTTATTTATTTATTTATCACATTTATATCCCGCCCATCTCCCTCACAAGGAGGGACCCTGGGAGGTTCACAAATCCAAGATCCAAGCTTGCATCCATGCATTCTTCCAGCCCCCTCCCCCCCAGCAGCAAAAAGGAAGCCCAATGGGGAGAAATCAGTTATTTTCTATTTGTAAGGAATTGGGGGGGGGTCCCCCACCGCCCATAAAACCTACCGAGGGAGACTCCTCTCTTAACTGGTTCAGAGGAAACTACCCGTTTGCTCCGAATGTAAAAGAAGGTCTTCAAATGTCCAGAAATCCGTGCACCCCCAAACAAAGGCTGGGCAACATGTAATTTCTAAATCCTTGCACGTTAGGACCGCCCACCCCCAATTCCCCGGAAAGAGGGAAACGGCTTTGATCCCAGCTGCCTTTGGTACAGAAGGAAAGAGCTGGGGGTTTTTTGCAGGCCAGCCCTAGATGGCCACAGAGAGTGGGGTTTTCAGCGTCTCTCTGCTGCCCCCTAATGGGCACTGGCATGTTTGCAGCCCGAGCCATCTCCAGGCTTGCAAGCCCAGACTTGTCTTCCTTTCCATTTCAGAATAGCCCAGCAGGGAGAGGAGGAGCGGCTTTCCCCAACCTGGCGCCCTCCAGGCCTATTTGAACTAAGAGTAGCACTCTGTAGTGCCTAGGCGAAGAACACGCTGAGGCTCGAATTAAGCTCTAGATCACAGCTTTCCAAACTGTGTGTCGCGACACTTTAGAGTGTCGCAACACAGTCTGGTGTGTCGCCACACAACCCGGAAGCGGCAGCGGGGGCGTGCATGGCGGCGGCGGCAGCGGCGCGCCATCAGCGCTACCTCGTTTTAGCGGAGGCCGCCGCTGCCCCCGCCCCGCCGCCGTGCATGCCCCCGCCCCCTCACGCACGGCTGCCGCTGCCGCCGTCGGTATGTCGCCAACGGCGGCACTTTAGAAAGCACTGCTCTAGATCTTTATTGTTCTACCTTACACAGAATCTTGCCAAAGTAAGCCACACTAAGCAGTTCTCTGGGAAAAAACCCCAGGGACCCCAAGGCAGGTCCTTCTTGGATAGGCACCCAAGGTCTTCTGAACGCGTTTCTCACCCTGGAAAGCACCCCCTCCTCCTTCGCCCGCAATCTCCAAAACATCACCCTCTCCCACAGAGACAGATTCCATCACACACTCATGGCTGCGAAAGATCCAGATGCCCACTAGGTGGCGCCACGAGACACGGAAAACAGTCCCTCTTGGCTGCCCCCAGTGGCCATCATGGGTTTTGCAAGCTGGATCTGGTGGCCCGGCTTCTTTGGTAGTCAGCAGAGGGAAGGGACGCCAGATGGGGAAGCGAACATCTGTCCTGCCTCCAGCTGGGCACCCCCGATTCCCAAGGGAAAAGGGGAGACCGATCCGTTTCAAAGGCAAAGCTGCAGCTTTTCTTCCAAAGCATGCAACGCTTTGGGGGGGTAACGGTGGGTTCGCACAGTACAGTTAACCAGCTCATTGAAAGACCTAGCAAATGCTTTTGCCCAACCTGGTAAGCTTGGTTAGGTTTAATCCCAGTTAATTTTTTTAATGGCTTGACAACAACATGCATCTTCTATCACACCAAGCATGAACCTTGAAAACAGACCGATTAACCTAACCGAGTTCAGTGTGTTGTGTGAATGCAGCCATGAAGTTGCTGAGAGAAATCCCTCCCGGTTTAGCTGCAGGGTATCTCTGAACCGCACATGGGGAAGATCACCTTGTCCTTGTCTTCCGCCCCAGCCTGGCCAAGAAACAGCCAAAGGGAGGCGGTCAGAAGCAAAATGGCGGGCTTTGGGGTCTTTACCATCAACGCCATGGAGTGGCAGAAATTCAGGAAGCCAAAAAATACCTTTTTCTCTTCGCCGCTGCAACAAGGACGACCGACAGGTGGATTTGGGGACCTCAGCGAGGCAAATACAATTATGGGAATTTTATTCTGGAGGTGCAATTCCTTTTAATTTCCCAGGAAATTCCCAGCTCTCCAAACCTCACCAAGCAGGAGGGGAATGGCCATTGGCCGGGTCCCCATCCCCCAGTGTGAACCAGCTGAGGGGACTCCCCCCCCCTTCCCCTGCCCAGATTCCTTTTGCCCTGAAAGGCTTTGCAGCGGACAGAACTTCACCGGATGGTGCTCCCCCAATTGCTGGGGTTTCAGCCGGGGCTGTTTCCGAACCGCTCCCTTGCCCCATTGCTGCTCCGGGCATGGCAGGGCCATGGAAGGGGGCCTTCCTTCAGCCCCAGTGTTTGCCAGTCCCCCCACCCCGATGCCCGTGTATTTTTAGCCCTTTCCTCTTAGGGGAAAGGGGGGGGGTCCCGCCGCCTCTTGCTCACAGCTTCAGGCACTTGGCAAGGCCCGGCTGCTGGAATTCCCCCTCGCTGCCGTCTTTTTGCGTGGCGGAGAGTTGTTGGCCAGGCGAGGAACAAGACTCGCAGCTGCAAAAGGATGAAGAATGTTCCTGGGGTGGAAGCAGAAGGGAGGTTTAGGTCGGGAGGCCCAGCCGGTCCGGTCCGCGGTGGCTTGGAATTCCCCTGGCCTCTTCCCTCCACGCCGCCACCGCCTCTTTGGCCGAGGACTACAGCGCATCTTCATTTGCTGCAAAGCTTGCCCCGGATGACTCCAGGGACGCTTCTGCGCAGTTTTCCGGCCCGCAGGAGGGCCACCGTTTGCCACTTTTCCAACTTCCCACTCTGGCTCACCACCTAGTGGTCTCCCATCCGAGGATTAACCACGACTGACCTTCCTTAGCTTAGGCAATATCAGCCAACGTCGGCCAGGCACGGTCACAAAAGAAATTTCCCCAATGAAGGCCAGCTCCCTGTGACTGGGAGTTTTCTTGGCAACAGCTACAAAGCAGTCTATTGTGACCGTCTTCTGTTCTGCTGTTTAGGCTTCCCAGTCTAGCCTACAACCCTGGGATTTCCTCATGGTCTCCCATCCATGTGCGTTATGTTGCTTATTCTCATCCTCACCAGATAATTGTTTTAATCTAGTATCACATTTTGCAAGCCGCCAGAGTCCACTGCAGTGGGTAGCTATTAATGTTATTATTATGGTTGGTCGCACAGTCAGCCAGATGTTTACACTGGATTTGGCATTTTTGTCCACCTATCGAGTCCTTCCCAAGGACCTGGGATAGGCAGATGTTGTTGTTTGTTATTATTATTATGGTTGATCGCACAGTCAGCCAGATGTTTAGACTGGATCATTATCATTAATATAATAATATAATATAATATAATATAATATAATATAATATAATATAATATAATATAATATAGGCAGGATAAAATAATTTATTTATTATTTATTTATTATTTAAATTTATCCCCACCCATCTCCCCGAACAGGGGACTCTGGGCGGTTTACAACATAACAATGGTTAAAATCTATATATATAAAATCACAACAAAACAATAAATAGATTAAAATAGGTAAAAATCCAAGAGATGGTAAAATCAGCTATCAGGAGGACATTATGGGGCCAGCCACCCCCAGGAGGCACTGCCACCTCCTTCGTCCCAGGCCCGGCGGCAGAGCCAGGTCTTGAGAGCCTTCCGGAAGGCCAGGCGTGAGGGGGCCCGCCTCACCTCCGGGGGCAAGATGTTCCACAGGGCGGGCACTATCGCAGAGAAGGCTCGCCCCCTGGACCCCGCTAGATGGAGTTCTCTTGTTGAAGGGGTCCGAAGCATGCCCTCCCTGCATGAGCGGGTGCGGCGGGTGGATGTGATCGGGATGAGACGGTCCCTCAGATACCCTGGCCCCATGCCATGTAGGGCTTTAAAGGTGATAACCAACTTAAATTAATAAATAAATTATCATTATCATTTCAAGGCAGCACCAAAAATCCTCCCCTTGTCCATTCTGCGCTCATAACAACCCTGTGGAGTCAGCCAGACTGAAACAAGGTGCTCTATGTCTACGAACTCCAGTTTTTTTTCATCTTTGGATTCTGACACTTCGAAGACCATAATAGTGATTCTGCTTCCTGAGCATCTATACTTCCCAGGCAGGGAGACAACGCTGGGCTTCACATAACATGCTAAATCCTCAACCCAGGATAACGAAACTCAGTTGCTGCATTCATATAACACCCAAAGCCCAACTGAAGCAGGTCTGTTTGTAAGGGCAGCAGCCAGCATTTCTAACAGCAAATTTAAAGCTTAGCAATAAAACATGAGTTTGAAAGGAACCTCAGGTGTTAATCCTGTCCAATCCAAGCCCAAAAGAATATTGTCCAGAAACATCCTGGTCTACAGTCATCATTTTAATTCTGGCAAGGACTTCAGCAGAGGATGATCAGTTTTCAGCCTGTCTGGACAGGTATCCCACAGTGGAATCACTAAGTCGTGGGTGGGTGGAAAAATACGTGGTTTAATTTGCCATTTAGAATAGTTGCTCCTTAAATACCTAAATTCTGTTTCCAAAAGCAATACAGGTAGTCCTCGCTTAACAACCATTCATTTAGTGACGGTTCGGGCTTACAACGGTGCTGAAAAAGATGACTTACAACCAGTCCTCACACTTACGAATGTTGCAGTGTCCCCCCAGTCATGTGATCATGATTTTGGCACACGGCAACCGGTTCACATGTATGACCGTCGCAGCATCCCGTGGTCACGTGATCGCCATTTCCGACCTTCCTGGCCAGTTTCTGGCAAGCAAAATCAATGGGGAACCACGTGATTCACTTAATGACTATGTGGTTCGCTTAATGCATGTGGTGATTCGCTTAACGACCGCCGCAAAAAAGGTCGTAAAATTGGGTCGGATTCGCTTAATGACCGCTTCACTTAGCAGCTGAAATTCCTGTCTCAATTGTGGTCATTAAGTGAGGACTACCTGTATGCTGGATTTAAAAAGCAGAGGGGTGAGAAAGTAACTACTGCTACTTTGCTTTTTTTCTGGCTTATGAGTTTCATGGAGATGTGCAACTGTTTGCAGTATGAGTTGGGCAGCGTTATCTCCTCTCCCCTTGCTGGATATTGCAGGTGCCTGGTGGATTCTGCACTCCCTTTTGAAGTTTTGGACATGCACTTGTAAGATGCTTCTGTGTGGGGAAATTAGACCGGACCGTTTCAGTTGGCTGAGGTCAAGCTGGGTCAAGCTCAGCTGCAGTACACTGGCTGAGACCAATCACCAGAAATCTAATAAGTCCCCTCCGGAAATGGGGGGAGATGGGCGGTGATATAAGTTAGAAATACTGATAAACTCACCCAAAGGATTTTTTTTTTGGTCCTCTCCATTAGTTCTTGAGATTCTGGGCATTACAGGCTGATGAGAGCACAAAGCCTTGTGCTCTTTTGGGAAACAGGTACATCAGGGCTCCAAGACTTTCCCCAAGTTTACACACCAGACCGGAAGCAAGAATGATAGCCCATCTAGATGACCTCATGCAGTGAAGAGGAGAGAAGGAACATGGGGCTCAGAGCTGTGAAGAAACCCAATGCCAGAAGCCGACAACTGCTGCACTGAGGGCTGGAGTCTTGAATTTGGAAGGATTGCAGCCACATGGTCCAGATGGGAAGACAAGGGGGGTACAAGGAAGGGGGGGAGGAACTTCCCCCACCCAATTCCCACCCTGCAGGAAGCTTCGGGGCGGGGGAGGAACGAGGGCTGCATCAGATGGCATCGGCAGGCTGGGCAGAAAATGTGGCAGCGTGGAGTTCCCCGTGTAAGCACTCCCTTGCAGTCGGGGGAGGTGATGCAAAGTATCCAGACTTTACACTGGGAATAGGTAGCCCTAGTTTGCACTCCCAGCCCTTAACTGTAGTGAATGAATTACTAAATAAGGATAGTGGTAGTCCTCGTTTAGCGATCACAATTGGGACCGGCAACTCAGTTATTAAGCGAAGGGGTCACTAAGTGAAACCACAACGGTGCTTACAATCTGACTTCAGCTTTCCTTTGCTCTACAGACCTGAGAAGGTTGTAACTGTGAAGATGGGTCACAAAGTTACTTTTTCATCACTGTCATAACTTCGAACGGTCGCTAAATGAGGCAGTCGCTAAATGAGGACTACGTATATTTTCCACATCTAAACAAGGTTCCTCTGTGGGTGGAGGTGAGGATCGAAAAAGTCAAGATGGTGGCTGCAACAGTGTGATTGAAGACCCACAGCACACATAAAAATGGGGGAAGGCTTTGATTGTGTAGCTGTGCCCACTGTCCTATTTGAACCCCCCCCCACTCCCCACTGTGGACGCCCCTGCCCAGAGGGTGTGTTTGTGCATGAAGAAATGTGCTTTCCTCACACACACCGCTTTTCTTAGCTTGCACAACCTGCTGGACCAGAACAGAACAAACTACAAGGGTTCTCACAGCATCCTGGGCCAAAACACGGCTGCCTAGTTTGGGGTTCAGTGGTGTCTGCACTCAGCCAGGGAGTTTCTGCTCAGAGTCGAAAACAATCGGAAATCAATTAGTTACACAGAGAAGTCAAACTACGGGTGTATTTATTTATTTATTTATTTATTTATTTACTTACTTACTTACTTACTTACTTACTTACTTATTTATTTTCTAACCCCACCTTTATTATTTTTATAAATAACTCAAGGCAGCGAACATGCCTCATACTTAGGCTGACCATACGTACCATTTTAAACGGGGCAGTACCGTTTTTTCCACATTTTAATATAAATGTCAATTTTGTCCCGTTTTTAAAAAAAAATTAGCAAAATGTCAGGCATGGCAAGATTGATTCAGCCAAGATGCAATTATCATTTAAAAAGTGCTTGATTGAGGTGCCTGATGTTGGGTGATTTATTCTGCATACCATATACATAATTAAAGTAGGGTAGTGGAGTAATTTATCAATCTCGTTGAGACTAGAGAGGAGCAAGAAAGGAGGAAAGACAGAGAGGGGGGAAGACAGAGAGAGACGGGGAGAGAGATCTTTGCCGCTGCTTCTGCTCTGCTCTCAGCTGGTCGCTCTCTGCTCTCTGTTTGTTTTATTAAAATGCGTTCGGGATGTGATCCCGCCCCCTTTTTTCAAGAGTGAAACTGATTATTCCTCCAGCTCAGCAAGAGAGAGTCTTTCGTTTGGGATTGTGGGAGAGATAGAAAAATGAGGAGGAGGAGGAGGGAAGGCAGAAGGAAGAGAAGCCTCGCCGGGTGTGGAGTTTTTGAATCCTCCCTTCCCTGCCTCTCTTCTCCCCCCCTCCCCTCCTTCCTGCGATCCGTGATGTCACAAAGCCCATGAGCTGTGCTTTCCCCATTCGCCTCCTGTCAAATACAGTCCCCCTCTACGTCTACCTTAATTTTTGTATGAGTTCTGTCACTGAAGAATAATTGTTAGCTCAATATGTTCATGTAATAAAACTTTTTATTTTATATATACAGTAATCCAGGGCTTTCCAAAGTTTTCCTGTGGCAACACACCAACCGCCATTGGTGTGTCGCCGCGGGAAAACCTGGAAGTGCCGCCGTTGCGGCAGCGCGCAAAAACCCGGAAGCGCTGCTGCCGCTTTCGGTTTTTGCGCGCCGCCGTTGTTGTGTCATCGCGGGAAAACCCGGAAGCGCTGATGATGATCAGCGCTTCCGGGTTGTGTGGTGACACACCAGACTGTGTGTGGCGACACACTTTTGTGTCGCCACACACAGTTTGGAAAGCTCTGCAGTAATCTGTTCAAGGACCAGCAAATGGATCTTAAAAATTCTTTAAAACTTTTTTTTATCATCTTACTTTTTCATGAATATGAAATATTACATAAGTTTAACCCCGTCCCATTTTTGCCATCCCAATGTCCCGTTTTTGTCTCAAGGAAATATGGTCAGCCTACTAATACTCCTTCCTCCTCCTATTTTCCCCACAACAACAACCCTGTGAGGTGAGTTGGGCTGAGAGAGAGCGACTGGCCGAAGGTCACCCAGCCAGCTTTCATGCCTAAGGCGGGACTAGAACTCTCAGTCTCCTGGTTTGCCATTGGCTCCTTCCTAGGGCTGAGAGACAGGGACTGGCCCAAGGTCACCCAGCCGGCTTTCATGCCTAAGGCGGGACTAGAACTCACAGACTCCTGGTTTGCCATTGGCTCCTTCCTAGGGCTGAGAGACAGGGACTGGCCCAAGGTCACCCAGCCGGCTTTCATGCCTAAGGCGGGACTAGAACTCTCAGTCTCCTGGTTTGCCATTGGCTCCTTCCTAGGGCTGAGAGACAGGGACTGGCCCAAAGTCACCCAGCCGGCTTTCATGCCTAAGGCAGGACTAGAACTCTCAGTCTCCTGGTTTGCCATTGGCTCCTTCCTAGGGCTGAGAGAGAGGGACTGGCCCAAGGTCACCCAGCCGGCTTTCATGACTAAGGCAGGACTAGAACTCTCAGTCTCCTGGTTTGCCATTGGCTCCTTCCTAGGGCTGAGAGAGAGGGACTGGCCCAAGGTCACCCAGCCGGCTTTCATGCCTAAGGTGGGACTAGAACTCACAGACTCCTGGTTTGCCATTGGCTCCTTCCTAGGGCTGAGAGACAGGGACTGGCCCAAGGTCACCCAGCCGGCTTTCATGCCTAAGGCGGGACTAGAACTCTCAGTCTCCTGGTTTGCCATTGGCTCCTTCCTAGGGCTGAGAGACAGGGACTGGCCCAAAGTCACCCAGCCGGCTTTCATGCCTAAGGCAGGACTAGAACTCTCAGTCTCCTGGTTTGCCATTGGCTCCTTCCTAGGGCTGAGAGAGAGGGACTGGCCCAAGGTCACCCAGCCAGCTTTCATGACTAAGGCAGGACTAGAACTCTCAGTCTCCTGGTTTGCCATTGGCTCCTTCCTAGGGCTGAGAGAGAGGGACTGGCCCAAGGTCACCCAGCCGGCTTTCATGACTAAGGCAGGACTAGAACTCTCAGTCTCCTGGTTTGCCATTGGCTCCTTCCTAGGGCTGAGAGACGGGGACTGGCCCAAGGTCACCCAGCTGGCTTTCGTGCCTAAGGCGGGACTAGAACTCTCAGTCTCCTGGTTTCTAGCCCGTTGCCTTAACCACTAGACCAAACTGGGTCTTTTGCCTTGTGAGCAACTGATATTCAGGGGTAGAGTGCACCCAGCTGGCTGGGGAATTCTGGGAGTTGAAGTCCACACATCCTAACATTGCCAAGTTTGAGAAACAGTGACCTAGGCTAAACTTAGTTCATCGAAATCTCACTTATGTTGTGGTGGTGGGCATGATGTGCAAGCCCAGGCTGTTTGGTCAGTTTAGGGTTCAGCGTATTGAGTGAGCCCAGAAAACGGGTTAATTCAATAACCAACTGATGTACCGCACTTTTTCCGAGGCCATCGGAACTTTAGACCGTCATTAAATGAACAGTCGTTAAGTGAGGACTACCTGTATTTGTTTTTGGAATTTGACTCGGAGGAGAAAGAAATGGATGACACGCCTGTGGGTCACGAAAAGAGGCCTTGCGTTTCCTTTCCTGATAAGGTGACCCAGAGGGTTGGACAGAGCAGCCTTTCCTTGCGTTGCACAATTTTCTGTCCAGCAGCCGGAAGCCTCCCCGGCTTCCCCCAGTCCCGTTCAATGCCAAGGAGGAAATCCCCCCCCCCCGGGATTCAGAAGCGTGGGCAGCCACAGAGGCTGCGGAAGGACAGAAAAACGCTTCGCAGCACATACCACTGGTGGAAGCCCCTTTGCCCCTCCCACCACCAGATCTGCTCGGAAGCATCACCAAGAGGCACGAGAAAGAGACCCAACAGCGCCTTTCCAATGCGGAGGGGGGGAGCATCCCCCGGAGAGGCTAACTGCAAGTCCCATCATTCTCAGCCAGGGACCACCGACTGCAAGGGAGTGCTTACACGGGGAACTCCACGCTGCCACATTTTCTGCCCAGCCTGCCGATGCCATCTGATGCAGCCCTCGTTCCTCCCCGCCCCGCCCCGAAGCTTCCTGCAGGGTGGGAATTGGGTGGGGGAAGTTCCTTGTGCAAAGACCACATAAAAGATGGGGACCAGGCTGCTTGCGTCTGCCTCTGGGAGCTGAGGAACTGGGGGGTGGGGTGAGAGAAGGAAGAACTCGGGGGACAATAGAGGGATCCGCTCCAGCGTAATCCTTTGGAAGACGGAGATAGGCCTTGCTCAGACAGAAAGCTTGAGAGCTTTTGTGGAGAAAAACCTCCCTGAAATAAAGCCGAGGAGGAGGAGGAGGGATGATGATGATGATGGTGATGATGGTGATGAAGGAGAAGGAGACGGAGACGGAGAAGGAGAAGGAGAAGGAGAAGGAGAAGGAGTGGTGGTGGTGGTGGTGAAGAATGCGAAGGTGAAGAAGGAGAAGGAGGAGAAAGTTCCATTAGGCTCCGCCAAACGTTTTGAGTTCAAACATGCTAATGCTCCAAACACAGCACACACATGCAGACACATACACGGGGCGGGAGGATATGGGGCATATTCAGAGCAAAGCTTTGCCCCCTCCTTGCTGTGAGCACACACACAGAGGCAACGGGCTTCATGCCTCTTCCAAGGGCTCCCAAACTTTCCAGGCTCTTGACCTGATGGAAGGCCGGAACATAGAAACGTCTCTAGCAATGGAGAGTCTTCCCTGGTTGCCTTTGGATGGCCCAGCTTGAAGGTCTGAATGATACGGTGTTTGAACGTTGATTCGCCGCTCTTCTGGAAGAAGTCGCCGTATGAAGATTTGTCCCTTGAGGGAGAAAGTCCACTGTGTTTCTTGCATCAAGCCCCTTCCTGGACTTCTATTCATGTCCCAAAATTGGTGGCGACTGAATTTTAACCCCGAGTTCCGAGTTCTCACTCGGGGCACAAATGACCAGGCTCAAATTATCCTATTTTGGGCACATTATGCAAAGACCTAGCTCTCTGGAAAAGGGAATAATGCTGAGAATGAAAGACATTATTCCTAGATGAGCTGCATTCGGCAGCTATATTCACACGTAGCCGAGTCAGTACCAGATGATGCTATCCAACGTGCTAAGCTGAGTCGGGGTTTAATCTTGGAGAGGTGTTTCTGTTGGGTTTTGGGTTTGGGGTGGGGGCCTTGCTTCTTGCACAGACCCTCTTCATGTGGCTGCAGACGTTGCGCAAACCCAGAAAACGGCTTAACCGAGTAACGCAGCAAAGGGCGCTGGGCACGTGTAATGGATCAGCACTGAGTAGATTAGCAAATAATTGAACAGACTGTTGGAGTCTGGATGGGGCCAAGCGGGTTGGGGTGGCACCCTGGCAGGACTGAGTTGCTGATGGTTCGTTGAGGTTCTGCCAACTCCAGTCTTGTCTGTTGAAAGGTCCTCCTGGTTTTTTAAACTCCCTTTCCAGGCTTGGGATGAGATAAGTGCATGAGCATCTGAACATTACCCAGAGCTGTTTTGAGACAGGGAGGTAAAGAGACCCACCTGCCCAGTTTTGCCACGTGCTTCCAGCGCGATGCAGCCAGGCTCCCTTACTCGTTCCCACCGCTCTGCCGGCCCACGGAGGAGGCCCACTGTGGCCATCCTCGTGCAGCGCGTAGATGCCTAGGACCTGGAGGATAGCGTTACCTTCAACAGAGGGGGAGCGGCAAGAGATGACTACTCTCCCCCAAATATAAAAACAGAGACACACCAAAAAAAAAGAGTGCATCAAGAATTTTTCCTGGGTGGCAAGGGAGGAGAGAAGACAAAAGGAAAGGGGGGGAAAAAAGACAGCAGGTGCAACGTTCGCAAAGCCCCTCTTAATCCCCCCACCATACATCTCGAAATTTCAATGGAGTCTGGCTGTCATTTCCGAAATGGGAGTGGCTGATCTGTAAACATCCCTCCCCCTGCCTAATCTGGGATGGAGGGGGATATAATTACATACCTCTGAGCATCGGCCCTTTGATCGTAATGAGGTGTGTTTGTGGACTGGGCTGTGGTTGCTCTCAGCCTCAGGGAGAAGCGCTGCCTTGGAAAGCAGAGATTAACTTTTCTCCCGGAGAGGGTTTGCTTTCTGTCTCCCACATTCCACCAGCCGGAGGGGAGCAAACCCCACCGAATCCATGGGAAAGGAACTCACCCAGGGCCGGGCCGCACTCCCGGGGGTGGGGGGTGGGGGCACCTTCTGCTGAACGGCTTGGTGCCTCCAAACGGGAGGTCTCAGGATCCAAACTAGCCGAGAGAAATCAATAAAATCCAGGAACCCTTAAGAAAGGAGCCTGCAAAAACCAGCAGAAAAAAAACGAGGATGTTCCTGGCAAAAGTGAAGTTGAAGACGGCCGTTTCCAGATGTCCGGCTAACTTTGGTGGTGACCCCTGCTTTAAGGACGCGTCTCCCTGGCCCAGCCTTCCTCTCATCCCCAGAGCGCAGTGGGGCTGGCCAACGCTAGGCTCCTCCGAACCGGAGCTGAAGTGGCTTTTTCAGCCTTCTCCTGACCCCAGCGTTGCTGGGTGTGGGGTGTGGGGTGCTCCAGTGGGGACTGAGCAGACCACGCGGCAGGGTAGGACTTCCATGCCCCCTCTTGCTTGTAAAGGGCAGACGGACCGGGTGGCGCGTTGGCCGGTCAGGCGGGGATCTGGGAGCACTCATTTGAGACGGTCAAGACTGCGTGGAGACCAGCTCAACTGCTCCTCCTTCCAAGGACTCGAAAACAGTCAAGCCGCACAAAGTTATCCCCTTGCAGCTACCGGTGATGCTTAGGCCGAGGAGAAAGGGCGCGTGGGTGTTCCAGCCTTGCTTCTGGCTTTGTTGTTGGCCAGGCTTGCACACACACACACGCACACACACCAGGCACATCGTGAAGTACACTAACAGATCCACTGGACAAGGCTGCACTGCAAACCAGGCGCGGTCCTGCCCACCAACGGATAGCCGGCTCTCAGCCCCACGAGTGGACTGGACCAGGAAATCGTAGGAAGGCTGACCTCCTTCTGCTCTGGACTAAATGTTGCAGCCCCTTTTGT
The DNA here is from genome assembly GCA_023362775.1 of Charina bottae. Lineage (NCBI taxonomy): Eukaryota > Metazoa > Chordata > Lepidosauria > Squamata > Charinaidae > Charina > Charina bottae. The sequence continues at coordinate 2,149,484 of JALMGJ010000049.1, read as the reverse complement.
CTAGTTAAGTTTCTGCATTTTTGCATCAAGGCCATCTTCCTCACTCTCTACACCAGTCAGCTGACATAACTCGATTCCCAGAACAGTGTTATTAAAACTGCAAACAGAGGTTGGTGAAACCTAAAATGAAATTGGCACTTTAATTATTGCTTGCCAGCAAAAAACAGGCCAGCAATTCCCCCCCCCCCCCACTAGCTGAGAAATCCATCAATTGCAGTACAGGTAGTCCTCGCTTAACAACCATTTGTTTAGCAACAGTTCAGACTTATGTCCGTGCTGGAAAAACGACTTCCGACCGGTCCTCGCACTTCCGACTGTTGCCGCATCCCCGCAGTCACATGATCATGATTCGGGTGCTTAGCAACCGGTTCACATTTACAACCGTCGCAGCGTCCCGTGGTCACGTGATCACAATTTTCGACCTTCCCAGCCGGCTTCCGGCAAGCAAAATCAATGGGGAACTGCACGATTCGCTTAACGACTGCCGCAAAAAGGTCGTAAAATCAGGTCAGATTTGCTTAATGACCGCTTCACTTAGCAACTGAAATGCTGGTCCCAATTGTGGTTGTTAAGGTTGAGGACTACTTGTACTTTAATTTGCCAGCAGCACGACTGATGGGCCTCCTTCACAAGGGAGGGTCAGGATTGGCTATGGGGAGAGAGCAGTTGAATGCTGGCACTTGGCTTGCTTGCTTATTTGTTTGTAATCCTTTACTCTGCAGCAGCAACATTAAAGAGATAGCAAAAAATAGAATAATCATCAATCATCCAACTATGACATATCAATAATGCTCCCGTCATAAGAGCCCTCGTATTATCATTGTTCAAAACACCGCCTCGTCCAGGGACCTCTAATTCCTCCTGGCTCCTTGTTGAGAAAAGGTTTCAGGTGTTTTCTGAATATTAGCACAGAGGGGGTTGATCTTCTCTCTCTGTGCTACCGTACTAGAATGTCCACAGCAAAGGGGTCAAAAAAGTCAAGATGGCAGCCACAACCGTGTGATCAAAGTCCCGCTTTTTTGACATGCACCGTGCACATTAGAAAGCGAGGGGGCTTTAATCACATGGTTGTCACCACCATCTTGACTTTTTTGACCCATTCTCTGTGGACAACCTTGTGTGGTGCAGACTGAAGGACGGCGTATTAAACCAGCTGTCTGGATGTGACTTCAGCCCTGTGGGGTTGGGGGGAAAGAGAGCGATCAGCTTTGCAAGTCATGTCAGTTTGATCATGCCTGGGTTCCTGTTACACATCTAACTTGGTTAACAGAATTAACCTATTTTCTGGATTTGTGCAATACCCCACATCATAAACTAATCCAGTGTTTTTCAAGTTTTGGCAAGTTTAAGATGTGTGGACTTCAACTCCCAGAATTCCCCAGCCAGGATGCATGGACTTCAACTCCTAGAATTCTGGGAGTTGAGGTCCACACATCTTAAAGTTGCTGAGGTTGAGAAACACTGGTCTCAACAGTTGGATTTCAGCTCTCCAAAACATACAACCATTTCTTTGCTAGTTTGTCATGGGTTAATAGCTCTTCCTTATTATTTAGGAATATAAAAAGCAATTGCAGCTGTGTTGATCCATTGGGAGAAAAATCATAAAAGTATTACCCGTCTCAGGATGTTGGGTTTTCATTTCAGGTACGTATTGCTAAACTTGTCCTGTAAACTCCACTAAATCTATTTGCGTGCTATGTTTTGTTTTAGCCACCTAGAGATTTGTTGGCTTGTATTTTGAGAAAGGGGAAAAGGAACAGAGAGAGGAAACTGGTGTAGCAGGAAGACAGAGCGGACTCCGCTTTGATTGTTGGGGTGCTCATAAAATTCCCCTGAGCCGCTTGGTTTAGCCCTGGAAGGGCAGAGCTCAAGAGTTCAAGGGAGCTTGGAGGGCAAATGCTGGTGGACCCCTGCCCGGAATCAGGATGGTAATTATGGGGTCGCATCATCCTGCATCTGAATGGCTGACAGGGCCGAATCAACGTGACGGTCTGTGCTGCTGGCACGGTTCTTGAGCCCTGTCCTTGTGGGCTGCAATGCCGATATCCCAACAACGGTTTTAATCCTAATCTCAGGATCCCAATTACTTGTATTCTGCACTTGACCTCAGAGCCAAAAGTGCAGTCTTTGCCCAGGGAAGGACATTGAGTTCAGCTGTTTGGCTTAACTTAGAGCAAGTTGTTATATCTTTTAGTTTTAACCAAAGATAGATAGATAGATAGATAGATAGATAGATAGATAGATAGATAGATAGATAGATAATTGATACACAGGGAATGGATGGATGGATGGATGAAAATTATAGATGATTGATATATATAGAGATAGAGAGAGAATAGATAGAGATGATAGATGATTGATTTATAGGGGATAGAGATGATAGACAGACAGACAGACACAGACACAGACACAGACACAGACAGATGATTAATACAAAGGGGATAGATAGATAGATAGATAGATAGATAGATAGATAGATAGATAGATGATAGATAGATAGATAGATAGATAGATAGATAGATAGATAGATAGATAGATAGATGCATACATACACACAGATAAAAATCTCTCAAGGTTTATCTAATCTAATTTCACAGAAAAAACCCACCCCAGAAGAAGATCCTGGCAAACCACCTCCACCTTCTGGTCAAAAAAACCGAATGCCGCCGGGATTTGAGTCTGACTGAGGAAAGTTTACTTTTTCTGCCAGACCAACAAATACCCCGAGCAGATCTCCACGTTCTGGATTTCCGGAGATTTTGCCCTTCCGCTCAGACCATCTTCGCCACTGAGCCGTGGCATCGGCGCTGATTCCATTCTGATGACCACGGGGTACCAACTGAGCCTTCTTCCTCCCGTGACAGCTTTAATTCGGACTGTTCTTCACATCCGCCAGAAAGTCAGTCATGACGTGGCCTTGCTGGCAACTGGGCGTTTGTGGACTTGCTCAACACAAGCATCGTCATCCGGTTCAGGCACAGCCATCCTCTCATTCTTGCTGGCCGGGGCATCAGATACCCGTCGGCATCCCGCTGCAGCGGGTCAGGGTCAGGAAAGGGTGCGACGATTCTGTTTCCTTTCTTTTTTCTTTCTCCTGGCGGCCCCTTCTTGGCTTTCCTTCAGGGGCCTGAGAACTGCTGCCGCCGATTGCAAGGGGAGCCAAACGCCTTTGCAATCAGAAGCCGGAGGCTGTCAAAACTCCGAGGCAGCCCGACGTTGGGGACTCGCAAGGAAAACGACCCTGCCTTTCAGCCTCCCGTTTCCTGGCCCTGATCCACATTCCACTGGCCCAAGGAGCTGCGCTGCTGAGCCCGCCTGCAATTTCACACCGCCGGCTCCCTGTTGGACGTCAGCCTTCAGGCTTTTGCATGGGCTTGCAAAACAGGAAAGTGACAAGGCACCCAGCAAAGAGAGGTGAGCAGGCTGATGAAGGACCACCACAGCCAACGGGGCTTCAGAGGCTCCAGTGCAGGATTTGGGGCCTCCATAGCTAACCCTAAACACAGGTCGCCTTAAAATACCCACACGAGGCCTGCAATCCTGGATTTACTGATCTTCTAAGCCAGAGCTTTCCAAAGTGTGTGTCGGGACACGTTAGTGTGTCGGCTGCAGTGTCTGGGTGTGTCGCGGCTGCTGCTGCCTCCGAGCCCTGCCAGAATTCTGCGCAGGTCCTAGTGCCTGCCTTGTGCCCGGCTGCCTCCAAACCTGCTGTGATTCCGCGCAGGTCCTAGTGCCTGCCTTGTGCCCTGCTGCCTCCAAGCCCTGCCGGGATTCCGCGCAGGTCCTAGTGCCTGCCTTGTGCCCTGCTGCCTCCAAGCCCTGCCGGGATTCCGCGCAGGTCCTAGTGCCTGCCTTGTGCCTGGCTGCCTCCAAACCTGCCCTGCCCGGATTCCACGCAGGTCCTAGTGCCTGCCTTGTGCCTGGCTGCCTCCAAACCTGCCCTGCCAGGATTTTGCGCAGGTCCTAGTGCCTGTCTTGTGCCTTGCTGCCTCCAAACCTGCCCTGCCAGGATTCCATGCAGGTCCTAGTGCCTGCCTTGTGCCTTGCTGCCTCCAAACCTGCTGTGATTCTGTGCAGGTCCTAGTGCCTGCCTTGTGCCTTGCTGCCTCCAAACCTGCTGTGATTCTGTGTAGGTCCTAGTGCCTGCCTTGTGCCCTGCTGTAGGAGCGTGTCACGAAATGATGCATGTCTAAAGAGTGTGTCACCAACATGAAAAGTTTGGAAAGCTCTGTTCTAAGCAATGCAAGGCATCACGGCGCATGTCAAAAATGAGGCAAGGCCACCATAGCTTGGGTGCAGCCTCCATCTTGACCTTTTTGTCCGCATCCTGCAGTTGCCCCTGGAGCAAAGTCCCACCATTGATTTTGGATTCAAACCTAGACACCTCCCAGCCCAGCAAATTGATTTATTTAATTTGTTGACGTACAGGTTGCTCCAATCCATAGAGACCCTGGGCAGTGAACAGCCATTCCAATATACCATAAAGTAAAGGCAAATAGTAACAATAACAAGTTAGCCACGATGGATTTCTGGACATGGCTGAGAACATGCTGAAATGGTCCCGCGGTCACTTGCTTCCAAAAAGAAAGGAGGATTGGGACCTTCTGTACTTCCAGGAGGTGGATATGAAATGGTGGGGGGGGGGCACCATTGAGAAGACATGTCTACCTCCCAAGTTCCTTGTGACCTTCTCTACTCTCTTTCTAGATGTCCATCCTGGATGGCCAAATTCGGATTCTACCAGCCTCTCTAAGGCCATTTCCCAACTCTTGACTTCTATCGTCTTCTAGCATCCTTCCTCCGGCCATTGTTGGGTGGTAGGAAATCTGCCTGAGCTCCGTCCTTTCAGCCTAATGGGGGCTGGAGGACTCCAGAAGATGCAAGAAGGACCGATCGGCATGAGGGTTTTGGTCCTTGTTGCCAATCCTTGTCTTCCCTGCGTTCCCTTGACTCCCCCTTCCAGGAAATGGGTGGTAAAGCATATCAGAGTTTGCACACCTTGACTCTGCTCCTGGATGGTGTTGGAATAAGTGGGAAAACTCAACTTGAGCACCCTCTCGTTCCTGGGCTGGGGACGAGAGGAAGACCACGTGGAGACGGCTTGGCAGAAAAGAGAGATGGCCAGGGCAGATTCAGACCAGGGTTACATGCAAGTGAAGAAAAGCCCTCATCACTAGTGGGGATCTCAGCCCGAAAAAGAAAACCACATCCAGATGTTTTGCTACAGGCCCCGTCATCAGCAGGGAAGCTATTCTGAAGCCCAGTTCGATCATCCCAAAATGTACACTCTGTGTTTGCGCTGCCATAAAAACATACAGCCAGAATCTCCACACTTCAACTCCCGGTGGGAAGAACAGCATTCCTAAATATTCACACAACAGCTGTAACCAGGTCAGGTCGACTTAGTTCACCTTGCCAGCTGTTTTTCGTTTGTTTTCACAGGCATCAAGATCTGCACACACCAAGAATCGCCAAGCTGCGCCTGCCATCTTGCAGGCTTTGACACAAGCTCTCACGTGGATACCTCGGTTTGTTTTGTGGCGATGTTAAAGAAACTTGGCTTGTTTGGTTACTCGACAGTTCAACGTAATGTGTAAATCCAGAAAGCAGGTTCTGGAAATGCAGCCTCCAAGGCCTTCATCTTCATTTTCTCCATGCTCCAGGCAGGCCTGAACCCCAAAAAGTCACTTTATTCCTTGGCACTCCCAAGGGCCCCCCAAAAATGACAACAGCAAGGAGCACGCCAAGAAACCCAGATGCTTTCAAGGGGAAGATGGGCGGCTTCTTTGAGGCTTGCTAGGGGCCAGTTCGAAGGCCAGCCTTACTCCTGGGTCATGCTGAAAAAGAAAGATCTGCTCTGGATCACATGCCAAGACCCCCCCCCCCATCACCAGGGAAAGGCCCAGCCAGAAAAGCTGTGGGCACTCTCTTTGGATTGGGGCTCTGGTTATGCAGCTGAGTGGACCCGCAGTGAATTCCAATCCCAACACATCTGAACGGTGCCAAGCCGGGCACGCCACTGTTGGATTGTAAACATATTCTTACATTTCTGTATATATAAATACAAATATATTTCATATTCATATATTAGAAACATTTGCACTTGCATTATGGCTCTGAAACCATGTTGTATTTCCTTGAAGAGTTTTGTTGACACCCTTCCTTTCTAGCAGGCCTTGATAGATAGCTGTGCCCATAGAAAGATAAAATGTACTTTCCAAGGATAGCTTCTCCAGGGGAAATATATTGTTTAATAACGGTCAAGGGGCCCTAGCAAGGATGGAAGGAAGTTCCTAATATGGAGTGAAAGAAGGAAGTTCCTAATATGCAATGAGGGTAAGGTGGAGTATGGGTAACTGAGTAAGGGGTGGTCTTCTAAAGGAGGAGTTGAATGGAATCTATATAATGTGCTGTAGGAAGGGGGTACTGCGCGGCCGCCCACCTAACAGCTTGCTGTCATTGCTTTTGCTCTTGGGTGAATAAACTCCTAACTTCATGCAATTTGTCAGTTTCTTTACTCCCGGCTCAGGAACGAATCTGGTAAGATAAAATTTACTTCTAACACCACTTTTTCACTTTTTGGCTTTTTCACCAGCCAAACCCTTACTTCTCAGAAGTTGAGACCCAAAGTTTTAGCCTGGTGAAATATTTGGATAGAGCTGAGGAAACATGTCATCCCACATGGGATGCCTTCACACAAAACCATGCGCCAGTTCAGAGAAGGAGGGAGTGGCTAAACCAGGTTACTCTTAAGCTTGGTTAGGGTTCGGGGAACACACTGTGTTAGTGTGTAGGTCTGGGCCATCGGGTTAACTGAGAAATTGGTATATTGTACAAACCTAAAAAGTGGATTAATTCCGTAAACAGATTCATCGTACAGTGTGGATCCAGCCATCACGTGCCTTAGATTTATTTATTTGTTTGTTCATTTATTTATTTGATACTCCATTTTATTTATTTATTGATATCCAGTTTGTATAGCCACCCATCTCACATTTGTGAGTCTGGGGGGCTCACATCATTAAAACCACCACCCAAATGTGGATAACTTGTGAATGACAGTTTGGAATGACGATTTAATTTAATGGTTGTTGTGGGTTTTCCGGGCTGTGTGGCCGTGTTCCGGCAGTTTTTGTTCCTAACGTTTCGCCAGTCGCTGTGGCTGGCATCTTCAGAGGACAGGAGCACAGCTAGAAGATTCTCTCTGTGCCCAAGTCTGAAGAATCTTCTAGCTGTGCTCCTGTCCTCTGAAGATGCCAGCCACAGCGACTGGCGAAACGTTAGGAACCAAATCTGCCAGAACACGGCCACACAGCCCGGAAAACCCACAACAACCATCGGATTCCGGCCGTGAAAGCCTTCGACTATACGATATAATTTAATGCTTAAATTAAAAAGAAAAAATGACAAAGAAGTCGTGGATTGTAGCCCGTGGGCAATTACTAACCCTCAAAACAAAGCGGAACCTCCATGTTCAAGAGCAATGTACCTTTGAATAACAAGAGAGGAGGATCATCACAGCCTTGCCAATGAGGCATCCTTTGAAAACCAGACTAGACAGATCTTGGATTGGGCTGACCTTACCAGGCACTCCCTGAATCGTGAACATCGATTTTGGATATTCATCACCGCGTGCCAGAACCTCAATGGAGTGATTTCCATGCTTGTTCTGATGTGGGCACAATCATCTATGGGCAAGGAAGAGCTTCTCTCCACAAGTGAACTGGCATGTAGGAATTCAGTCAATTGGACCTGACCCTTAATAAAACTCCTGGGAGACCCACAGAAATCCACGGGCCCAAGCTAGCCCTAAACCATGGTCATCGCTCAGCGCTGAAACCCCAGCAAACACAATCCGCATGGATTTTTGTGAGTCTGCTGAAGGAAGACAACCCCGGGATCCGAGGCTGTGTGAGTGCGCTTAACAGACCCCTGTATTCCAGCACTGGGCACTATTTCAGGGTTGAGCAACCCTGGAGCTCCAAGAGCATTCTCTTCATACCACATGCTGGATTAACCATTTGGGGTTCACAGAAACCTGTGGACCATCATGAACTTAACAGGTTCAGTTCACACAATACACCAGTGTTTCTCGACATAGCTGGCTGGGGAATTCTGGGAGTTGAAGTCCACCCGTCTTCAAATTCCCAAGGTTGAGAAACACTGCAATACACAACCAACCAACCAATCCTCCACCACCACCCCCCACCCCGGCGCTAACCAAGTTTGATCCTTACTCGTTTAGCAGGTTGTGTGAACGCCGCGGCTCGATCCTTACACAACTTGGCTCGGGATGCTGCCTGAATACAACAGGTGTCAGGATCCAGGGGGGCAAGGGCGGGGAACAGGGAAGCGCGCGCCTTCCTCAGCCTTGGCAGCCTCCAGCAACTTTCTTGTCCAGCAACCGGGAATTTCAACCATGCCTCTTACTTGCCCAATGCGGAGCGCGTTCGCCAAAGGCGAAGGAAGAGGGAGAAGGACCCGGCCGGGGAAGCCCAAAATAACGATCCCCTTTGCGGAGCGGGAGCGGGAGCGGGTGGGCATTTCTTCGGGTGGCATGGGGAGCGGAGGGGCGCGCCCCGCTGGCGGGAAGGGGAGCCCCTGGCAGGGCCACTCACCTCTGGAGGTAAGCCTCGGGGCAGCATGGCAGGGCCGGGAAGCGCGCGGGGTCCCGGCTCATCGCCCTCCCCGGTGCGGTCTGGAGAAGCCTCTCCGCCGGCATAGAAGGGCAGCGAAAGGGTCAGCTGGCCCGACGGGATCAACTTTTGAGGCTTGATCTTTTCCACTTGCCGGTGGGTGGAGCCTCCGCGGGGCCCGGCCAATGGGATTCCTCCGGGGACCCCCCAGCGTTGCAGACCGAGCATCGTCCGGCCGCGCTCCCCGGCCTCGCCGCTCCCCTGCGCTGGGCAACCTCTGGAGCCGGCGGCCCCGGGGCTCGGATCCTCCGCCCGTTGCCCCCCCCCCACCGGGTCGCCTCGGCGCTTAATGCCAGCCGCTCAAAGCTCGCGCCTGGCCTCTCCAGCGGGCCGGCAGTCGGTCGGGGCAGGACTTCTCATCCGCGGGGCCTGCGGGGACGCTCTGAGCTTCTGGCCTCCCTTCAGCCCTCCGGCGTTATTTGCCGTTAGATTCCGCGGTTTTAAAAGCGAGCATCAAAACTTAGGGGAATCCCTCGGGTAAGATTTACAATCCACCGATGCCACCCGTTTCTTCATTCTGGCCAGGTCGGCCCAGGTATTTGCCCTCAAGGTGCTTCTGAAGCATCTGCTCTTCACCTTCCAGAGAGGGAGGTGTTCGGGGGCCCAGCTGGCCCTCCCGGTAGGCAGAAGTCCCCGGCAGCCACGGCCACGGGCAGCAGCTTGCCTCGGGGGGGGCGGGGGGCGTCCTCAACTCAGACGTCTGAATGGGCGCTCCCTGGGCATTCAAGCGTTAGGCGGCTCCCTCCAGGCTCTGCTGACCCCATACAACGAGGTGCCAGGCTGTGGCTCTGCAGAATCTCCTGGAGCGGGCAGAGGTAGGTACCAAGTGGAGCAGTGAGCAATTCGTGGCCACGTGTTGGAGACAGAGCCGGGCAACTGCTCTGTGCCCGCTCAGCTCGCCTGCTGCCCGCTGGCCCAAGGGGAGCAGCCTGCCACCCTCCCATAGAGACCCAGCGGTCAGTGCTGGGCATGAAGGTGGCAGGGGGCATCCCGTTCCATCTCTCCCTCCCAGGCTTCAACATCTGAATTTCACCCCTGGCAGCTGCTTGGCATCTCTGGCAATTTTAACAGGATTCCAAAGGAAGAAAAAGTAAAAGTGTGAGGAAGGAGCCATTGAGGAAGGAGACTCCGTTTAAAAGAGAGAGAGAGAGAGAGAGAGAGAAAAGGGGGGGGGGGCGCAGCCGAGAGACATCAACAAGTTCTCCAATAATAAACCAGAGTTATAAATATATCAGATCAAACATCCAGAAGGAAACAGCTTTCGAAGGGCCTGTTTCGCAGCCTGATCACAACACCTTCAGTGCGTCCGTCTCTGCCCGAAAGGACGGGCTGTAAACCTAAACCGGCTTCGTGGTTTTGGAGAGTGAGTGAAGGATTCATCAGGAGCTAAATTCAGATGGATTCCCTTGAGGAGGAAAACACGGTGCCCTGGAATCTACATTGCGTGGAAATCGCATTCTGCTAGGAAAGCGACGCCCGGAGCGTTGCGGAAGTTTGCACCCAGGGTGACCTGAATGGAAGTCAGGGCTTCCGTGCGCACGTGGGGAATGGAGGGCAGGAAGGGAACCTTTGCCTCATTCCTCTCCGGAATAAAATTTATTTGCCACTTATGCCGGTAAGACGCCAGGCTTGTCGGTCGGAAGATCGCAAGTTCGGAGGTTCGAATCCCTAGCCCTGCGTGACGGAGTGAGCTCCCGCACTCGCCCCAGCTCTTGCCAACCTAGCAATTCGAAAGCATGCAAATGCGAGTAGATGAATAGGTACCACTTCCGTGGGTAGGTACTGTAACAGTGTTCCGCGCGCGTCATGCCGGCCACATGACCGCGGAAGCATCTTCGGACAACGCTGGCTCTTCGGCTAACAAACGGAGATGAGCACCGGCCCCTAGAGTCGGACACGACTGCACAAATGTGCGGGGGGAACCTTTACCTTTTATGCCCAAGAGGCAGGACATTCTGAGCAAAAACTAAGCCTATTTACCTAGTTTATGGTTCAATGTTCTGTGCAGACTCAGAAATTCCTGCAGGGCCATCCGTGGGAGAGGAGGGGGAGGTCCAAAAAGTCAAGATGGTGGCCATGACGGCACCTGGGGACCTAGTGAAATGTGGTGTGAACACAACCACTGTGTTTACGTGGGAGTAAGGTAGAAATCAGCGCTATGATAGATGGGGAGACTCAAGTTCCAACATTCCCCCCACCCCCGAAGGGACTTGGCTATCAAGAAGGGGGACTCCAAAACTGAAAGTAACCACCAAGGGACAGGGTGTTCCCCCGAAGGGTCAGAGAAGAGGGGCTGCCCCCCACGCAGAGAGGCTGTTGAAGCACTTCTGCAAACCAACCGGCTGCCAGCAGGAATGGCAGGCAGTGGGGAAACCCCAGCTTTCTGCTGAAGGACCTGGAGGAATCCACATTCTGGAGAAAAAAACCCCACTAACATTCAATGAAAGCAACTAACATTGCTTTCTATCAGCCAAAGGTCTAGCAATAATGTCTGAGTAGGCTTTGCCCTCCATAGACGGACTACAGCTCCCAACAACCCCTGCAAAGGGTCACAGGAACTGGGGACCAGGCAAGTTCCCAGCTTCTACTGAGGCAGATGGACTGCTCTTGAGGTGGTTTCATCCTTGCCTTTCGGACCTTGGCAGCCAGCAAGCACTTTGTAAAGGCCTGGTTCCATCCAGGATCGTGTCCCAAGACTGCTTGTCTAGGCAATGGGCTGCTCTAGAGCTTTGGAGCCTCAGGGGTTCAGCTCTGACTTAGCTGGCTGGAAGCCCACCAGACACCACCCTTGTCTGGAGCTTTGGATCATACCTGAAGAGGAGGACCAAAGCTCTGCCTTAGGAGTTCTTTAAATTCAATATTCAGGGCCAGGTTGCCCACCAAAGTATGTTGTTGTCTATGGTGCCTTCATCTTCTTCAATGGAGATCGGCTAGCTGGGAGATCCAGCCCGCCACAGACCTGCCAGACACCAATACCCGAGAAACTGGTAAAGCAGATCATAACAAAATCCATTTGAAAGCACCTGGGAAGCAGTGCAGCAATTAGCAGGAGTTGGAAGGGATTCTTCAAGAGACCCAAATCTTGCCAAACTTGTCTGACCTCATTTTTTGGTTAGGTAAAATGAGTAATAGATTGTGGGAATGCTGTAAACGTAATATAGCTTGACTTTAGCAACGCATTTGACAAAGTATCCAGTGACATGTTGATTTGCTAGCTAGTTGAATATGGGCTAGTTGGCCTGGCAATTATGTGGATATATAACTGATTCTAGGAGCTCTTACATGAGGTTACCCTCCATAGTTTCTCAACCAATGGGAATTGTGGTACCCTCAGTCCCTTCTTTCCCCTGCAGCTTGCAAGCCTAGTTAACTTTACCTCCTGCTTGGGAGGCTTTTCCTTCCCCGGAATCTCTGTTCCTGTCTTGATAGCCTCTGGTTCAGCCCTGCCCATAGAGACGTAGCACAGCCAATGCTGCCCCACAGAGATGCCCTTAACGGAATGGAAGCTGTAGAGCCCACTTTAACCACAGCATTTGCAACTGGCAGGCAGGATGGTGAGCTGGACCCTCTGTGCCTTTCTGCCCTCCCTCCCTCCTCAGAAAGGCAGCGCCATTTTTCTCTTGACGATAACTTTGCATGGCATTTCGGCCATCAGTGTAGAAAACGGGACGCACCACCGGCACTGAGGACCCAATGTTCACAAAGGGTGCATGTGTGAATGCAGCATTATGTGACTCAGTTGTATTTGGCAACTTGGCAAGCTCTCTTATCAGGAGCAATTCAGCACATTTTGGGCTTTCTCTGCCCCTGTGAAAGAGAAACTGGAGAACAAGAGGCATCTAGAGAGGGTCAGATTTCCCAGTGGTGACATCAAGCCATTCTAGAGTCACTACCAGGACACTGGATGTCCTCCTTTCCTTTGGTGAACCCCATCTTGGATGAAGGCTCTGCCTACGAAGCTGAGATGATGGAATTCTAACTTCCTGGCCAGGAGATCTCCCCATCCCTTGGCAGCTGGCATCAAAGCCAAGCAGACAAGCAGTTGTCTGCTGCTGGAGGGCAACCCTTGGTGGTGCTGGACTATTTGGTGAACAGATTTTAGGCCGAGGGCTTCTCCAGCCCTCCCTATTCAGGTGGCTCCAGAAACAGTCTGGAGAATGTGTGTAGGTGGGTCTGAAATGCAGTGAGTCACCCGTTGTTGCCGTTTTTAAGCTGGGGGTGGGGGACTCAAAAGAACCCGCTGGAAAATTGTGGTTCACCCCTTCCCACCCTTTGCCACCCCCTGTCACTGTGAATATTTATTCATAGCGGAATCCGGGCGGTACTGAATGGTGCTTTACATTTTTTGGGCAAAGCTTTCCCGTTGAAGGTGATTATCAGAAGTGGGTTTTTAGAATTCAGCCCGACCAGTTGTTGTCTCAAGCAGCATTTCTCAACCTTGGCAGCTTTCAGATGTGTGGACTTCAACTCCCAGAATCCCCCAGCCAGCAGGTTGAGAAACACCAGTCTGAGGCAACGGCTTACCCCCGGAGGTAAGACAGGCCCCCACTCTCCCGGCCTTCCGGAAGGGGGTGAAGACATGGTTATGCCACCTTGCTTGGGATGGGAGGGGGGATAGCCATTCATAGGGGTGGCTGGCACTGTGATCGTGCCAAGGATAAGATCCTATTGCCATCTTGAATTTTATATTTTATACTTTTGTATTTTTATACTTGTGCTTGTATTTATGTGTATTTATACTGTTTTTATTGATTGTCATTTTATTACCTGTAAGCCGCCCAGAGTTGTTGTATACGAGATGGGCGGCAGAGAAATTTGACAAATAAATAAACAGGAATGAAGGAATAGAAAGCGGTGCACCATTTCCTGCGCATAATTCAGAAGGGAAACCTAGAACAGGGGATTTCTAAGGCACAGTTTTCACTGAGTGGTAATGAAAAAGTAATTTCAAGCATGAGAACGGATTTCAGGGGCATCCTTTTTTTAAAAAATAATTTTTTATTAAAGATTTTCACAAAAGTAAAAGAAAACGTGAAATAACAGAATAAGATTGAAGAAAAGAAAAAGAAAAAAGATACGAAAAGGGTAAAAAGAGATACAGATAGAAAATAAGAAAAGATATATAAAGAAGCGACTTCCAATCTTCTTTACAGCAGTTACAAACAAACTTATCTCCTCCCTCCTTAAAATGACATCATAATTCCCTTCTTCCCCTATTCAACCCTTTTTAATCTGCAAATCCATAAATCACCAGCTCATTTTCCCCCCATTTTCAGCAAAAAGTCCATAAAAGGTTTCCACTCTTGTTTGTTTGTTTGTTTGTTTGTTTATTTCTCACATTTCTGTACCACCCATCTCGCAAGTGACTCTTTAATTGTCTCAGTCTTTAATAAAGGTACTTGTTGTCTTATCCCTGATCAAACAGGTCAATTTTGCCATTTCTGCGAGTTCCATCATCTTCACAATCCACTCCTCCGTTGTGGGTATTTCAGTATTTTCCCAACTTTGTGCATAGAACAGTCTCGCTGCACTTACCATATACAAAACCAATTTTCCATAAGTAGGATTTTAGGGGCATCCTTGACTACGTGGGTTGGGATTCAAGCTGCATCTTGCCTCTGGATTTCTCAATCGCCAAGTGTCTCCGTTCATAAGCTGGTTGACTTGGCGACTGAAATGATCCGTTTTCAGGCTTTGCATCATACCTTGGCCAGGCTGATAGGTAAGGAGAACCCTTATGAAGCAGTAGGAACAAAAGAACTTGGTGATGTAGCAATGAAAATTAAAACAAGCAACAAAAACAGGCCTAACACAGGTCAAAGAGGAGAAAGGGTTCAACCCCTCGGACGCAACCAGCATTTTGACTTTTCTGACTTCCACAGTGGATGGCCCTGGATGAAGCCTTCTGAGTGTCCAGGAAAATTCGCTCCCAGCCCCCAGATTTGGGATTTTCACATCCCAACCCTTCCTCAAAGAAGTCCGGGACAATGTTCCCCCCGCCCCCCGCCCCCCCCCCCCCCAGTTCTCATGCCAACCAGATACAAAAAGTTAGGATGCAGAAGAGAGAGCAGGACTTTATGCGTGCCCACCACCTTTAAACCTCCTTGTGGAATTAAAATGTGTCCTGCTTTTGCACCATACATAGAACCATAAGCTAACTCAACGGGTGGGGGTCACACAACATGATAAGCCACAAAAACCTGCCAAATTAACTCAATTTGTCCCCAAGGAAAACACGTTTCTGTGAGTGTCCAAGCAAGGCCGGCCCTGTTGTTGGGCAGAATGAGGCGGCTGCCCTGGGCTGCCGGTGATCAGAAGTGGCAGCAACATAGCATTGAAGGAAAAAGCAGCTCGGTTGCCACAAGGCCACCCTGGTGCCTTCAAGTTGAGGACAACCAGGGGTGTCTGCAGGATATGGTCAGAGAAGATGGTGGCCACAATGGAGTGATCGAAGCTCCGCTTGGTTTTCAGGCACACCCTGTGACGTGTGACGCACATAAAAATGGACAAAGCTTCAGTTGCACCATTGTGGCCGCCATCTTGACTCTTTCGACCGTACCTTGCAGACACCCCTGATCAGGCTGTCCTACTGCCAGTGTTGAAGAAAGTTTCAATTCCAGGCCCCACGTCTGTTCTTTGTGAGAGAATGCGGTTTCTCTTGCTTTAACCTCAAGTGCAAAGTGGAATTTGGCCTGCATCTCCCCCTCTTCTTGCTTCCAAAGCCACTGAAGAAGAAAAGGAGACCTGGCCTGGGATCAGGCCTCAGTGCTTCCGATTTGCTTCCCAAATGTTGCTTTGGAGTACAGGTAGTCCTCGCTTAACGACCACAATTGGGACTGGAATTTCAGTTGCTAAGCGAAGCAGTCATTAAGCGAATCTGACCCAATTTTACGACCTTTTTTGTGGCGGTTGTTAAGCTAATCACATGGTTCCCCATTGATTTTGCTTGCCAGAAGCCAGCCAGGAAGGTCGAGAATGGCGATCACGTGACCACGGGACACTCCAACAGTCATAAATGCGAACTGGTTGCCAAGCGCCCAAATCATGATCACGTGACTGCAGGGATGCTGCGATGGTCATGTGAGGACCGGTCATAAGTCATTTTTTTCAGCACCATCATAAGTCCAAACCGTCACTAAACGAATGGTTGTTAAGCGAGGACGACCTGTATGCAGAAGTAGAAGGCCAGCACCTATTGATGGCTCATTAAAGCAGCTGTGTGTAATTTCAGGATTGAAGGCAGTTGGAAAAGGGTGCAACTGCTTTAATGTATTGCCAGCAGCTCCTGGGCGGGTGTCCTGGGCAGTCCAAAGCAACTTTTCAGAGTCAGATCTGAAGTATTTCTGAAACAGAAATGTTATTACATCGGACCAGACAGTAAAAATGGAAAAAGAGAGGAGAAACTAACACCCAGTTGGCTTTGGGGCTTAAAGAAGCAACTGTGACTGAATCTTCTATTCATTATCTATCTGGATTAGGTTCTCCCCATATGCTGAACTGCCACCGAAATGCCTCGTCATCAGCCTGACAGTGTGGAAATTAGTCAGCTTGCGACATTGGTTGATTGATTATGTGCCACCAAGTTGTTGTGGACTCTTAGAGACCACATAGATTTTCCCCAGGAGGGTCTGTCCCCAACCTGGTCCTCCAGGTCTTCCAACGGTGCTGCCATTGCCGGTGTAACTGAGTCCCTCCACCTTGCTCTGGCCGTCCTCCTCTTCTCTTTCCTTCCACCTCTCCCAGCGTTATGGACTTCTCAAGGGGGCTGGGTCTCGGCATTGATTGATGGACGATGTTCTATCAAGTCAGTTTCGACTCTTAGCGACCACAGAGGTGGACCTTCTTCAGGATGACGTGTGTCCAGCCTGGTGTCCCAACGGTGCCCCCCTCGCCATTGTAACTGAGTCCATCCTCCTTGCCTCTGGTGGTCCTCGTCTTCTCTTTCCTTCCACCCTTCCCAGCATGAGAGCCTTCTCCAGGGAGCTGGGTCTTCACACAATGTGTCCAAAGGAGGATCATTTGAGCCTGGTCACTTGTGCCTCGAGGGAGAACATGAGCTCTATTTCCTTGTGCTTTAACCCCCTTATTTCTTGCCATCACCTTCTATAGATCCACGAAGGCAGCTTTGGGTCTCCCTGCAGTCTTTTTTTCGCCAGGCTAAACTTACTCAGTGCCTTCAGGTGCTCGTTTTTCCTTCCAGATCCTTCATCCCCTGGGTTGTCCTTCTCTGGACACAGCCAGTTTATAAGCACAAATGTGGGGGGTAGTGCCTTTAGCCTATCCCTAAAGCCCCCTGCGTGCAGAGTGAGCTCCCACACTTGCCCCAGCTCTTGCCAACCTAGCAATTCGAAAGCATGCAAATGCAAGTAGATTAATAGGTACCACTTCGGTGGGTACGTAACAGCGTTCCGCGCGTGTCATGCGGCCACATGACCGTGGAAGCGTCTTCGGACAACGCTGGCTCTTCGGCTAACAAACGGAGATGAGCACCGGCCCCTAGAGTCAGACACGACTGCACAAATGTGGGGGGGTACCTTTACCTTTTTTTTTAAAGCCCCCTGCAAGGGATGAGTTCATTGCTAACCACGATGACAACAAAATAATGAGACCTGCGTCATGACATCACAGGGCAAACCCCACCCCTTTCTGCTTGTGATCTGACATTGGTTGTGAGTACGTAAATCCCGGGGTTTGCATTGCAACATCACGATGCCCATTTTACAGGATCTTCAAGGTCATCCAGTTCAACCCTCTGGTTAGTGCAGGGATCCAACCAGGAACCCCAATAAAAGCATTCAGGGAGAGGACGTTCCTCCTGATATTGCTCCTGAGTTCCTTAATTCCAACCCATTTGTTCTTCCCTTGCTCTCAGTTACAGCAGTGAGGGGGTCTCCACCCCCACCCCCACCCCTCTTGCCATCTTGGAGGATATTTTTGCAAACCAATCTCTTCTCTTTTGCAAGCTCAGCTGTTTCCCTCTCAAACTGGGCTTGGTTTCCAGAGTCCTTACAATCCTGGAATCTCATCCCGCAACCGGTTCCAGCTCTTCTATGTCCCTCTTAAATTGCGTTGCCAAGAACTGGGCACAAAATTCTAAGGAATTTGGGTTTGACTAGCACAGAGTAGAGCAAAATGATCAACTCCTTTGATCCGGGTGCAATGCTTCTATTAATGGGACGCAAGATCATATTGGCATTTTTAGCTGCCTTATCCCAGTGTTATTAGCCTTATCCCATGTTCAGCTGGCGCTCCACTAAGACCCTAGACCCTTCTCACCTGCACTGCCAGCAAGCCAGGTTTCCCCAGTCCTCAATTCTGCCATGTATTGTGCAAACTCAGAAAGTGGAGTTAATCCAGGGTAAGCATATTGCCAACCTAGCAATTCAAAAGCATGCAAATGCAAGTAGATGAATAGGTACCACTTCGGTGGGAAGGTAACAGCGTTCTGTGCGCGTCATGCCGGCCACATGACCGTGGAAGCGTCTTCGGACAACGCTGGCTCTTCGGCTAACAAACGGAGATGAGCACCGGCCCCTAGAGTCGGACACGACTGCACAAATGTGCGGGGGGTACCTTTACCTTTTTTTTTAAAGCCCCCTGCAAGGGATGAGTTCATTGCTAACCACAATGACAACAAAATAATGAGACCTGCGTCATGACATCACAGGGCAAACCCCACCCCTTTCTGCTTGTGATCTGACATTGGTTGTGAGTACGTAAATCCCGGGGTTTGCATTGCAACATCACAATGCCCATTTTACGCCTCTTGCCACTCCCCAGAAATCAACGGATAAGTTCTTGGTTCTGCATATTTGTGAACATCTAGATCAGTGTTTCTCAACCTCAGCCACTTTAAGATGCGTGGACTTCAACTCCCAGAATCCCCCAGCTGGCTGGGGAATTCTGGGAGTTGAAGTCCACGCATCTTAAAGGTGCCATGATCGAGAAACACTGGTCTGGAGCAACGTTCTCTAGGACGCCCATCCCAGCTGGAAGACACCAACTGACTATTTTGAAGAGGCTTCGTGGATGAAATCGCACAGTTTGCATTTTTTTTGTTCAGTCGTTTAGTCGTGTCCGACTCTTCGTGACCCCATGGACCATAGCACGCCAGGCCTTCCTGTCCTCCACTGCCTCCCGGAGTTTACTCAAGTTCATGTTCGTCACATTGGTGATGCTATCTAACCATCTCATCCTCTGCCGTCCCCTTCTCCTTTTGCCTTCAGTCTTTCCCAGCATCAGGGTCTTTTCAAGGGAGTCCTCTCTTCGCATTAGGTGGCCAAAGTATTTGAGCTTCAGCTTCAGTATCTGTCCTTCCAATGAGCAGTCAGGGTTGATTTCCTTTAGGATCGACTGGCTTGACCTCCTGCCTTGCCCCAAATCTCTTTGCCGCCAAGTTTCTTTAAAAGGAAAAAAAGGAAGCCGTGCCAGAGACAGAGAAGGGTGGTCCACCCATTTTTGACTTTAGTCACACCCACTGCGGGCCTTAGCCCCACTCGCCTGCAACGTGCAGATTCTGGCGCCGAGCCGAAAAACAAATCTCCGGCATTTTAACAGAGGCTAATGAGGTTAGCAACACATTCTTAAATGTGAGGAGCTCCGCAAATGCAGAGCAGCAGCTACCTGTGTGGCAAGTGACTCCTAAACGTGCGGTGTGAAACCAGCAGAACCAGTGTTCGATGTGCAAATCTTAAGCAGATAAAGTGGAACGCTTGTACAAAACAGCTTACGACAACAAATCAATTAGCTTCCAAATCCAAGGCGAAGAAGATGCAGATTTGAAGCCCAAAGGACATGCTTCTCTCAGCTCCTGGTTAGATTTCAAAGGTCGTTCTGACCCAACCTTTCCAGATCGTAACCTGCATTTGGCTTTTACTCAGATTAGAAGCAAGGATAGGCCTTTCAAAAGGCTGTCCTGGTTGTTCGAAGGCTTCCGCAAAGTTGTTCTCGGTCTGAGGTCAGAATTAGTAGACCCACTTGCGAGTAGGACTAAATCTTAAACCCAGTTAAGAAAACAGATGCTGCATTCACATGGTGTGTGATGCCCAAAGATGTAAGCTATGTTGTGATTCAGTGCAATGGCTTGGATCACAGAATGCCAGGAAAATGTCGGGATTTCCACAACGCACTGGTCCGCCCACTGCCCAACCCCATTTTAATCCGGTCGTTCAAACCCAGCCCCGTATATAAGGAAAAGCCTTGCTTCTAGTCTAGTCCAAGATTTCAGATGCTCCGAAGGCCTTACCAGCAAAATTCTACTGGCAGAGCAGAAAGCGTTGTGAAGTCCAAGAAAAAGGTGAAGATTTCCTTAAAGTCAGGCACAGCGTGGAAGCAGTACACAGAGATCCACAAAATCAGCCATCTCAAAATTTGCTCTGACTCTGGTCTGTTTTCAGACAGAACCTGTTACGCTAGAAACACTGGGTCTCCATCTGTACATAGCAGAACAGCTTAAAATCTCTGGCCAGAGAGAAGCATTTGTAAACATGGAACAGATGTCAAGCCTGGGAAAGAATGGCCTGAAGTCTGTTGACTCAAAAGGGTGGGAAGAAATCCTTGGGTTGGCATTTTATTTATTTATTTGTATTTCAAATTTAGTCACTGCCCATCTCACTCAGAGCGACTCTGGGCGGCTTACAATAAAACAAGAATAAATAGTCATGAAAATACAATAAAACAACATTCTTAAATAAAAAATATAATCCGAAACATAGATGTTAAAAAGTTCTTAATTTACGGGTGCATCTTCAGGGTGCTAACCACCACCAGGGTTGGTTACCCCTCCTCACGCCCCACGCAAGATGGCAGAGCCTATCTGATCTTCGGGATAAATACGACCTTCTGTATTGCTTGTCTGCAACAGCACCACTGATTTACCTGTGTCAAGTTTGTGAAGGTTCTGCTGTTCCTGCCTGTGGAATTCTGTTTCTGGAGAGTCAGTTATTTATTACTGCATGCAGAAGTACACCCAGAATGCTACAGATTCCTTGAGAATAGGTAGGGATAGGACAACCTATTCCTGAATACAACATCCCCTCCAAGTTGCCTCCCCCATGCCACTTGGAAGCCCTCTGGCCCTCTGCCTTTGGTTTTAGATGCAGCAGCAACACTCTCGAGGGCTGGGCTGATAGGAGTCCAGTTATAGGAGCACAGGCTGTGCCTTTGCCTGGTTCCTTGGAGGCAAGACTGCCTGGTGCTTTATTCCGTTCGTTCCTTCCTCCTTCCATTAAAGACTTATGCACTGGGGGATGGGGGTGGGATCATGACAAATGATGGAGCCCTGATCCTATTCAGGGTAATTCTGTGGCTCGCCACCATGAAATGGATCACCTCCAGTGGACCTTCCTGAAGCTTAGGAGCAATGCAGCACTCTGAGGAACTGCAGAAGATGGTTTGCAAACAAGAAGTAAGTCAACCAGCACAGCAGCACAGATTTGTTTTGCCCGACCGACCGTGAAAATGTGGGTTGGAGGGAGCAGCTGAATGACGGACAGACCTGCTCTGGGTCACCAGAGTTGCCTACTTTTAGGATGTTGGTCCTTCTGTCCCATGTGTGGAAGATGCTAGAAGAGCAAAAGGGGTTTGTCTTCTTAGGTCCACTGGGCTAAACGTCCTCCCAGCCTGCTCCATCTCAGAGGCTCCATTCTCCACATTTCCAGCTCTTTTCTTTCAATCTGATCAGCCCACCTTTTCATTCTTCCCATGAGAGACGAGACCGGGTGGGGAAGTTTCTCTTTAGTTGCTGCAATTCCCAAGGTAAGGTCTGCTGGTCCAGAGGGGTAGGCTTTTGCACTTCTGGGGTAGATGAGCCCTAGGGAAGGGGACAAGGGCCCTCTGATTGCTTTGCTGGAGGAGACCCCGAGTTGAGGTGGTCAGATGCAGATGCAGGATCAGAGCCAAAGAAGCAAGGGAAGATGGAGGGTCAAATTGAGTTGGCCAAGGCAAGTCCATGACTGGTCTGCCTTCTAATCACAGCAAATATCCTTCCAGAACTCTTCCAAGTAAGGCATCAGTTGCATCTCTGCCCGTAGTGTAGAAATTCTGGGATGGTAGTACCAGAACTCCACGCAGCTTCTTATTAGTATGTAGCAGAGTAGAAACGTTCCCATAAACTTGCACAAGGCTTAAGTTCAAAACACAAAATAAACACACTTCACACGTTAATGTAAAGTAACATAAAAAAAGAGTTTACAATTTTATTGTAACTCACAGTTCCTTAGTAGAAACGGTCCATGCGTGCCAGCAATTGGTTCTGACATGACCCACATGCTTCCTTAATGTGGCCCACCTGGATGGAAGTATGAGCAACGTGGGGACCATAGCTGACCCATCCTCCTTGGTAGGAGATTCGAGCAGAAAGAGGAAAGAGAAGGGAACAGGAAACAGGAAACCGGGATTCAGCCCCTCCCACACAAAGCAAGTAAGATTAGGTTACAGCAGAGGCTGCCGCCTCCTTCAAGCTTGTGGGAGACATGCTTGGTTGAAACCCGATATCTCTAACACATAGGATACCAGACCTCTTTCCTGATCCCACAGTGGATACCAGTGCTCCTTACTCAAGATCACCTTCTTGGGTGCACCACAATTGACTCCACCTTTTACTGAATGTGACTGGGAAGAACAATGGAAAGTAAGAGGTGGGAGAGACCTTGGCGTTCATCTTGGAAGAACCCACCTCTGCAGCCTCCTTGACAGAGGGCCATCCACAGAATCATAGAGTCATAGAACCATAGGGTTGGAAGGGACCTTGGAGGTCTTCTAGTCCAACCCCCTGCCCAAGCCCAAGGCAGGAGTCCTCATACCATCTCAGACCAATTGTTGTCCAATCTTTCCTTGGAAACCTCCAGTGATGGAGCATCCACAGAGCCCACCACCTGCCAAGGAAGTCTTTTCCATTATAGATCAGCTCTTCTGGTTAGGAAATTCTTCTTGATGTTCAACCAAAATTGGCTTCTTTGTAATTTAAACCAACTATTTCTTTGTTTACAAATAATGTGGATTTCTAGGGATGCCCAGCTGATCACTGACTCTGGGTGGCATACGAAGTTTTAAAAAAATGACATAATATCACACAAAAGAAAAGATGGTTGTATACAAAATCTTTCCCGTATTGGCTGCACGTCCTGCCCTAGTCCAAGGCCTGGAGGAAAAGCCAAGGCTTCAAGGCTCTCTTGAAGGACAGCAGGATTGGGCTGTCTGGATCTTGGGGGGGATGCTGTTCCACAGGACAAGCGTCCAGACAGAGAAGCTGCACCTCCTGCATTCCATCAGATGACATTGCTTGATAGTTGTGACCTGGAGTAGACCCGCTCTGTCAGATTTTACAGAATGGGCAAAAACAATGAGAGAAAGTTGGTCCCCCAAATAACTAGCTTTTTCCCTGTCTTCTGGACAACTCTGAACAATTCTGCCCCATCTTCTCCATGATGGCCCTTCAGGTATTTGAAGACAGCCATCAAGTTCCCCACAGTCTTCTCTTCCCAGGCTAAACATACCCAACACCTCCCTCTGTTGTAAGATTTCCGTCTAGGTCCCTTATTGTCTTAGTTGCTCTCCTCTGGACATGATCCACATTGCCAGCATCTTCCTAAAATGTGCTGCCCAGAAGTGGTGTGATGTTCTAGATGTGCTCTGACCAATGAAGGATGAGAAGAGCCATGGTGTCTCAAGATCTGGACGCTTCACTGCTGTTGATGCAGCCTAGAATGGCCTTCGCTTTATTTTCAACTCTATACGTGAATCTTTTCTCCACCTCCATGTTTGTAAAGATTCCCTGGCTGCACAGGATTTTCAATAACCAAGCCAGTGGTCTGAACACAGACAAAGAAATGGAGGGGGGGGGGGGAAGCAAAAGTTTATATCCTCTGCATCAAGAGAGCAACATTGGTCCTTCCCCACACGAAGCTGTGCTTTCCATGCTGATTGTCCTAATGGGAGTTCACCTCCCTCCTTTGATATGTCCAGGGTTAGGCTGGGTTCCACTTTCTACTGAACCTCCCCCCCCCATCCATAAAACAACAAAAACATCTGCTGTTTCAAGGCACGTCCCCAAATGAGACGGCCTCTGCAGAGCCTGGTCTGGAGACCGAGGCAGAGCAACTGTGGCCAAGGAACGAGCATTGGAATTTCCCGCTGACCACCTGCTCTTCAGCTAAACAGGGGAAATCCAGATCACCCGGTGTTATTTTTACATGTGCTGAGATTATGCTGGCTGTAGAAAGAAGGGCCAGTCAAAGTGTGCGCCACAGCATTGTTATTGGTGGTGGTGGAGATGATGATAATAATTACAACCACTGAGTATTCTCTCTCTCCCTCCCTTCATATTCTTCTCAAGGAGGAATTCAGCATTCCCAGGAGCTGTAGTCATGGTTTAAGAAATCCCTGGTTAGAGGGAAGTTTGGAAGATGAAAGCTCTGCCTTTGTTTTCAGAAGACAGAGAGAAATTTGTATTTGTATTTGTCAGCCATCCAGAGTTTATGGGAGTGGGCAGCTACAATAACTTCTTCTTCTTCTTCTTCTTCTTCTTCTTCTTCTTCTTCTTCTTCTTCTTCTTCTTCTTCTTCTTCTTCTTCTTCTTCTTCCTCCTCCTCCTCCTCCTCCTCCTCCTCCTCCTCCTCCTCCTCCTCCTCCTCCTCTTCCTCTTCCTCTTCCTCTTCCTCTTCTTCCTCTTCTTTCTTCCCCTTCCCCTTCCCCTTCCCCTTCCCCTTCCCCTTCATTTTTGGAAGTGATGTTTTGATTGATTAATTGATTATGGATTATGTGCCATCAAGTCAGTGTCAACTCTTAACGACCACATCGATCGATTATCTCCATGATGAAAGTGCTGCTTTATTATGCTCTAAAAGGAAGGCGCTGCCAGACTCTGTATCTACAGTTGTTGTTGTTGTTGTTCAGTCGTTTAGTCGTGTCCGACTCTTCGTGACCTCATGGACCATAGTACGCCAGGCCTTCCTGTCCTCCACTGTCTCTCGGAGTTTACTCAAATTCATGTTCGTTACATCGGTGATGCTATCTAACCATCTCATCCTCTGCCGTCCCCTTCTCCTTTTGCCCTCAGTCTTTCCCAGCATCAGGGTCTTTTCCAGTGAGTCCTCTCTTCGCATTAGGTGGCCAAAGTATTTGAGCTTCAGCTTCAGCATCTGTCCTTCCAATGAGCAGTCAGGGTTGATTTCCTTTAGGATTGACTGGTTTGACCTCCTTGCAGTCCAAGGGACTCTCAAGAGTCTTCTCCAGCACCACAGTTCGAAAGCATCAATTCTTCGGCGCTCAGCCTTCCTTATGGTCCAACTCTCACAGCCATACATTGCTACTGGAAAAACCATAGCTTTAACTATACGGACCTTTGTCGGCATGGTGATGTCTCTGCTTTTTAATATGCTGTCTAGGTTTGCCATAGCTTTCCTCCCAAGGAGCAAGCGTCTTTTAATTTCATGGCTGCAGTCACCGTCTGCGGTGATCTTGGAGCCCAAGAAAATAAAATCTGTCACTGCTTCCATTTCTTCCCCTTCTATTTGCCAGGAAGTGATGGGACCAGATGCCATGATCTGGGTTTTTTTAATGTTGAGTTTCAAGCCAGCTTTTGCACTCTCCTCTTTCACCCTCATCAAGAGGCTCTTTAGTTCCTCTTCACTTTCTGCCATTAGGGTGGTATCGTCTGCATATCTGAGGTTGTTGATATTTTTCCCGGCAATCTTAACTCCGGCTTGTGATTCATCCAGCCCGGCATTTCTCATGATGTACTCTGCATATAAGTTAAATAAGCACGGTGATAATATACAGCCTTGTCGTACTCCTTTCCCAATTTTGAACCAGTCGGTTGTTCCATGTCCGGTTCTAACTGTTGCTTCTTGACCCACATACAGGTTTCTCAGGAGACAGGTAAGGTGGTCTGGTACTCCCATCACTTTAAGAATTTGCCACAGTTTGTTGTGATCCACACAATCAAAGGCTTTAGCGTAGTCAATGAAGCAGAAGTAGATGTTTTTCTGGAACTCTCTTGCTTTTTCCATGATCCAGCGAATGTTGGCAATCTGATCTCTAGTTCCTCTGCCTCCTCGAAACCCAGCTTGCACTTCTGGTAGTTCTCGGTTCACATGCTGCTGAAGCCTAGCTTGTAGGATTTTGAGCATAACCTTGCTGGCATGTGAAATGAGCGCAATTGTACGGTAGTTTGAACATTCTTTGGCATTGCCTTTCTTTGGAATTGGAACGTAAACTGACCTTTTCCAATCCTGTGGCCACTGTTGAGTTTTCCAAATTTGTTGGCATATTGAGTGCAGCACTTTAACAGCATCATCTTTTAGGATTTTAAATAGCTCAGCTGGGATACTGTCTTCTCCGCTAGCTTTGTTGTTAGTAATGCTTCCTAAGGCCCACTTGACTTCACTCTCTAGGATGTCCGGCTCAAGGTCAGTGACCACACCATCATATTTATCAGGGATATTAAGATCTTTCTTGTATAGTTCTTCTGTGTATTCTTGCCACCTCTTCTTAATCTCTTCTGCTTCTGTTAGGTCCCTGCCTTTTTTGTCCTTTATCATGCCCATCTTTGCACAAAACGTTCCCTTGATATCTCCGATTTTCTTGAAGAGATCTCTAGTCTTCCCCATTCTATTGTTTTCCTCGATTTCTTTGCATTGTTCATTTAAGAAGGCCTTCTTATCTCTCCTTGCTATTCTCTGGAATTCTGCATTCAGTTGTTTATATCTTTCCCTTTCTCCCTTGCCTTTTGCTTCCCTTCTTTCCTCAGCTATTTGTAAAGCCTCATCAGTCAGCCACTTTGCTTTCTTGCATTTCTTTTTCTTTGGGATGGTTTTAGTTGCTGCCTCCTGTACAATGTTACGAACCTCCATTCATAGTTCTTCAGGCACTCTGTCTACCAGATCTAATCCTTTAAATCTATTCCTCACCTCCACTGTATATTCATAAGGGATATGATTTAGGTCATACCTGATTGGTCTAGTGGTTTTCTCTACGTTCTTCAATTTAAGCCTAAATTTTGCGATAAGAAGCTCATGATCTGAGCCACAGTCAGCTCCAGGTCTTGTTTTTGCTGATTGTATAGAGCTTCTCCATCTTTGGCTGCAAAGTATATAATCAATCTGATTTCGGTATTGACCATCTGGTGATGTCCATGTGTAGAGTCGTCTCTTGTGTTGTTGGAAAAGAGTGTTTGCTATGACCAGCGTGTTCTCTTGACAGAACTCTATTAGCCTTTGCCCTGCTTCATTTTGTACTCCGAGGCCGAACTTGCCCGTTATTCCGGTTATTTTTTGACTTCCTACCTTAGCATTCCAGTCCCCTATGATGAAAAGGACATCTTTTTTTGGTGTTAGTTCTAGAAGGTGTTGTAGATCTTCATAGAACCGGTCAACTTCAGCTTCTTTGGCATCAGTGGTTGGGGCATAGACTTGGATCACTGTGATGTTGAATGGTTTGCCTTGGATTCGAACTGAAAGCATTCTGTCGTTTTTGAGGTTGTACCCCAGTACTGCCTTTCCCACTCTTTTATTGACTATGAGAGCTACTCCATTTCTTCTAAGGGATTCTTGCCCACAGTAGTATATATAATGGTCTCCTGAATTAAATTCGCCCATTCCTGTCCATTTTAGTTCGCTGATTCCCAAGATGTCGATGTTCAATCTTGTCATCTCATGTTTGACCACATCCAGCTTACCTTGATTCATAGATCTTACATTCCAGGTTCCTATGCAATATTGTTCTTTACAACATCGGACTTTCCTTCCACTTCCAGACACATCCACAACTGAGCGTCCTTTCGGCTTTGGCCCAGCCGTTTCACACTTTCTGGAGCTACTCGGAATTGCCCTCCGCTCTTCCCCAGTAGCATTTTGGACACCTTCCGACCTGAGGGGCTCATCTTCCGGCGTCATATCTTTTAGCCTTTTGATACTGTCCATGGGTTTTCTTGGCAAGGAATCTACAGTATTCACAGTATACAGTATTCACTGTATCTACAGTACTTCACTGCATAGACTTTGTTGCATAGACACTTAACCTGGTTTCTTATCTCAATCTCTTCTCCCCACTCCCATAATGTTAATTCCTTGGGGCTGATATCTGGCCTGATAGCACGCCATTCCAAGGCATGGGGTGGGGGTGGGGAGAGGGAAATCAAGAACTTTCAGGAGAGGGAGGTCTCCATGGTAAGATAAATTAAATCTACTGCCAAACACAAAGAATAGCCCATCAAGTTAAGGAGATGCCATCTAAAGTTGACCTCCAAATTACTGGAAGTCCAGGCCTTTGTGTTCCTTCCCATCCACCCTCCCTATCTATCAGATTTCAGGCTAAAACACAACATGACTGACCCATCTTTCTTTTCTAAGTTGATGGAAATACTTGTATAAGACTTGGAGAGCTGAGGACCATTCCATTTCTAAGCCAGCTTAGAAACTTGGTTGACTCTGTGTCTCCCCCTCTCCAGCTATTCATAATTGCTGATTTAGGTTTTTCTCCACTCAAATTATGTCTGGTGTGTTGTAATCTCTTTTACCTGTTCTGACAGGTTGTACCAGGGTGGAATTATTTTCCCAAGAACTGGGTCTGGACTTGGAGGAAAGAATCATTTCAGATTGAAGAGTGGATGATGCTCTAGACTGTGGCCTGTAAATCAGGGTTGGATTGGCCACGTTTCAGAACTGGACTGTGGATTGGTTGGGTTCACACAACACACTTACCCTAGTTTCTGAATTGGCTCAAGTTCCAGGTTTGCACAATACATTTGAAGCATAAATTAACCAAAGGGTTATACATCAAAAACACCCTCCTTGTGAAGTCCTTACCCCATTGCTTTCTTTGACAAGCCCTGGAAGACAACCCAATGCTCACCCTCTTCCAAGAGCCTCTACTTCTTGGGACTTGCAGCCACACATCTGGAGACACCACCAGATGTGGGTTGGGTTTTAGGGAAAAACAAACCATACTTAGCTTAGGTGAATGGTAGGTCTTCATATGATCTGTGTAAGTGTCTTATGGGAACCACATGTTTCTTCCAAATAAACCTCCAGAAGAGGCTTCACAAGGTGGTGCCTCCAGATGTGTGGCTTCAAGTCCCGAGAAGTACAGTAGAGGGTCTTGGAAGAGGGTGGGCGTTGGGTTGTCTTCCAGGACTTGTCAAGGAAAGCAGTGGGCTAAGGACTTCACAAGGAGTGTGTTTTTGGTCTAGTGGTTAAGGTGCTGGGCTAGAAACCAGGAGACTGAGAGTTCTAGTCCCGTCTTAGGCATGAAAGCTGGCTGGGTGACCTTGGGCCAGTCACTCTCTCTCAGCCCTAGGAAGGAGCCAATGGCAAACCAGGAGACTGTGAGTTCTAGTCCCGCCTTAGGCATGAAAGCCGTCTGGGTGACCTTGGGCCGGTCACTCTCTCTCAGCCCTAGGAAGGAGCCAATGGCAAACCAGGAGATTGAGAGTTCTAGTCCCGCCTTAGGCATGAAAGCCGTCTGGGTGACCTTGGGCCGGTCACTCTCTCTCAGCCCTAGGAAGGAGCCAATGGCAAACCAGGAGATTGAGAGTTCTAGTCCCGCCTTAGGCATGAAAGCCAGCTGGGTGACCCTGAGCCAATCACATTCTCTCAGGCCTAGGAAGGAGCCAATGGCAAACCAGGAGACTGAGAGTTCTAGTCCCGCCTTAGGCATGAAAGCTGGCTGGGTGACCTTGGGCCAGTCCCTGTCCCTCAGCCCTAGGAAGGAGCCAATGGCAAACCAGGAGACTGAGAGTTCTAGTCCCGCCTGAGGCACGAAAGCCGGCTGGGTGACATTGGGCCAGTCGCTGTCTCTCAGCCCTAGGAAGGAGCCGATGGCAAACCAGGAGACAGAGAGTTCTAGTCCCACCTTAGGTCCAGTCCCTGTCCCTCAGCCCTAGGAAGGAGCCAATGGCAAACCAGGAGACTGAGAGTTCTAGTCCCGCCTGAGGCACGAAAGCCGGCTGGGTGACCTTCGGCCAGTCGCTCTCTCTCAGCCCAACCCACCTCACAGGGTTGTTATTGTGGGGAAAATAGGAGGACGAAGGAGTATTTGGTATATTCCCCGCCTTGAGTTATTTATAAAAATAATAAAGGCGGGATAGGTAATACATAAACAAATAATCTCCCTTTCTCCCCATCCAAGGAGAAGAAGGCTTAGGGTTAGGGTTAGAAGAAGGAAGCCAGTTCCTGGGAGGTACACCCAGAAGCATTTGGAAAGGGCCTCATGTTTAGGGAATTTGGAGAGATGATCCAGAAGAGCCTTTGAAGATTTCTCAGAACATAATCTGGAAAGGGGCGGGAAGGGTGAGCCAGCGAACCAGGTTTCCCTGTCCCTAATTGCGTCCTGCAGGCTATTCCAAAGTGCGAGGAAGGCAGAAGAGCAATCATTTCTGATTCACCGTTGGGTTTATCCCTCGCAGCTTCACAGGCTCCGGCTTGTGTTTGGATGGCGAACAGCCCTTTTCCAGCACTGGGAGAACAATAAAACTCAGGCCGGGAATCCAATTTTTTTTCGCTTTCGTTTTCTCCTCCCACCCTCTGTTCAAAAATGCATCCTCAGGCAGAGGCATCCACCTAAAAATTCAGGAAAAACTGAAAATTGAGCTCCTAGGTATGACTTGAAGGAGACTTGACTTCTTTATTCTTTATTCTTTTTTGAAAAATAAAATATAATGTATCTTCGTCGTAGCAAGATTTTCCCCTAAATCAGAAAAGGACAATAAAAGAGCAAGGAGGAAATAAGCTACTTGAAATGATTTGAGGTCAACAATCATTAGTCCAATTCGCTGCGTTACAAGCATTAATCTTCACTTTTATTTATAGGGCGTGGCAAATTAGAATATTTTCTCTGAGTTCAATTGGGCTTCTAGAGATGGGTGATCTCTCAGTTTCTGTTTGACTCAGTTTCCCATTTTTCTAATGCTAAGTTTGCTTCAACCATTTCTGTTCCAGATGGCTTGCTTTTAATACCACACAAAAATCGCAGTCGCTTTTTGCATGCACATCCCCCAGTTTATACATTTTCAACACGGTGATCCCTAAGATCAACATCTCTCTGTGTGGTTTCCTATTACATACCTATTTATGTCACATTTTGTTTTTTCGTAATGTCTACTCTTTTCTACATTTTTCCATTTTGGTGTGTACTTTCCTCTATATTACATGTCTTTGTTTGCATTTTTTGAGCTGTAAACAGTATTACCATGTTCAGGGTGGGTGGGAAATATGGATTTGGGCCAAACTCTGCACAAATTCCTCCCCAATACCTGGAGAAGGAGGTATCCTTTACCTGTTCAGTTCTGTTTTTGTTGTTGTTTATTCGTTCAGTCGCTTCTGACTCTTCGTGACTTCATGGACCAGCCCACGCCAGAGCTTCCTGTCGGCCGTCGCCACCCCCAGCTCCCCCACAGTCGAGTCCGTCACCTCCAGAATATCATCCATCCATCTTGCCCTTGGTCGGCCCCTCTTCCTTTGGCCTTCCACTTTCCCTAGCATCAGCTTCTTCTCCAGGGTATCCTGTCTTCTCATTATGTGGCCAAAGTACTTCAGTTTTGCCTTTAAAACTGAGCTACTGTAAGTCTGACTAAGTTGAGATCCATTTTGTGGCCAAAATCAGGATTCAAAGGCAGAAGCTTTGCTGGCTGGAAAAGGTGCTATGAGATTCCTTTGGATTCTGGGGGAGCCGCTTTGTCCATCTTTTAGTTCTAGTTGTTGTTGTTTCTTCGTTCAGTCGCTTCCGACTCTTCGTGACTTCATGGACCAGCCCACGCCAGAGCTTCCTGTCGGCCGTCGCCACCCCCAGCTCCCCAATGGTTGAGTCCGTCACCTCCAGAATACCATCCATCCATCTTGCCCTTGGTCGGCCCCTCTTCCTTTTGCCTTCCACTTTTCCTAGCATCAGCTTCTTCTCCAGGGTATCCTGCCTTCTCATGATGTGGCCAAAGTACTTCAGTTTGCCTTTAATATCATTCCCTCAAGTGAGCAGTCTGGCTTTATCTTCTGGAGTATGGACTGGTTTGATCTTCTTGCAGTCCAAGGCACTCTCAGAATTTTCAGTCCTGTGCCTAATCAGAAATAAGTCCCTACCACATTTAAGAGGCTTCCTTCCTGCTGGGTAAGTGGATGCATGGCATGGAATGACCGCCTAAAATTACCAAGGACACAGGGACAACTGCTGGGGCAGTCAAAAAAAGTCAAGATGGTAGTCACAAGTGTGTGACGAGTGCCCCCCCCTCTTTTTTTCATGCAGAAGGTGACCTCCATTGGGGGGTGTTTCCGTTCCTTTTCACTCCCAAACTCAAGCCTGTGAAGTGGGTGGCCTGAGAGGTACCCCAGAGTTATCATGTGAACGTTGTGCTCAGGTGATGACTTGAACCCTGATCCAATCTGACACCTTTGTCTCCTGCGGCTTTACAGGTTTTTGTGTCATTTCCTAGCCCAGTTTCACGCAGGGTCACTATCCTTGTGATGGCACTTCCGTGGTTTTTTAAACCTGCCCTGCACCCCAGAATCCACAACCTTCAACTCTCTTTTGATCTTGACTTTGCATTGCAAACATTCCCCGCTGATCCCGACCAGCGCCATGTTGCTTCAAAGGCCTGATCCAAAACGGTGAGCAACTGCTCCTTGCAGTATTAACTGCTGATAAAATAAAATTAAAGTTAGCGACTCCACCCTGGGACTTATTTCAGCACCTGCCTTTAGAGAATGTCAGGATTTAAGACTCCAGAGATGACAAACCAAGCCTTTATCTGTCTTAGAAAACGTCTTAAGCAAAGAAAGGCAGAGATTAGGCATTTGGTGTGAGTGGCTCTATGCGGGAAGGGAAGGCTTTGAGCACCGTGACCTCCTGACTGACTTTAGGTGAATTCCAAAGAAATCATTCACGGCACGGATGCATTAAATCTGCCGTTGTCAAATGCAGTTTGTCCCTGGGGCAACTAAGGGTAAGATTCTGCAGCTTACCGGAGTGAAATTAATCATCTTTCCTGACATGGAGGAAGAAAAAGGTTTTCTCTGGAATCCTAGCAGTCCCTGGATGGATGGGTGGATGGATGGGTGGATGGAGAGGAATCGTATGAATCCCATACCATGCACGGGTTAGCTGTCCGCACGTTGCATTTTGCACCGACTGGAACTTCCACTGACTTCTAAAGGGTGGCCCCACTCACAGTGCAACATCTGGGGAACATTTTATACTTGTTCTGGAAGAAATGAGTGGGTTGCCAGGCACAATCTCAGGTGCTGGTGTTGAATTGTTGAGCTTGGACAAGCTCAAGGAGAGCCTGTCTTGTTATACCCAGCTGGCTATTAACATTGGCAGGAAAGGCCATTCTGAAGATGTCCCCAGAGTAAGAGGCCCACTTCTCTGGTGTGAGGGAAAGACTGTTGCTCCCAGATTAGGGAACCCACCCCCTCAGGATTTGACACAATCCATTCCTCACCCAGCACTCCTAAAATTTACCTCTCTTTTGCCCGGCGGAGATGATTTGAACTGGGAGATGATGTTGATCACCAATTTTCATCTATGGTCTTCACTTTTTGCATCGTGACTTCGTATTACATGTTATTAGCTGTCTTGTCAGAGTGGAAAGGTGAGGTCTACATCAGACAAAGGAATAAATGAATCCTGTTGAAATGAGTGGAACGTACATTTAAAGGACTCGGTTCATACAAAACTCTGATTAACAAGCCACCATTTCTATTTTCACGTAGCATGTTATGTCAGCCCAAAATGCCATATTGTGGCTTAATGTGATGACCTGGTCACCTAAAAGGATGAACCGCAAACTACCCAATTCCATTTTAACCTGGTCTAGCGTATTGTGCGAAGGATGGACAACTTGAGTTTAAGCTTCAGGGCTACAGGCAACTTCCTAGCCACTTTTCTGCAGTCTCTGGGACAAATTCTGACAGCAGTTGCTGAAATTCTGTGATCATTTTGAGATGGGAAATACATATTTTGTGCTCACCCAACACATTTAACCAAGTCAGGTGTTGAACTAATCATTGCTTTGGGACAACTTGTTAAGCTTGCTTAGGATTAACCAAAATTTGGTGTTTTAGGCTTAGCGTGTTGTGTGAACTCAGCCTGTTTGCTGAATTATGGCCCAGCGAGCTTTGGGAATGCAAAAGAAAAAAAAAGGTTAATTCAGTAAAGAAGGCATGTGTTTTGTAAAAACGCAGCTGTGGGAGCAGTGATACAGTTCTAAAATAGCCTGGCTGCTCTTTTATGTTATTTATAGTTTTACTTTATTTTTTTTTAATTCTGTTTTTAATGGTTAGCCGCCCAGAGACATGCATTTGAGATGGGCGGCATTATAAATTTGATAAATAAATAAATAAAAAATAGGCGTATCAGAGAAGTAGCACATCTCATCAGCCTCCAAAACTGTGGGTGGAGGAGGGGGATAAAAAGGGGTTCACTTTTCTGTTCCTCTTCAGGAAGGAACATCCATGGGAGGATTAAAAAGCTGTGATTGCACCATCAAAGCCGTTCCCCTTTTTGATGACACGTGCAATGTGTGTAAAAGGGGGTGGGGCTTTGATCATGTGGTCACAGCCACATCTTGAGTTTTTTTAACACCCCCCCCCCCCCCCAAGCCCCTGTGCCCAGGTTGACCCTCACCTGCCAAGGTGAGTTCCTGGCCAGCAAACCTGACTCTCCGTCCTGTATGGAAGCAGGTTACGACTTGCAGCTTTTGGCTTCATCTCAAAGGTTGAACTTCTCCACCCAAATCTGGCAGCCTCCATGACTCCATGAGAGCAAATCGAAGTGCTCTATCAATCAAAGTGCAAAAATACGAATTGTTCCTACCTATTGTTTCTTTTTCTCCTTGCTTGGTGGCAAGTCTAAAGCAAGGTGCCTTTCCTCCATCAAAAGGAACCATGGAGACGCCTTACGAGAGAAACAAACAAACTTAAAGAAAGTTGAGGTAGTGGAAGAAAAAGAAAGCTGGCCAAAACTACGTTGATTCAGCCCTGGGTGTTTCAAGCCCCCAGCAGTTCTTCAAGGAAAGCGTATTTTTGTTGTTTCTTCATTCAGTCGCTTCCGACTCTTTGTGACTTCATGGACCAGCCCACGCCAGAGCTTCCTGTCGGCCGTCGCCACCCCCAGCTCCCCCACGGTCGAGTCCGTCACCTCCAGAATACCATCCATCCATCTTGCCCTTGGTCGGCCCCTCTTCCTTTCGGCTTCCACTTTCCCTAGCATCAGCTTCTTCTCCAGGGTATCCTGTCTTCGCATTATGTGGCCAAAGTCCTTCAGTTTTGCCTTTAATATCATTCCCTCAAGTGAGCAGTCTGGAGTATGGACTGGTTTGATCTTCTTGCAGTCCAAGGCACTCTCAGAATTTTCCTCCAACACCACAGTTCAAAAGCATCTATCTTCCTTCGCTCAGCCTTCCTTATGGTCCAGCTCTCACAGCCATAGGTTACTACAGGGAATACCATTGCTTTGACTATGCGGACCTTTGTTGTCAGTGTGATGTCTCTGCTCTTAACTATTTTATCAAGATTTGTCATTGCTCTCCTCCCAAGAAGTAGACGTCTTCTGATTTCCTGGCTGCAGTCAGCGTCTGCAGTAATCTTTGCGCCTAGAAATACAAAGTCTGTCACTGCCTCCACTTTTTCTCCCTCTATTTGCCAGTTATCAATCAAGCTGGTTGCCATAATCTTGGTTTTTTTGAGATTTAACTTCAACCCAGCTTTTGCACTTTCTTCTTTCACCTTCGTCATAAGGCTCCTCAGCTCCTCCTCGCTTTCAGCCATCAAAGTGGTATCATCTGCATATCTGAGATTGTTAATGTTTTTTCCAGCGATTTTAACTCCAGCCTTGGATTCATCAAGCCCAGCACGTCGCATGATGTGTTCTGCGTACAGGTTGAATAGGTAGGGTGAGAGTATACAACCCTGCCGTACTCCTTTCCCAATCTTAAACCAGTCCGTTGTTCCGTGCTCTGTTCTTACCGTTGCTACTTGGTCGTTATACAGATTCATCAGGAGGCAGACAAGATGACTTGGTATCCCCATACCACCAAGAACTTGCCACAATTTGTTATGATCCACACAGTCAAAGGCTTTAGAATAGTCAATAAAACAGAAATAGATGTTTTTCTGAAATTCCCTGGCTTTCTCCATTATCCAACGGATATTGGCAATTTGGTCTCTAGTTCCTCTGCCTTTTCTAAACCCAGCTTGTACATCTGGCAATTCTCGCTCCATGAATTGCTGGAGTCTACCTTGCAAGATCTTGAGCATTACCTTACTGGCATGTGAAGTAAGTGCCACTGTTCGATAGTTTGTACATTCTTTAGTGCTTCCCTTTTTTGGTATGGGGATATAAGTTGATTTTTTCCAATCTGATGGCCATTCTTGTGTTTTCCAAATTTGCTGGCATATGGCATGCATCACCTTGACAGCATCATCTTGCAAGATTTTAAACAGTTCAGCTGGGATACCGTCGTCTCCTGCTGCCTTGTTATTAGCAATGCTTCTTAAGGCCCATTCAACCTCACTCTTCAGGATGTCTGGCTCTAACTCACTGACCACACCGTCAAAGCTATCTCCAATATTATTATCCTTCCTATACAGATCTTCCGTATATTCTTGCCACCTTTTCTTGATCTCTTCTGCTTCTGTTAGGTCCTTGCCATCTTTGTTTTTGATCATACCCATTTTTGCCTGGAATTAAAGCATATTTAATTTGGTTTAAACCAGAGTTTCTCCACCTCAGCAAGTTTAAGATGTGTGCACTTCAATTCCCAGAATTCCCCAGCCAGCATGCCTGGACTTCAACTTCCCAAGCATGCTGGCTGGGGAATTCTGGGAGTTGAAGTCCACACATCTTGAAGTTGCTGAGGTGGAGAAGCTCTAAAGACCATGAAAGAAGTGGCAAGGTCGTAGAGTAGACATGAAGTCTTGAGGGTCTCATGAGGGGTGGAGCCTAAAACAAATAAGGGGTGGGGTCTCTTAAAGAGAGGTGGAGCTTAATGCTCTGGGTTCCTCAGCCTCTCCCTTCCCTCTGGCACCCTTGGTTCTAGTTCTGAAGGCAACAAGGGTCCCATCAAGGAACAGTCAAGCAGGAGAATATTCTGATTTGGCTCCGTGCCTCAACCAGGGATAATCAAAGCCTGCTATTTCCAGTTTTTGTACTTCTGAACAAGTTCAGATACAGGTCCATTCCACCCTGCTAAGAAATGATCACCAAACTTAGCAATGAAAAAACCCTCTCCAAAAGTCCATTGAAGTCACCAGTGCAAAGTAAGACAGGGGCACGGGGTTTGGTGGCATGATTGTGGCCACCATCTTGACATTTTGGACCCCCCTGGAGACACCACTACAAGTCTACTCCATGCTAAATTAGGGTGTCCCGATCTGTTCTGGAGGCCAATCGCTTTCAACAGTAAATCCTTGAGAAACAGCGATGCTATTTCCAGCCATTTTTCAGCTGGAGAACAAAACACTACCGTTCGTTTTCCTCCCGCAGGCTCGATTACTGAACTAAGCCATCTTCCGGGACTGCAGAAGGCCTTGAACGATAGATGAACCAAGTGGTCTGGGTTCACACAATATGCTCAGCCCCCAGAATCTTAACCTAGGTTAGTGTGATGGAGCTGGGAGCTGAGGGGGGAGAGAGCGCATTCCAGGCTGATAAGCGTTCGCACAGCTTGCACAGCTTGGAGAGTGTGGGGGGGGGGGCGAGGAAGAGAGTGAGACCGGCTCCGCCCTAGATTCCCAAGAGTACTTTTCCCCTTAGCTCACTTTAGGAACCTTTAGTCTGGCAAGATTCTGTGTGGAGTCCTTGGTGCTCTCTGAGCCTGGTTGTTTTCTTGCAGACGTTTCATTGCCAGGCCAGGCAACCTCTTCAGTGCGAAAAGGGAGTGGGACTTGCTCTCTGTTTATATAACCTGGCTTGTCCTGCCTGTGTTGCTGGGGGTGTTGTTCTATCCTTGGGAGTTCTTAAGATTCTGTGTATGGTAGAAACAATAAAGTTACTAGAGTTGAACTTTGACTCAGCATTGTTTCTTCGCCTTTTATTATTATTTATTTATTTATTTATTTATTTATTTATTTAATTTATATAACCGCCCATCTCCCCCAACAGGGAACTCTGGGCGGTTTACAATAAAATAGATTAATTAAAATATAAAACATACAATAAAAAACCAGCAATTTATACACTTAATATAATACATAATTATAAAATCCAAGTGGGAAATGATGTTAAAAGAAGGGTGTTATAAAATTAAGGGATTAACCATCCCCATGAGGAGCTGTCGTTTCCTCCTTCCCATGCCAGGCGGCAGAACCAGGTCTTCAGTTCTTTCCTAAAGGTTGGGAGGGAGGAAATCTGTCTCAACTCTGGGGGCAAGGTGTTCCATAGAGTGGGTGCCGCTACAGAGAAGGCCCGTCTCCTAGTCCCCATCAGATGGCATTCTCTAACTGATGGGGCTCGTAGCATGCCCTCTCTGAATGATCGGGTGGGGCGTGTCGATAATACGGGGGTAAGACGGTCCCTCAGGTATTCTGGTCCCATGCCATGTAGGGCTTTAAAGGTGATAACCAACACCTTGAATTGTACCCGGAAGCAAACCGGCACCCAATGCAGCTCACGGAGCAAAGGTGTTACGTGTGCAGATCTTGGCGCACCCAAAATTGCTTGCGCGGCTGCATTCTGCACCAGTTGTAGCTTCCGGATAGTCTTCAAGGGTAGCCCCATGTAGAGCGCATTGCAGTAGTCTACACTTTTCCCTGACACTTAGGGTGTTGTGTGAATGCAGCTGCTAGCTGGGGTGGAAAGGTGTGTCATCCAAGCACACCCAGTGTGTAAGACTTTTACAATTAACAAGCTTAGTAAATTATTCCATCGCTCAACCAAGACCCTCCAAATAATGCCCAGACACGCAAACTGACCTATTAATCAAACCACAAATACAACTGGCCCTTATCGAAAGAAAGACTGTTCCCAGCACAATTCTCTTTCCACCAATGTTCCCACTGAAATCACAGGGGGAATTTAAAAAAAAGTCAAGATGGCAGGTGCAGCTGCACGATTGAAGCCGCCCTTCCATTTCCCATTTTATGCACATCGCAATGAATATCAAAAAGGGGTGGGGCTTCCCTTGTGCACTTGTGGCTCTCATCTTGACTTGGCTTGACTTGACATCTCCCCTGCGGACACCCCTCAGAAGCTGGTTTGGAGATTGGCAACCAGAATCGTTGCACTCAAATGGTTAAAATGCACTGCTGTTGTTGTTATCATTATTATTTGTGTTTTGTGCAAGGGAATTCTTATAACTAATCCCCAAGACTGGAATTCCTTCACTCAAGAGGCCAATAAATACGCTCCAATTAGAGATGTTTGCAATGTTTTCCAGGATATTTGTGCGTCTTCCTTACATTTCATCCTGGGGTGGATTTAGGCAAATGAAGAAAACGATCAAGAAACATACAAAAACAGGGTTCGAAGTGTCACCATTTGTATGACCATCCTAGAGAACCATGGGGCATTTTTTGTTTGTAGGGCACAATGTGCTAGAGTGTGCATTTTATTTTAAGTTTTGGGTAGTTATATGTCCTATGAAAGTAGGAACAGCCATATTAAAACAATGAAGTTTGGGTGTCTTGCTGTCTTCTACTATTTAGCAATCTATTGCAACTGCTGTTAGAGGTAAGACAGAACTGTTACTTGAATGTGTTTAATCCAAGTTGGTCAGTTGTCCTGGAACCAGGAAGGAAAGAAGGAGAGAAGGAGAGGAAAGAAAAGAAAAGAAAAGAAGAGAGGGAGGGAGGGAGGGAGGGAGGGGAAAGGAAAGGAAAGGAAAGGAAAGGAAAGGAAAGGAAAGGAAAGGAAAGGAAGGGAAAGGAAGGGAAAGGAAGGGAAAGGAAGGGAGGAAGGGAGGAAGGGAGGAAGGGAGGAAGGGAGGAAGGAAGGGGAAAGGAAAGGAAAGGAAAGGAAAGGAAAGGAAAGGAAAGGAAAGGAAAGGAAAGGAAAGGAAAGGAAAGGAAAGGCACAAAGGACATCTTGTCAGTCACCAGTAATGTGCATCTTATGAATCATTCCCTTTGAGTAAAGTTAGTTTAAAGCAGGGCTTAAGTTAACCATTTTAGTGTCTTTCTGTGGTTTATATTACCTGTCACCACTGTCTATGTTGTCTTAAGCATTGTTTGCAAAAGGTAAAAGACTAGGAGACGAAGGATTCTTTACGCTGCAAGATATAAAGTAAAAAAAGAAAAACTCTTGAGTTGAGCTGATTCAGCTGTGACAAACCCTAACTTTTGTTCACACCCCAAAGAAAATGAAAGTTTAACCAAATGTGAACTTTGGCGAAATTTTCAAAGCCCAACCCTGAAAAAATCAAGTTTTAAAGTTTGCCATTTGAAAATGTAAAATGAAAGCTGAATTTGACTACAGTAGCTAATGTTGTACATCTGATGGGCTGAAGTGAGCATCGCGTTCAGTTTGGATAAACATCACCCAGCTAAATTCAGGTTTCACTTAAGGCAGAGATTTCCAAACTGTGTGTCGGGACACATTAGTGTGTCGGCTGCAGTGTCTGGGTGTGTCCCGGCTGCTGCTGCCTCCAAGCCCTGCCAGGATTCCGTGCAGGTCCTAGTGCCTGCCTTGTGCCTGGCTGCCTCCAAACATGCTGTGATTCCACACAGGTCCTAGTGCCTGCCTTGTGCCTGGCTGCCTCCAAACCTGCCCTGCCAGGATTCCGTGCAGGTCCTAGTGCCTGCCTTGTGCCTGGCTGCCTCCAAACCTGCCCTGCCAGGATTCCGTGCAGGTCCTAGTGCCTGCCTTGTGCCCTGCTGCCTCCAAACCTGCCCTGCCAGGATTCCACACAGGTCCTAGTGCCTGCCTTGTGCCCTGCTGCCTCCAAACTTGCCCTGCCAGGATTCCATGCAGGTCCTAGTGCCTGCATTGTGCCTTTCTGCCTCCAAACCTGCCTTGCCAGGATTCCACGCACGTCCTAGTGCCTGCCTTGTGCCTTGCTGCCCCCAAACCTGCTGTGATTCCACGCAGGTCCTAGTGCCTGCCTTGTGCCTTGCTGCCTCCAAACCTGCTGTGATTCCGCGTAGGTCCTAGTGCCTGCCTTGTGCCCTGCTGTAAGAGTGTGTCGCGAAATGATGCCCTGTTGTAAGAGTGTGTCACAAAATGATGCATGTCTAAAAAGTGTGTCACCAACATGAAAAGTTTGGAAAGCTCTGACTTAAGGGATGGAAAGAGGGGAGAAACAATTCTACATCTCAGCTAAATTCAGCCAAATTCAGTATTTCCCCATTCTGTATTTTGAAATCCATCCCTCCTACACATCCCACAAATGCCAAAATTAAAATAACTTTGCATGTTTCCAACACTGTTAAGGTAGGAAGATTTGTGAGATCATTTTTTTCCCAACTAACCCCTCCCTTAAGGACTGTGTGTGTAACATTAACAGGCACCATCACCTCCAGACGTTGTGTAACAAGAAGGTAAGTAACAGGGGTGTCCGCTGGACTGTCCAAAATGTCAAGAGGGCAGCCAGGACCATGCAGTTGAGCCCCCACTTCCTTTTTCACATGTCCCATCTTGACTGTTTTGAACCCTCCCCTGTGGGCCTCCCTGGCTAGTAATTAACCTAATATTCCCCTAATGCTGGAAGGGGGAATCATTTTCACTAAGTGTTCCTGCCCAAGAGGAACAAATTTAATTTCTCTCCAACCGATCTGTCTAGATCTCCAAATCTCTCCAAATCTCTTGCGCAGCTCCAACTGTATTTTTTAAAAACAACACGGCCCTTGATTTTCACGAGATAAAAGATTCCCCCTTCTCGGTGCCAAGTTGCTCCCAGCTTTCAGTGTTTGCATCTTGCCATTATGGTTCCAGCTGCTTGTCTGTCGCATCAACGCCCCTTCCTGGCACACACCTCTCGGCTTGGAACGGCGGGTGCATCACCGAGGCTGCAAAATGGCAGATGAAATCTTCCCTTACTTAGCTAAGAAAGAAGATGCTAGCAGTGAGTAATCATCACAACAAAACAAAGCAAGTTACCAACCGAAGTATAATTAAAACGAGGAGAGCTTTCTCTCCAGTGCACATCTACACACACACACACACACATGCTCTGGAGTCGTCCCCCCCCCCCCCCGCGCACTGACTTCCTCTTCGCCCCACCCAAATACACCCGGCCTCACCTTGCAAAAGTATTTCTCTTCTCATCATAGCCTCTAGCAGACACCTCCACCCTCCACACGCTTGTCCAAGGGAAAGCAAAGGTTTTGCAGCCCACGCAGCGCAGCACGGAGAGGGAGCCTACATCTTTGAAGGCTGGGGGCCGGGGTGTGTGTGTGTGTCCGACTGCAAGGTGCCTGGCTGCAGAGCCTGGTGCAACGAAGGCAGCAGCGTGATGCTCCGAACTCTGGAGTTTAACTGACATTTTGTGGTAGCCCCCAGAGGTTGCTGAACTCCCATTTCCTAGCTGGATATCTGGGGTTGGGCACTTAGCAAAGATCTCATGATCCTTTCCCATACATCTTGCAGACCAGTTTTGTGCCTGGGTTGTTCAATGCCATCGTTCCCCTTGCATTTCTCACGCACACATACATTGCCCACTCGCTGATCTTTCCTTGCACTCAGCAAACTCTTTTCTGTTTCATGTTTTGAATTCCTGCTGGAAGTTATACCGAATATCTAGAGGACCTTGCCTGTGGTGACGAACCTTTGAGCAATGGTCTTTCCCAAGTTGCTTGGTTCTGAAGCAGGACCAGCCGACTAAGGTTTTCCTTTCAAAAAGTTAAAATATGGCCCAGAACTCTGTACAAGCCCAGTTCAAGGCAGCTTCAGTTCCTTCAGTGAATCAGGTGTCCAAACCAGCGTTAGTGTCCTACATGGATAACTCTTACATTGTATGTATATTTATATATTCCTTTCTCAAGATGGTATTGGATATATAATTGTGTATTTGTGTTCATGTAGATACACCATACCAATCAAGAAAAATGAAAACAGAGTGCTTAAATTCAATTAATTTAACATTTCAATTTCAAGG
Source organism: Charina bottae (assembly GCA_023362775.1). Classification (NCBI taxonomy): domain Eukaryota; kingdom Metazoa; phylum Chordata; class Lepidosauria; order Squamata; family Charinaidae; genus Charina; species Charina bottae. The sequence continues at coordinate 2,106,773 of JALMGJ010000049.1, read as the reverse complement.
CCGCCCGATTCCATAACAACTCTGGGCGGCTTACAATGAAGTAAAATTTAAAAATAATATATTTCAAAGAAAAGAAGAGACGTCTGACCAGAAGACCAATCCTTACTTCCGGTTGCCATATTTTAATCCTTAAAAGAGAAAAAATCTTGACTGGTTTAGTTACTGGTTTAGTTGCATATTTGAGGGGGTGTCCATATTTTCAGAATTCTGCCTTTGGAAATTGTTCATTGACTTACCATCATTTCTCTCCTGGCTAGAACACCTATGCATTTTCTTTTAGGGCTCCATTCACACAACACAGTTCCGGAAGTGATCCATTTTCTGGCTTTGTACTCTAGGTAGAAATTTAAACTGACCTGATACGCTGGGCTCACACAATCCAACAGAGGCAGCCAGACACCCAAAGACATTGGCTTTGAATTACTCTCCAAGGCTGATGTTTTCCAGAAAGACTTTTGCAACCATCTACAAACAGAAGGAGTGCCTTTTCCCAGATGATTCCTGCCTGTGTCAGGGTTCATCGCCATGAATCCTGTCATTAGTAATAGAGAAGTAGTTAGTGTGTGAACTGCAGGGTGGGGGGAATAGGCACGGAGTGTTATGACTTCTTCTGGAGACTGTAGAATGCAGCGTCAAGGTCAACCACCTGCAGGAGATGGAGGCTGGGAACGGAGAGCGAAAGTTTTGAACATTGACATCATCGCGCCTGAGAAATTGGCGCGCAAGGGGGAGAGTTAAGTTAGCAAGGTTTGGCGGGAATCTGCATTCAGATCTTTCTGTAATGACCCCAACTACAATAAAGTGTAATCTGCATTTCAATGAATTGCATCGAGAAGTGTTTATTAGGGCATTGTAGTTGGGGTCATTACAGCCTGTTGGATCCATGTATTTCTGCTGATGAAAGATCAGTTGTGTTCACGTGTTTAACTTGGTTACTAAATTAACCCAGTTTCTGGGTCACACCATAACATCAAACTAACACTGGGCATGAAATGGGGAAAATGTTTTGTCTCAAGGCCAAAGAACACCTTGGGCTTTCGGGAGCTTCTGCTAAACTGTTTCAGTCGTTCTGGGTTGCAGATGGCACAAAATCTGCACAGGGAAACCCCGCTGAGTTCCGTGCACCGAACAAAACACCCCAAATAGGTACACGTCGGTTTGTCCATGCACGGAAAAGTCCATGCAAAGGACGTTTTGCATAGCCCTTAAAAATCCCTGATGAACGTTAACACAACACAAGATCCACATGTTGTGCTTTCGTGCCCAGGTAAAGCAGGAAGTGTGTTGCAGCTGCTGTTTGAAGCCTTTTAGGCAAAAGGTGGTGCTGCTGCCAAGTGCCACGCAGCACCGGGCAAATCGTTTTGCAAAGCGTACCAGCCGAATGTGGCAACGTTGAATAGGTGTGGCACGGCTTTCGGAATCAGGGGGAACCAGAGGGTGAGTCTTGTGCATTTGTGTCCGAGAAAGAGCGAGGCCGCGTTGCCAATGGCAGGGGCACCGATTCCTCTGCCAAAGGCCCAGCTGGGGGACGAGGGCCTGGAGGAAATTGCAGATCCTGCAGGGCTGCTTCAGGCTGTTGCGTGATGCGGGTGGAGGCAGCTCGATGCATCCCGGCGAGGAGGGAGACGCTGCAGCTTTGCTCAAGGGTTTTGTGCACCTCGCTCCAATGCAAAGCTTTCGGAAGGTCTCTGGGCCCAGGGACATTTATTTATTTATTTATTTATTTTTCAGTTTATTTATTTACTTATTTATTTTTCCATTTCTATTACTGCACCATCTCCCCCGAAGAGGACTCTGGGCGGTTTACAAAATACAACAATTAAAATTTATAAATATAAATAAATATAAAGTCATACAAATCTACAATCATCAAAATTACTAATACATTAAATATAAAATCCAGGAGGCGATAAGATGGTATTTTAAAAGGGCTCTATGGCACCAGCCATCCCCAGGAGGAACTGTTCCCGTTGCCATCCCAAGCGAGGCGGCATTCCCATCCTTTGGCTGATTCAGAGCTGTGCTGCAAATCTCCAGGGGACCACAAGGGGGCAGCAAGAGTTGGCCTGTTCTGAATCCCTTTGCTGCCATCAAGTGGCCACCTGGGTTCCTGCGGCCCTGATCTGGTCGTCCCACGATTCGTGCGATTCATCACTGTCTTTATATCTCTCCAGCGCCTACAGTCCTTGAGGATTGACGTGGTAGATAAATTGCAGAAATAAACAAACGCATGCAATGCATTTATGGTCTATGGTTGCTGTGGGTCTTCCGGGCTGTGTGGCTGTGTTCTGGAAGTTGTGGTTCCTAACGTTTCGCCAGCATCTGTGGCCGGCATCTTCAGAGGGCAGGAGCACAGACAGAAGCGATCTCTCTCTGTGCCCAGGTAGAGTGGCAATGTTTGTTTTCTATTTATAGAGCTAAGTTATAGGACAATACATTTATGGTCTGCTCTTGATTTCATGCTGGGCTTTTTCAGAGCCAGCACACCCGTACACTTACGGCAGGCTCTGTTCCCACAACAGGCCTACCCAGGCATTGAGGACCTGGGACTTGTATGCATACGACATGCTAAACTGGGGGATCGTTCGCTTGCCTTACTTTTGTTTTGTGACTCAGCATGTTATCCAAATTCAGCCTCTTTGGTTAGTGGATGGTGCAGCTCATTTTGCAAACCCAGAAAATGGATTAATTCAGGAATCAGAATCAGGATAGAACTGTGGAGGTGGAAGGGACGCCAAGGGTCATCTAGCCCAGCCCCTGGCCATGTGCAGGAAACCCACGAAACCCTCCATGAGAGGTGGCTTTCCAGCCTCTCCTTCAAAGCCTCCGGAGATGGAGAACCTACCACCTTTGTAGGTCAACTGTCCTATTGTTGGAGAGGTCCTACCGTCAGGAAGTACTTCCTTATATTTGAACCAAATCGAGGTGGCTATGACTTATACCGTTATTTCTTTTCCTAGTTTCTGTGGCCATGGAAGATAGTTCCTGACCACCTTCCTGGAGCTTCTCTTTATATACCTGAATAGGTAGGCTGACCATATGTCCCGTTTTGAATGGGACAGTCCCGTTTTTTTAGCATTTTTCAACCGTCCCGTCGTTTTGATAAAAATCTCAATTTTATCCCGTTTTTTTAACCCGGCGGGAATGGCGCAGAAGGAGGATCCGAGCCGGAACTGCCGATTGGAGGCAGCCTGGAAGAGGAAGCCCTCCCACCTATCAGCGTGTGGCAAAGGAGGGCGGAGAGGCGGAAAGGAGGGCCGAACAGGGGGCGGGGTTTGCAGGTGGGAGCCAATCGTCCGGACCGGGGGGTGGGGTTTGCAGGCGGGAGCCAATCGCGCGGACTGGGGGGCGGGGACCCCTGTCTTTTTCATGAATACGGAATATTACATAAGACCCCGTCCCGTTTTGCCATCCCAATGTCCCGTTTTTGTCTCAAGGAAATATGGTCAGCCTATGAATAGGGCTATACTGTATGTCAGTATTTCTCCACCTTGGCCACTTGAAGATGGGTGGGCTTCAACTCCCAGAATTCCCCAGCCAGCATGGCTGGCTGGGGAATTCTGGGAGTTGAAGTCCACCCATCTTCAAGTGGCCAAGGTAGAGAAACACTGCTGTATGTTCTTTTCGCCAGACCAAACATCCCAGTTGCCTTCAGATGATTCTCGTGGGGCACATCCTCAAGGAAACCGGATTAAGGAGTTCAGTGGAGTATATGGATGGAGTGGAAACAAGGATGGTTTGCAAGGACAGAAAAAGATGGAGAGGTATAATGAATTGTGTTGATGTGAACTAGACTGAGTTCTATTTCATTTTCTCTTATTTCCCACACTTAATTTCTTTTGCTAACTTACTCTCTTTTTCTCTGTGCTCTGCATCAAACTGCTGATCTCGAAAGAGAATTGCATGATGGATTTGCATGTATGGATGTATGTTGCCGCACATGTAAAATGGGGTGAGGCTCCAATTGCCTGATTGTGGCCATCTTGACTTTTTTGACCCCCTCCTTGCCAGCACCCTGAGGAGCAGCAATAGGACATCACATTATGTGCCAGATTAATTTTCTGCCTTGTTATGTTTAATTCAAAATCAGGCTTCACAGCCATGGCTTGTGTTAACTGGAGTTTATTGAATAAGCCATAATTGGCTAGGTTCAGATCTTTTAAACGCCAAGCAATGGTTTACCAACCATGATGACTGAGGCAAAATGAAACAACTCCCATTATAAATGAGTACATGGTGTAATCCCAGCCAAATCCAAGTTTTGTAGAAATCGTTACCCCAACAAAGAAGTAGCCCAGTTTATCCTGGTTACTGCAAAGTTCAGCCTTTTTTTCAGTCACTAAAATCATGGTGCGATCTTGTGAGTTGATGTGGGCAAGAAAGAAAGAAAGAAAGGAAATCTTTAAGAAGCAACAACTCTCACAAGCAGGGCTTTCCAAAGTTTTTCCTGCGGCGACACACAAACCGGTGTTGGTGTGTCGCCGCGGGAAAACCCGGAAGTGCGGCAGCGCGCGAAAACCCGGAAGCACTGCTGCTGCTTTCGGGTTTTGCGCGCTGCAGTTGGTGTGTCGCTGCGGGAAAACCCGGAAGCGCTGATGATGATCAGCGCTTCCGGGTTGTGTGGCGACACACCAGACTGTGTGTGGCAACACACTTTTGTGTCGCGACACACAGTTTGGAAAGCTCTGCTCACAAGGTTCAGACAAACTCAATCCAGAGATTTCCTAAGATCTCATTCAGAAACCCGGAACTTTTAAGAAATTGGCTGATTTTGAAAAAAGGGGCTACAGTCATGCAACCAAGAGGTGAGAGACACTCGGCCACCGAGAAGGGCCTGCAGCTGGAAAGTTATCAGGGCCATAAGTGGTCCCTCTGGGTTGACAGAGTTTTAAGGGGAAAGAAACCCCATATGGACATTTCAAAGCCAGGAGTTTGCAAGCCGATGTGCTTGAGCTGGTGCCCCCAGCCAGCTGGAACCCCAAAGCGTTTTCCTTCCCTTCAAAGAGAAAATATAAAAGAGGCCCATTTTCCGAGAAAACAAGAGGAGGAAGACGCTACAAATCCGTTAATGGTTATGCAATGGAGTAATTATCTCCCTGCCCGGTGCGGGTGTGATCACATGCCATGCTCCTGCTCTGAGATTTAATTAAGCCATAGGGCTGATTAGAACTGGGATGGTAAAGTAAAAAGAAGGTGTACTTTTAAACACACACGCAGGTTGCTCCTGGTGGCTTGCAAAGACCCCCTCCCCCAATATATACATTATGCATTAAACAAACATTCCCAGAGCATTGGGAACATATGTGAGTGAGGAAGGGGAAGTGAACTCATTTCTCTTCCCATGTGGAACCAACAGAGATCTGAAGCCAGATCTGTGAGGATCTAGTGCAGGGGTGGGGAACCTTTTTTCTGCCAAGGGCCATTTGGATATTTATAACCGGGGACCGGGGTGGGGGGCGGGGTTTCTGGGATTTCCACGGACCGGGGGCCGGAGTTTGCGGGCGGGAGCCAATCACAAGCACTGGGGGGCGGGGTTTGCGGGCGGGAGCCAATCGCGTGGAAGGGGCGGGGTTTGCGGGTGGGAGCCCCGTGGGCCTTAGGCGGGAGCCCCGCGGGCCTGACGTTCCCCACCCCTGATCAGACCCCTGCCTTGCTTGCAAGCTCTTCTTCCTTACGTGGCTTTGCTCTCAAATGCTGGTTTGCATTAAAGAAAGGTGAAGCTCCCTTTTGGCCTAGTTGACTGGCCAACACACCACCTACTCTAAGCCGTGACAATTATTTTGGAACAGGGAAGGTGTCTTCTCTGAGTCTCCTATTCAAGTTCTTGAAGCTGAGAAGCAATGAGTAAAACATGGGTTACATCCCCTCTCTGAATCTCCATGACCTCACAGATACGGGATTTACACATGGGCTTCCTTCAAAAGATGGGGCTGACCCAATCTACAGTCCCTATCCATACTTTGGGGGGAGTTGAAAAGAGACATGCAGTGTGGAATTGTAACCACAGTGTAGACAAGAAGATTTCAGGCTGGGTTCTTAGACACCCTGGAGTCAGCTGTCAACTCATGCAGCAACTCATCATGAAGATGTTCATAAATGATGAGCAACATCTGGAAAAGAAGTCCAGATACATCTTAACCTTCCCCTCCTGTGTAAACTAAGATGGGAGATGACCAGGTAATCCCAGGCTGTAATCCCAGGTAATCCCGAGAAAAAGGCAACGGACAGCCACTTCTGAACCACCGCAAAAAAGCACCATGGATGTGACTGTGTCATCACTAAGAGCTGAACTCAACGTGAACAATACTTTGCCATTCTCACAACAGAGGGCAGCGCCTAGACAACCTGGGTTGATTCCACAAAAAACCCTAAGCAGGTCTGGACTGGATTAGCACCCGGAAATCCCATAGCCATTGTCTAGACTGGGAAATTGAAAAAACATCCTGGAAAAAGTTAATGTGGATTATACCTCCATTGTTCTGGAGTCCTTGGTGCTCTCTGAGCCTTGTTGTCTTGCAGATGTTTCATTGCAAGACTAGGCAACATCTTCAATGCGAAAAGGGAGTGGGACTTGCTCTCTGTTTATATACCATGGTTTGTCCTGCCTCTGTTGGTGGGGGTGTTGTTCTCCCCTTAGGAGTTCCTTGATTGGGCTGTTGTTTGCTGCTTGGTTGATTGACTGAGTTAATAGTTCCTTGATTAGGGTCTATTGTGCTGTTTGATTGTTCCGCTGGTGCTAATCTTGGTGTTAATCTTTGCATATCTGGGTATTGATTGCTGGCAAGGAGGTGTTCTAGTCTTTTGACTTTTCTATTGTCTCTTATGAATGGTATGTAAATGTTGTTTACCTCTATGTGTCTGTTGATGGCTGCTTTGTCTGAGTGCCAAGCTTCCAGGAATTGTGGAGTCCATGGTGCTCTCTGAGCCTTGTTGTTTTCTTGCAGACGTTTCATTGCCAGGCTAGGCAACATCTTCAGTGCGAAAAGGGAGTGGAACTTGCTCTCTGTTTATATAACCTGGCTTGTCCTGCGTGTGTTAGTGGGGGTGTTGTACTCTCCTTGGTAGTACCTTGATTAGGTTGTTGTTTGCTGCTTGGTTGAATGACTGAGTTAATAGTTCCTTGATTATGGTCTATTGTGTTGTTTGATTGCTCCTCTGCTGCTAATCTTGCTGTTAATCTTTGCCTATCTTGTTGTTGATTGCTGGCAAAGAGGTGTTCTGGTCTTCTGGCTTTTCTATTGTCTCTTATGAATGGTATATAAATGTTGTTTACCTCTATGTGTCTGTTGATGGCTGTCTGAGTGCCAAGCTTCCAGGAATTCTGTAGCATTTTTGGATTTGGCTTGGTTTAAGATGCTCACAGTTTCCCAGTTGAAAGTATTTTATTTTATTTATTTATTTATTTAATTTATATAACTGCCCATCTCCCCCAACGGGGAACTCTGGGCGGTTTACAATAAAATAGATTAATTAAAAGATAAAATATACAATAAAAAACCAGCAATTTATACACTTAATATGATACATAATTATAAAATCCAAGTGGGAAATGATGTTAAAAGAAGGGTGTTATAAAATTAAGGGATTAACCATCCCCATGAGGAGCTGTCGTTTCCTCCTTCCCATGCCAGGCGGCAGAACCAGGTCTTCAGTTCTTTCCTAAAGGTCGGGAGGGAGGAAATCTGTCTCAACTCTGGGGGCAAGATGTTCCATAGAGTGGGTGCCGCTACAGAGAAGGCCCGTCTCCTAGTCCCCATCAGATGGCATTCTCTAATTGATGGGGCTCGTAGCAGGCCCTCTCTGAATGATCGGGTGGGGCGGGTCGATAATACGGGGGTAAGACGGTCCCTCAGGGAAAGTATGGTTAAGTCTGTCCATGTGTTGTGAGATTAAGGAATTTTCATTGTGTCTTCTGACTGCTAGTTGGTGTTCATGGATGCGTTCTGCTAGTCTTCTGCCCATCTGTCCTACATAGTGGCTGCTACAGTCCTTACACTGTATGTTGTAGATAACTCCTGTTTTTTCTTCGTGGGCTACTGGGTCTTTTGGGTTACTTAAGATGTTCTGAAGGGTTTTGGTTGGTTTATGTGCTACGGTGATGCCATGTGGTTGTAACAGTCCATTAGTGGTTTCTGAGATGTTTCTGATGTATGGCAGTGTAATCCTTTTCATAGCTTCTGTTGGTTGTGTTGTAGTGGGTGTGGTAGTCAGACACTTTTTGATAAAGTTGTGTGGGTATCCATTTTGCTGGAATTGCTGTTGTATACGTGGAAGTGCTATCATTTCTAGACGCTGCATTACAATCTCTGCTATGAGTCCTGAAAGTGGTGATCCCATGGGTGTTCCTTTGATTTGTTGGTATATTTCTCCATCAAACTGAAAGTAGGTAGTAAGGCAGAGGTTGATGAGGTCCATGATTCTGGGTATTTCTATCTTAGTGTATTTGACTAGGTTGGGTGTGTTTCGTAGAACTGCTGCCATGGATTCCTTTGCTAGTGCTGGGTCTATGGATGTAAAGGGTGCCATGACATCGAATGACACCATAATTTCATCTTCTTCTATTTTTAAGTCTTTGATTTTCTGGAGCCACTCTAGTATATATAGAATATTCGCTGTCCTCTGTAAGATGCCTAAGTTTTTTTGTGAGCTCTCTTCGATTGGTACCTCCATTGTTGCCAAGCGAGCTCCCGAGATGTGTCCATGAAAGTCACCAGGGCTATGATAATGTGTCTCAGAAACCTTTGCAATATATAGAGACGGTCCAGCAGATTATTGAGTGGGGAGGGGTGGAGTTTCAAACGCTGCAGCAAGGCAAGCTGGGGGATGCCCTGAAACAAGACCCAGCCTCCATTTGATCAGCAGATGCAAAGATCTTTACCTTGGCTTCTCCTGCTGTGCTTTGCTTTCATCCTGGCTCCACCAACAGGCGTGGGTGGTTAATTCCAAGCCAGGGCGAGAAGCCTCCACCGACTGCTGCAAACTTGGAAGGCTCCCCTGTCCCCGAAGCCAAACTCCATCAAGGGAAGCCTTCTCCTCCCAGCCCGTTTGGCTGGCTGGAGCCAAGGAGTCGATAGGCATCTGCTGTTGGGAAACCAGCAATGACGTTTCCAGGGGCTGGCAAATCCCTTGCAGAGTTTGCTTCCTTCCAGCTCACCGAAGCCATCAAAGATATTTCACGGGATGCAAATATGTGAGGATGTTGTAAGGGAAAACAACAAGGTGGGGAGGAGAAGTGGGAGAAAGTTCACCCTGGGGCGTTTTCCTTGAGCCAAAGAAGCTAAACAAAAGTTGCAAAATCGACGGAGATGGAGGAGCAGAAAAGTCTGGAAGGGCTTGTCTGGCAAACTGGACTGGATGGGTTGGTCTGAAAGGCAGCAGCCACACGACTCGGTTTTCGGTTGGGCCAATGACTGCAAGGGCTGGATCAGGCACCCTTTGGAGCAACGCAACACACCACACGCAGTTCTCTTCGATTGGTACACGCAGTCCCTTAGGAGGGTTTGACCTACAGTGAAGTGAGCAAAACGGTGGTCTTTAGGCAACCTGCGCTTCTGCGCACGCACAAGGCTTTCCGTCATTCTTGCCACTGCATTGACAGGATTTAGCTGGCAAACTATCCGAAAGTATTTCAAAGCCCCCATTCCCACAACACGTTTATTGGGTCAATGGGATAGAGAAAGCAGTGTGTTGTCAGAAGACCATAAAGGGGTCAGTTGACGCAGCTGACCCTGAGAGGGATTAGATTGAGCTCCCAATAGTCTTGCCAAGGGTTAATCTAATTCTACTCAGTCACCCAAGTTGTGGGAAAATGAAAACTCGGTGAATTGCCCTATTTTTCCTACTTGGTCCTCCAAGAAAAAAGTCTGGGAGAAAGAAGGGCTGGGAAAAAAAAGCCATGAGCCTTTCTATTACAGAACTCACTGGCCAGGACAAACATTGGCAAAGTCAAAGCACGCCTCCTTTCGACTGCCTGGCCAATGGGGAAGGGCCCTGGGAACAGTGAAGCTTTACATACAAGACAGTCTTGATATCTTCAGGTAGCTGCAATATCAGCAAACCAGGTGTTTAGATTGGATATCATCATCATCATCACCACCACCACCACCATTTTAAATTTATTGGCCGCCCAACTCCAGTAGACTCTATGTAGATTGTTGTTGTTGTTCAGTCACTTAGTCGTGTCCGACTCTTCGTGACCTCATGGGCCATCGCACGCCAGGCCTTCCTGTCCTCCACTGTCTCCCGGAGTTTACTCAAATGCAATATTGCTCTTTACAGCATCGGACTTTCCTTCCACTTCCAGACACATCCACAACTGAGCGTCCTTTCGGCTTTGGCCCAGCCGCTTCACTCTTTCTGGAGCTACTCGGAATTGCCCTCCACTCTTCCCCAGTAGCATATTGGACACCTTCCGACCTGAGGGGCTCATCTTCCGGCGTCATATCTTTTAGCCTTTTGATACTGTCCATGGGTTTTCTTGGCAAGGATACTGGAGTGGGTTGCCATTTCCTCCTCCAGTGGACCACGTTTTGTCAGAACTCTCCGTCATGACCTGTTCTTCTTGACCTGACTTCATTGAGTTACGCAAGCCCCTTCGCCACAACAAGGCAGTGATCCATGAAGGGGCTATGTAGATTAGAAGCTGCTAAATTCCCAGATACGGATGAAACCCCCAAGCTTAGAAGATGCATCGTCTTTGCAATTTGATTTCAGCAACAGGTTATGGGCATCCATTGGAGTGGTAAAAGGAGCCGGCTATTCCTCTCTGGACATCGCCCCCCCCCCCAAAAAAAAAAAGCATGAAGAATAGGAAGCATGAAGTTTGCATTTAATTACTTAATTTTAGACTGCCCTCTCATATGACTCTGGGCAGTTAACAATAACGTCACACCGTAGAACCCAAACAACAGTTGATCTAAACCTTGTAAAAACCGGAATCTGTAAAAATCTGAGTTTCCACGGTCTTTATTCTTGTCCTTTAACTGTGCAAAATGGAAGAGGACCAGAGCTGATCACAGGTCTGGATCCTGGAGTCCAGGAGGACCCATTTAAGATACTCTTTTCTGACCTTCCCAACAGATGGGATGGAACAAGGCCCCTGTAGCTGAGCTTATTTTAGGCTTCTATTACACAGAACGCTAAAAAGCAGCTGCTGCAGTTATGAGCTGTTGAGGTAATGGCAGTTTTCCGATTTGGTCACTTCTGAAATACATCAATGACCTAAACTGCTCCATGTCTCATGTTCGAGTCCTGAGGTCTCGCTAAATGCTCTCTCCCGTCACCCCGAGGGCCTGCATCTGATTGGGCAAAGAGGAGGTCCTAGTGGCCCAGCAGGGCCCAGTAGGCAGCGAGGAGGCTTTGAGGTGGCCTCTTGGAAGGGTGTCCTGCCTTGGTTGATCCCAGGAAGTCCATCTTGGCTCACTGGGTACTTCATGGAAATGTTGCAGATGGTAAACATGGAGCTATGATCCCATCACAAGGGACACAGGAAGGTGGGACTGAAGTGGGCTATTCTTTCTCCCATGACCTCAGCTTCAAAGCAGGGGCTGTACCAACTGCTTCGGTTCCCGAGTCTGGGTACCTGAAAGGGGCTGAGGTCATTTCCAGTTCGGCTGTTCTCAAGGCTGGTGTTAAATCACCCAATAGCTTTCCAGGATGGGCCAAAGGATCTCTCTGCTTGCTGAAATTTTGGCCCCCTCTGTACATCAAATGATGTTGTTTGGCATTCAGAACACCTGATGAGCCAGGGAGGCTGGTAACGTTCGCCAGGGTTAGGTCGCAAAACAACAACAGGTGTGCATGGATAATCCCCGGATTCTTCTCCAGCTTGAATTAAAATCCAGGCTGGAGAAGAATCAGTGGGTCTGGTGACCTTGGTGATCACCCATCACCAACACCCGCTCATATACACCAGTGGTCCTTCCACCAAACATTCCTCCCCATCTTGCTTCTCCAATCTGTTACTCTGCAGAGGTGTTGGACTTTCAACTTCCAGAATCCCTTGGTTTCTCCAAAGCTAGGTGATGTGTAGGGTGGGAGCATCAGTACCTTTTCCAATTGACTCGTTTTACCACACCTGAGACTCTTGCCATCCTCCCTGGCTAATGTCACCTCCTCCTTATCTCCTTCCCTACACATCTGCTCTCCCTTCAGGACCTCTCCCTTGGAAACAAGGACGATGGTGCCTCCCCTGTTTCTGATGTGCAACTCGCCAGTGGCGCCACTCACGTGGGTTAGGCGCCTAGATCAGACTCTTGGGCAGCAAATCCCAGGCCAGCGATGACTGACTCCATGCCAGTTCCTAGGTTAGAATCTGCTCATCTGGTCGGAGGTTTGTTGAGAGTGCTTGATCCACGTTTCATCTAATTTAATCGACCTTCCTGGGAATACCTTCCGCTTCGCTCGCGTTGCCCCACCTCCTCCCCAGGTTTGGGGAGATGGCTCCCGGTTGCTGCTAATGTGTAAGAAGAACATACTCTGCTTTTAAAATGCTCTCTATGCGCCAGTAGCTTCCACCACAGTTTCTGAATTTTGCAGTGCTCTGAAAACGCATATTTTAGGATTAAAATATGCTTGAGATAAAATGGCTCAGGACTGTCTAGAAATTCATGTTTTGTGGAGCTTTAAAATATACAAATATTAAACAGATTAATGCTACCCCTGTGAACAAATCCATGCACGAAAGCAATTAGCTCTGAAAATACAGAATCCGCATCCCTCCATGTAGGCTGCTGGGGGAAAGATCTTCTTGTAGATCCCGTAGATCTTCCTGCCTTCTGATTAGGTGTGCAAAGGGGCCTTTTAAAAAGATATCATTAACCAGCTTAATTTTCTGGTGTTCAGTAGGTGCCTGAGTGATTAATCGGGATTTCCTGAATTGATTTTGAGTTGAACTAGGATCCAGGCTTACTTACTTCCTAACCCCAACCCCGGCTGCACTTTTGTTGCGAGAAAGTGAGAAATGAGGCTGAGTGAAGCCAGCAATACATTGCGTCGTTGTGGCTGAGGATAGGGTAAAGGTGCTTGAAATGGGCTGGGATGGGCAACTGAAAATGGGCTCTGGCGAGGGCTACCCACAAGGTGTGCTCCAAAAAGATGGTGGGCTCCACAGTGCAATCAAAACTCTGCCCACTTTGGTGGCCACCACCTTGACAGATAGATAGATAGATAGATAGATAGATAGATAGATAGATGATAGATAGATAGATGATAGATAGATGATAGATAAATAGATAGATAGATGATAGATAGATGATAGATAAATAGATAGATGATAGATAGATAGATAGATAGATAGATAGATAGATAGATAGATAGATGATAGATGATAGATAGATAGATGATAGATAGATGATAGATAAATAGATAGATAGATGATAGATAGATGATAGATAGATAGATAGATGATAGATAGATAGATAGATAGATAGATAGATAGATAGATAGATAGATAGATAGATGATAGATAGATGATAGATAAATAGATAGATAGATGATAGATAGATAGATAGATAGATAGATAGATAGATAGATAGATAGATAGATGATAGATAGATAGATAGATAGATAGATAGATAGATGATAGATAGATAGATGATAGATAGATGATAGATAGATAATAGAGAGAGATAGAGAGAGATGATTGGATGGATGGATGGATGGATGGATGATGTATGATGGATAGATAGTTGATAGATGACAGAGACAGAGATAGATAGATTTATTTTATTAATCATTTTATTAATCAAAATTATCACCGCCCATCTCTACCGCAGTAGACTCTGGGCGCTTTACAATAAAATATTAAAATTAAAAAACCTGTAAATCATTAAAATACAATATCATAATAAATAGAAATAGAAAAAATCCAGAGGATGGTAAGATCTTAAAAGGAGGTTATTACTAAGCTAGCCACCCCCAGGAGGAACTATCACTTCCTTTGTCCCAAGCCAGGTGGCAGAACCAGGTCTTTAAAGACCTCGGATAGAGAGATAGAGATAGATAGATCTCTATCTCTCTATCTCTCTATCCGAGGTCTTTAAAGACCTGGTTCTGCCGCCTGGCTTGGGACAAAGGAAGTGATAGTTCCTTTGAACGATATTTGATAGATATCTCTATCTCTGAGATAATGGATAGATGGATAGATAGATGATAGATAGATAATAGATGAGAGAGAGAGAGAGAGATGATGGATGATGGATGATGGATGATGGATGATGGATGATGGATGATGGATGATGGATGATGGATGGATGGATGGATGGATGGATGGATGGAGAGATAATTCGCATATGCTCATTTCCATGTCATGCTCTCTAAAATTTGCTCCTATATGCTGATGTTGTGGGTAAACGAACCCATGCTGGGCTGACCTTCCCTGGGCAGATGGGAGCTGCTGGAACAGAAATTGGAAAGCAAGGCTCCCTCCCCGAAGAAGCTTGTGGGTAATTGCAGGGATATTCACCCTTGAATGAGTTTGCAGGAAAGGGCCCTGCTGGGAAAGGTGAGTTTGGAGGGCAGGCAGCCGGGCTCCCTAAACACCTCTCCAATTGCTCCTTAAGGCAGTGTTTTAACCAAACAAATCTGTGTTCTCTGAGTGGGATGTGGTTGCTGTTCCAAAGATGAAAGTCCAGTGTTTGGACCAATGGATCTCACTTATAAGCGGAGATCATGATCATGATCATCATCATCATCATTATTATTATTTTATCCCACCTTTTTTATACATAACTCAAGATGGCGAACCTACCTAATACTCCTGCCTAACTGCCCCACAACAACCTGTGAGCTAGTTTGGGCTCTTTTCTGCATTTAGCCCTATTTCTATACTTATTTTTTGTTGCTGCATATGAAGAAAAGTTTCGCTCACAAGGGGATGTGGTTGCAAACGAAGTAAGATATTTCAATGCTCGACCAGCAACTTCAGGATATTCTTTTAAGAGGAATTCAGACATTCCTAAGAGCAAATGTTGTTCCTAATGTGATATCAGCTGAATTTGATTTTCATTTCTCAAAACCTGGGCCATAAACCAACAGCTCTGGAGTTTGTTCCGCGTTTTCTGTTTTCACCTTTATTTGCATTGCCTGCAATTGTACCACTTTGCAGCCAGTGATCCATGTCTGGAAAAATGTTCACATCACATAAGCATGATTAGGCCAAATAAAAAAGCCAAATAAAAATAATATGCGTATATCTAGGATGGGTGTTGGTGGCACGGACTTTTTCCATTATGAATGCTAGGCTGAATCCTCCATCTTTCTCCTGTCTTTGCAAAGCGGGATTCTCGCACACGTGCCCCACTCCAAAGACATTTGCAGCACGCACCCCTGCAGTGCAAGCCCAGGTTTCTTCATTAATTCCCATGCAGCTCAATGCACTTTCTCCTAAGTAGACCTCTTGGGGGAAACAAGCATGCAATGCACACAAACGCCAGGGCCGCAACTGGGGGGGGGGGGGCAAGCGGGGCATGTGCCCCGGGCGCCGTGCTGGGGGGGGGGGCACCAAAATGAGAAAATAACCCATGGGGGGGGGGTGCGGAATCCATGTTTGCCCCGGGTGACACAGACCCTAGTTCCATCCCTGGCAAACGCTGTCCGCAACTCAGGAAGTGAAGAGGAAGGGAGACAGATTCACGGCGATCGATCGCTCTTGTGCTGCTGAGCAAATTAGAAACGGTTCTTGGAGTTTGGGAGCAGGCCGGGAGTCAGATTTCGTGTGAACGTGGGGAGGGAAAGGCAGCTTGTTGCAAACGCTGACGGCAAACACTGTGCAAAGGCTGGGTGGCAAGCACTGGCCACGGGCAGCCAGAGAGAGCGGAAGGGCAGTCCCTGTCTGGGATCAGCGCATTCAAGGTTTTTCTCCACCCTTAGTTCCTTGTGGACCCCCTTCAGGTCTTTGTGAAACCCTAGGGTCCCAGGGAACCCAGTTTGAAAATCCCCGGTTGTGGGAATGTAGGCCTTGGGGCAGGGTCTCCCAGTTTCCCGGTTCTCCTCCATGGGGCTCCACTGCAGAACCGGCCAGGCCGTCCGTCTGTCCGTCCGCCCTGTCAGTGTGCAGGTTGTGACGTTTTCGGCCACTGCCGGACCTTCTTCCTAAAGGGGGCTGCATCTCCATCATGCAGCTTCTCCTGCCCCACGGAGGGTCTTCAAGACTCCCCCAGTTCTACTCCTTCGTCTTCTTGTCCCCGAGACTCGGGACACCTAGGGACAATGGCCGAGGTGCCACTTACGGATTACTTTCTAAATGAGCAACCGCCTCCTTTGCACGTCCACACACCCAGACCTGCGTGTCCAACTCGAGGCCCCCAAACCAGGCCAGGTTTGAATTCCAGGAGGATCGAGCGGGGCCTCCGACCGCGCTTGCTCCTTCGGCCTGGCGGGGGGCTCCAAAGGACCACGGTCCCCGTCCGCTGTTATGGGTCCCCACAAGGCTTCGCCAGCCTCAGCCGGGTTTCCTTCTCACCCCAGGGGGTCCTGCAAAGGACCAGCCCGACTCCTTTTCCAAAACAACTCTGGCTGTGTTGGATGAGATGGTTGAGCTGGCCTAGTGTTCCCCCAGGGCAGTACCCCAAAGAGATCAGCAGGGGAGCCCTGGTCGAAGGAGAGACCCCAGTTCTGACCACATCTCAGCTGGCCTTCAGGCAGCTTCATGTCCATTCCTTTCTGCCACTTTTCCTTGTCATTGAAAAAAAACAATTAAAAGCCTTGATTGCTTTGGCGCCGGCATGAGAAAGTACAGCTAGTCCTCGACTTACGACCATTTGTTCAGCGACCGTTAGAAGTTATGACGGCGCTGAAAAAAGTGACTTGTGACTGGTCCTCGCACTTACGACCGTCGCAGCGTCCCTGCGGTCACACAATCAAAATTCGGGCGCTTGGCAACCAGCATGTATTTACGACAGTTACAGCATCCCCAGCTAAGTGATAGGCATTTGCAACCTTCCCAGCCGGCTTCCGACAAGCAAAGTCAATGGGATTTGCTTAACGACCATGTGATTCACTCAACGACCGCTGCAAAAAAGTTCGTAAAATCAGGTGTGACTCACTTAATGACTGCCTCGCTTAGCGATGGAAGTTCCGGTCCCAAATGTGGTTGTAAGTCGAGGACTACCTGTAGTGGAGGGACCCCCTTCCCCCCCCCCCTTCTGCCCCTACCCATGGGCACAGAGATGGGCAAGGAAGGGAAGTGACATCATGTATGTGATGACTCCATCATGCAAATGACACTGTTATGACGTCATGAGCCATGTGACATCATTGTGGTTCCACGGGACACCTAGGAACCCAAGAGCACATGTTGGCAGGGGGGTCTACAAGGTGTGGTCCAAAAAGTCAACCTGGGGGCCATGACAGTGCCATCAAAGCTGTGTGTGGTTTTTACGTGCATCCCTTCGACATCACTGTCGCCATCTTGACTTTCTTGACCACGTCCTGTGGACCCCCCCAGAAGACGGCGTCTAAATCTGCACAAGATGCACCACCCGGTTACTGAGTTCACTCATTTCCTGGGTTCGCCCAACCCCTTGTGGATCATAACTTCACCAAGCCTGCTGGGTGTGCACCCTGACGCTGTTTGGCGTGTTCTGGAAGACGCCTGCTGGCTGTGTGCCTGCCCTGCTCCCACCGGCTGGGAGGACCCCCCCCCCCCCCCGCGTCTCCCTCAGGGCCCCACCTGAGATGAGCTCCGCCACCAGCCCAACAGGATCCGATCCCTCCTCCTTCAGGGACGTCTGGCCTCGTCCGACGGAAAGTCCCCGGGAGCATCGCCCCTGAAGTCAGCAGGATGCTTGCAAGGAGGCGTGAGGGGGTATTAATATAAGAATGCTTCCGTGACCTTGGACCCAGACATCTGGCCTTATTTGTCTGTGTCCCCTTGCAGCGGCCGGGCCGGGACGATGCGGTCACCAGCTGGTGCTCCTGACAGATGGATTGAGGCCTGCAGGTGTGCCGAGAGAGCGGCTCGGGCGCAGGAAAGCAAGCCGCCGATGCTCCGAGGCCCTGGTCCCGGGTTGGGCCGTGGGGAGGATGCTCCCCGAAGAACCAGGTTCTGGAACGCTCCCTCGGAAAGAGGCTTCTGCTTCCATTTTGCAAATAGGCAGCTTTGAATATACCTCCTCGCAAAAGGGGGCAAGATTCCCCAAGGCACAACTTCCAAATTCGAATGGCATTTTCTTCTACAGTATTTATTTTGTAATGCGTTTTGGTGCATTCTTTGAGCAAAGAACTGTGTAGGAAAATGCGAAGAAATGCAAAATCCAAAGTGCCATCTTGCCCTTTCAAGCAGGCTTTTGGTCTGGCTGAAGCAAGGCTGGCTGGGGAATTCTGGGAGCTGAACTCCACACACCTGAAAGAGGCCAAGGTTGAGAAACACTGGAGTAAACCAAATACCTGAATCATAAAGTAACCAAAGAGCGGGGGGAGGGGCACGGGAGGGGGTCAAAAAAGTCAAAATGGGAGCTGTGACCGTGTGATTAAAGCCCCACCCCTTTGTAATGTTTGTTGCAACTGTGGCCACCATCTTGACTTTTTTGACCTTCCCTTGCAGCTGTGTTTCTACAACATGCAAAGCCACATAAAACTTCACTGAGGTTAATACTAACCAAGCTCTCTTGACTCGGGGTTGTGTCCTGATACAGTCCAGTGACTCATCCATAAACTGATTAGCTAAGCAAGCTCTGCGGGCTATGTGAACACAGCGGCCAGGCCTTTAACTGATTTGGCTAAATGTGGTGTGTGAACCCAGCATTAAATTTATTTACTTATTTATTTGTTTGTTAGATTTATCACCGCCCACTCCCCCCAAGGGGGACTCTGAGCAGTTTACAATAAAATATGATTAGTTAAAATACAACTATAAACAATTAAAATAACATTCAAATAAATAAATCAAATTAATAAATATTAAATACCAAGGCACTGAGCAAAACTGAATCAGCTCATTAGTAACGAAGCCGGTGGAATCTTCAGCCCCCCTTCCCCGCCCTCTACCCCGAAGATTTGCAGGATTAGAGGAGAATAAAGGAGTTGGTGGATTATCCAGATGCAGAAGCCTGACTTCTCATCTCGTTTTGCCTCCAGCCATCCCAGAAGGAGGATGTGCAACCCCCCTTCTCTCTCCCGTAGTTCCCAGCCAACCTGGGAGATGCTCTGGGGAGGAAGAAGTGAAGGTGGGAGATGGAGATGCTCCTTGTGTTAAATTCTGGAGGTCTAGAAGGAAGTGCGAGAGTGCGACCCCTTGCAATGCGGTGGCTTATTCTGCAGCCACGCCTTACCCTGATCTGGAGAGGCTGAGTTTAAAAAGATGGCGGTGGACTTATGCTCTGCCCCACCCCATGACATCCCTTCAGGAAACAGCCAAAGATTTATGACCTGCTACAGCTGTCGTAACTCACCCAGGAGAAAGACAGCTTGAACAGACCCCCAGGTCTCCCCACCTACTCATCTTTCCTTCCTTGTCTGATTCACATCCTTCGCTTGACCTTTAGCAAACTTGGAGAAACGTGCAGGCACAGAGCACCCTTTCAGGAGTGTGCGCACACTCACTGATGACATGTTGAGGGGAGGGGGACGGGCAAAGGAGGCTTAGGGGCCAGAATAAGAAGAGCCGGGCTGGATCAGGCCAAGGCCAACTCAACCCATGGTTTTTCTAGGTCCCTCTGAGGTCCTTGCAAGCAGTCCGTGGAAACCTTCCCCTCTCCCACCCTTTTCCCCCTGTGGCTGGGTCTCGGCACGATCCTGCCCCCAACCTAGGGCTGCCCTTGAAGACCTCCCAGAAGCTTCAACTGGTCCAGAATCCAGCCGCGTAAGCATCATGGGTGCACCTCCTTACGCCAAGGTGGTACCGTTGCTCCAGCTGCACCAGTTGCTGCCGAGCTTCTGGTGCAATTCAAGGTGCCCATAAAGCCCTCCATGGCGTGGGGTCCAATTATTTGAGGGACCCCCTCATCTCCCAGAGCTTCTGCCCATCTGAAACGTTCTGGCAGAGTTGGTGAGCCTCGGGTCCCCTCCACCAGACAGTGCTATTTTGTGGGACCCGGAAGCGGGCCTTCTCTGTCGTGGCACCTGCCCTCTGGAACGGTGTTAGAGATATTCTCTTTCCTGTTTGAATCTCCTACCAAGGAGGATGGTCATACATGGCTGTCCACGTTGCTCATACGTGCATTCAGCAAGGCCACATTAAGAAGACTGTGGGTTTGGTCAGAACCTATCGCTCGCACGCATGAACCATCCTCTGCTACCATGAATCTGATCTACAATAAAACTGTAAGCTATTTTTCTGTAACTTTACATTAATGTGTGAAGTGTGTTTATTTTGTGTTTTGAACTGATTAAGCCTTGTGCAAGTTTATTGGGACGCTTCTGCTCTGCTAAACAAAAACTAATTAGAAGCTGCGTGGAGTTCTGGTATTACCATTCCAGAATTCCTACAAACGGGGTCCCCCGGAGATCCGGAGGGGTCCCATCCTAATGATGTCCTGGGAGCCTTTAAACGTTGGCTGTTTCCCCAGGCCTTGGGGCAGGGTGTCAGTTGTGCTTTATGTTATACGGAGCGTGTTTAGCTGGGCACATTGGATTTTCTTTTCATTCTTTTCTTTTTTTAGTGTCAGCTGCCCAGAGTTGTGCTGGAGCCTCATACATACATCGATACACAAAATTCTCATTAGACCGTCCTCCCTGAAGTTATCCAATCCCTTTCAAAAGCCATCCAAGTGAGCGGCTTTCCCTCCGTCCTGTGGGAATGGACCCCAAAGGTTCATAATGTGCGGTGTGAAGAATAACCTTGACCGTCTGGGCTCCTGTGTGCTGTTGTTACCCACAGCAATCCCCCTCTAATATGAGCAATTAACACAGGGAATAAATCTAAATTTGCCTTAGCAGCTCAGACTTAGACCAAGCGGTGTTAACGTTGGTTGGCACGTTTGCCTTTTGAGGCTTTATAAAGTCTACCAACCCAATTTGGTCAGTTTGTTTATGCCTCAGAAGGTAAAAAGTTGCAAAGACGTAGCTTCCAATCTTATTTACAGCAGATATAAGTATAATTATAAATTTACCTCTTACTCTACATAACTCTCTTCTTTCTATAATCTATCCCAGTGTTTCTCAACCTTGGCAACCTGAAGATGTATGGACTTCAACTCCCAGAATTCCCCAGCCAGCCATGCTGGCTGGGGAATTCTGGGTGTTGAAGTCCACACATCTTCAAGTTGCCAAGGTTGAGAAACACTGATCTATCATGTCAAAGCATCAAAACCATAAATCATTGTAGGAATTCTGGAATGGTAATACCAGAACTCCACGCACCTTCTAATTGGTTTATAGCAGAGCAGAAGCGTTCCCATAAACTTGCACAAGGCTTAATCAGTTCAAAACACAAAATAAACACACTTCACATGTTAATGTAAAGTTACAGAAAAAAGAGCTTACAGTTTTATTGTAACTCACAGTTACTTAGTAGAAACGGCCCGTGTGTGTGAGAAATAGGTTCTGACGAGACCCACATGCTTCTTAATGTGACCCACCTGAATGGAAGTGTCAGCAACGTGGACAGCCATAGCTGACCATCCTCCTTGGTAGGAGATTCAAACAGGAAAGAGGAGAAGAGAAGGGAACAGGAACAGGAACAGGAAATCGGGATTCAGCCCCTCCCACACCAAGCAAGTAAGATTAGGTTACAGCAGAGGCTGCCTCCTCCTTCAAGCTTGTGTGAGACGTGCTTGGTTGAAACCCGATATCTCTAACAATCATAAGTTCATTTTTTCTGTTTTATGCAAAAAGTCCATCAGGGGTTTCCAGTCAGCAATAAATGCAGATATGGTCTTTTCTCTGATTAAAGAAGTCAATTTGGCCATCTCAGCAACTTCCATCATCTTCAGCAACCGTTCTTCCATCATGGGTAGTGCTGAGTCTTTCCATCTTTGTGCATACAGTAATCTCGCTGATGTTTGGGCTCTTCCTTGAAGGACACCATTGTGGGTGAAAAAGGTAGCCCTTTTTGCGACTCACCAATTTTATTCCAAAGCTTTCGTGAGCTGCAGCTCCCTTCCTCAGACGCAATGGAAGGGCTAGACTGTGATGTAGGATTTAAATTCTATTTTGTTCCCCTTATGGTCCTTTTGGAACAAGAGCACCCAATGGTTTTGCAAAAATTAGGAGTCTGGGAGCACTTTTTCCAACTCCCCAATTTTGTTCAAAAGCAGAAGCTTTCGTGAAAAAGCTTCTGCAAAGTTTTCATTTCAGAATCTGTTCTTCTTTGCACATTATCAGCGTCTGCGCCACCTTGAGTTATTCATAAAAATATAATAAAGGCGGGATAGAAAATAAATAAAATAAAATAGATAAGTAATTGGGATCAGCCGCCCTACAGGAGACTTGGACTTCAGTTCCCATAATCCCTCATCACTAGGAATTCTGGGAGTTGAAGTCCCACCCATCTGGAGCGCCCCTCCCTGGTAGGGGAAGCCTGGTTTAGAAAGACCCCAGAAACATTTCTGAACAAATACCCAGGTGGAAATGCTGTGTCGCTCTGCGTCTCATGCCAACCAATGGAAAACCTGCAGAAGATTGTTTTATTCCTCAAACGGCGTGAATATTCAGGCAGAAAGGAAGTTTGCCAAGTTTCTGCATATTGTCTGCATATCTCTACATTCTCCCACATATTTTTTTACCAGCTTTCATCAGATGAAAGAACGTGCTTTCAACACCTCTTTCGAAGGGGAAGGGAATTTCAAATACATTTTCCTGGGTAGAGTGTGGACATATTTAGGGAGGAGCAGGCCCAGGGGGGACCAGCAATGACGCATGTGTCATGGCATCATCATGCAAATGATGTGAATTAAGTACTGTATGCAAACTGAGTATGTACTGTACTAATGCACGTTATGTACTACATGCAATAGTGATGGAAAATACTTCATTTGCATCCTATGCACGATGATGTCATGAGGCAT
Source organism: Charina bottae (assembly GCA_023362775.1). Classification (NCBI taxonomy): domain Eukaryota; kingdom Metazoa; phylum Chordata; class Lepidosauria; order Squamata; family Charinaidae; genus Charina; species Charina bottae. The sequence continues at coordinate 2,083,827 of JALMGJ010000049.1, read as the reverse complement.
GTGATGTCATCGTGGGTTCTATAGATACTCAGGCAAGAGAATGTGGGCAAAGGTCCCCTCTGTCACTGCCCAGGAATTCTCTAGTGGCCAACAGCCTTCCTGTCCTCCAACGTTCCCACTCATTCAAGACGTTGGGAAGAAAGAGGTCGTATTGTCACTGCTGAAGGGGGAAATTCTGCCCTGGAGAAATGGCTGGAGAATTTCTGCTTCTCGTGGAGAAATTCAGAGAAACAGCCCCCCCCCCCCCCCCCGCGTTTCCCTGCCTGCAAATTAGGGGACAAATTTTCAAAGGCCATCTGAACCCCCCTCTCCTCCTTTTTGATAGTCCTCAAGATGAAGGGCCTGAGTGACAGAAAGGGGCTAAACTTTTTCCTGGCTTTTCGTGTCTACTCTGTTCTCACCTCCATGGTCACCAGATGTCACCTGAGATCAGGAGCGTCCTCGGGTATGGTCAAGAAAGTCAAGATGGCAGCGACAATGGGGCGATCAAAGTCCCACCTGTGGTTTATGTGCAACGCATACCCTAAACACCAAAAGATTCCCCTTACAGACAGATGGACTGAGCAGTCCCCATCTGGTGCCTGTGCCCAACGCCAGTAGCCTTCAGATCCTTTTGGGGCCAGTGCTTGTCCATTGCAAGACATCCGGCGCCTTGTAATGTCACTTGCATGATCATGTCATGGCACTGTTTACTCTCCTGCAGAAGCCCGTAGACCAGTGTTTCTCAACCTTGGGAACTTTAAGATATGTGGACTTCAACTCCCAGAATCCCCCAGCCAGCGCATGCTGGCTGGGGAATTCTGGGAGTTGAAGTCCACACATTTTAAAGGTCCCAAGGTTGAGAAACACTGCTGTCAATGGCTTCCCTGGTCCCGGCCCTGAGATCTCCAAGGCTGTCACATTCCACAGAGAAGGCCTTCAGCAGCCTTCTGGAGCCCAAGGACACTTGTGGCTTTGCAGGGCTTGGACCTTCCGTTATTCATTCCTGGAAAGTAGCAGGCGAAAACATCTCTCGGGACATTTGAACATCGGGTCCTTTGGCTTATTTAACGCAGGAATTCCTGCTTCGTGGCCCAGATTGCCCAGTGCATACAAACTGGGAGAAGACTCTCCCTCAACCTTGCTCCCAAGTGGAAGGAAATGGATGAGGAAGACTGGGTTGTCCTGCCTGGTTGGGAGTGGGGGGGGGGGGGCGTTGCAAGGGGGCAAGTCATTTTGTAATAGGCTGACCATATTTCCTTCAGACAAAAACGGGACATTGGGATGGCAAAACGGGACGGGGTCTTATGTAATATTCTGTATTCATGGAAAAGACAGGGGTCCCCGCCCCCCGGTCCACGCAATTGGCTCCCACCTGCAAACCCCGCCCTCCAGTCTGTGCGATTGCCTCCCGCCTGCAAACCCCACCCTCCTTTGCCGCGCGCTGAGAGGCGGGAGGGCTTCCTCTTCCGGGCTGCCTCCAATCAGCAGCTCAGCTCTGGCTCGGATCCTCCTTCCGCGCCATTCCTGCCGGGTTTAAAAAACGTGACGAAACCGAGATTTTTATCAAAACGACAGGATGGTTGGAAAATGCTAAAAAAAACGGGACTGTCCCGTTCAAAACGGGACATATGGTCAGCCTGTTTTGTAAAATTATTGTTAGATTCAATTTGCATCCTACTTTTTCACCCAGGAAATCAAGGCAGTGCTTATGGTGTATCCCTCCTCCAGTTTCCCCCCCCCCCAACAGCAACTCTGCGAAGTAGGTTGGGCTGAGAGAGAAGGACTGACTCACAGTAACCCAGCGAGCTGCTATAGCTAAAGGTGGATTCAACCCCGGGTCTCCCCATCCAACCCTTTAAATGCTGCACCATGACGTCTTTGCACAAAGGATGCAAAACACGTAAACTGCATCATCTGTGCCATGATGTCACGGTGCACGAACCATCACTGGGGCATCTGATACCCACCACCAGCTTTCTGTACAAACACCCAGAGATTTAACCCTCATCGGTTTCAGGAATGGCGAAGAAAGGATTTGCCCTAAAAGTTGGTCCGGTTTCACAGCCTTACCCGACTTCTGGATGGGTTGGTTGATGGGATGCCCCCAGCACAGATGTTCCTGTCCCCTGATGCGGACAGGCACATCCGTGCTGGTGGGCATCAGCTTGGAAAGGTCTGGCGTGGGCCGTGATGACTTTGGGGACCCTCTGAAGCCTCCTAATTGTAGGAGGATTAGAGGGCTCTTGTCATTGAGCACAAATGCCCTTTTTGATGAGAAAAGAAATCCTGTTCCGCTCCTGGTGGGGGCTGATTTTAACCATGCTGCCCTCTAGTGGCCGAGCCCATGGGATGACTTTTCCCGTCCTGACTCCGAAAATGTCTCCTATAATGTCTGCGAAAGGAAAGGGTTAGAATAGATGTTGGCCCTTTCTGAGATGCAGAAAAGGCTCGCATGTTGCTTCTCTCTCTTGGAAAGAAATTAACTGGAGAGGTGTGGAACAGAAAAATGGTTTGCTCTTGGGAAAAAAAGTGTCTCTCTACAGCTGCTGCTGTTGCTGTTGTTATTATTGTTGTTGTTGCTGCTATTGCTATTTATTTTATTTTATTGTATGCTGCCCAGAATCACATATGAGAGATATAAAATTTAATAAATTATTATTATGGTTGGTCGCATAGTCAGCCAGATGTTTAGACTGGATTTGGCATTTTTGTCCACCTATCCAGTCCTTCCCAAGGATAGGCAGATGTTTAATAACATTATAGGTATCGTCGCAGGATGTCAGCTGTTCCAATAAAGCTGCCTTTTGCAAGTGACTGATGGTGATTTTGTCAATGTCGATGGTGGTATTATTATTATTATTATTATTATTATTATTATTATTATTATATTTTAATCTTGCCTTTCTGCTTGGGCAGCTAACGAATTTAAAGGCGGCCAACTGAATTTAAAACAAACACAGAATAACAAGGCTGGTCAAAGAGATGCAGCAGAGAATTCCTAAAGGGGGGGAATTTGGGGGTGCAAATTGCCACTCCCCAGGAAGATGATTCCAACATTGGGAGAGAGAGGGTCCTCTGACAGCCGGGGCATCTTCACAAAGGCCTCTCCTGCTGATCTTTATTATATTTATTCTAAATGGGCAAAGCAGAATACTTTCTAAGGTTTTGTCAATTTGAACCAAAGAGGGTGTGTGTGTGGGGGGGTGCATCTCCGGCACGCTCCCCTGAGTCAACGGGAGGAGAAGATCGCGGTTCTGCCCTTTCCTCTAGGTCCCATTGAAATTCCAGTGACTTTGCATGGAGAAGCGTTGGATTGCAAAGGCTCCTGAAGGCGCTGCAAGGAGGCCGCTCCAGATCTTGAATATCACTCCCCCACCCCACCCCGCAAGAGAGGGGGTTGCTCAGAGGGGAGAGGCCTCCTCTGTGCAACCGAAGGATGAGCTGGATCCTCATGGAGAAGCCACATTACCCGGCTGTAAAGAAGGTCTGGATTTGGGCTAAGAACCAGGCTGGAGGACATGAGAAGCAGAAGATGAAACTCTGGGACTGCCCACTCCATTGGCTCCTTCCTAGGGCTGAGAGACAGGGACTGGCCCAAGGTCACCCAGCCGGCTTTCATGCCTAAGGTGGGACTAGAACTCACAGCCTCCTGGTTTGCCATTGGCTCCTTCCTAGGGCTGAGAGAGAGGGACGGGCCCAAGGCCACCCAGCCGGCTTTCCTGCCTAAGGCGGGACTAGAACTCTCCGTCTCCTGGTTTCCCATTGGCTCCTTCCTAGGGCTGAGAGAGAGTGACTGGCCCAAGGTCACCCAGCCGGCTTTCCTGCCTAAGGCGGGACTAGAACTCTCCGTCTCCTGGTTTCCCATTGGCTCCTTCCTAGGGCTGAGAGAGAGTGACTGGCCCAAGGTCACCCAGCCGGCTTTCATGCCTAAGGCGGGACTAGAACTCTCAGTCTCCTGTTTTCTATTGGCCCCTTCCTAGGGCTGAGAGACAGGGACTGGCCCAAGGTCACCCAGCACCCAGGAATTAACAGGACAACCTGATCCAAGGTGGTATCTCTACCCCCAGCATCCTGGATTCCAACTCCTGTCTTCCACAGCCAATGGCCATGCTGGACAAGGATTATGGGCACTGTAATCCAACATACCTGTAAAATGCCAGCTTGAGAAAACCTATATTCTTTTGTAGAAAAAGGCAGTGTGGCTTATCTTTTCTTTGACACATTCCTGTATAAAACAGGGCAACGTTTCTTTCAAGTCAAGCTCAGCTTTGGGACATTTCATGAAAACATCCATGTAGTTTTCTGGGTGGGTTATGAAAAATTATTTGAAAAAAAGAACATGTATCTTTCCTTCCTTCCTTCCTTCCTTCCTTCCTTCCTTCCTTCCTTCCTTCCTTCCTTCCTTCCTTCCTTCCTTCCTTCCTTCCTTCCTTCCTTCCTTCTCTGTTGCTGTAAATTTTGTCATTTCAGCTTGCTTTTTTGGTGAGGTTTAATCTGCACAAAGCTGGGCTGATAGATGGAAAGGATAGATTTCACCGCCCCTCTCAGGGAAATCTTGGCAGGCCTCCAGATTATTGCCTCAACGTTGTGTACAGTCACCCAGGTACATGCAATGTTTTATGACTACGTATTTGCTCCTGGGCGATTCAGAGGGGGGAAATTGCCTGAGTGGGAAGTTTGCCTGCACCATGTACAGGAAGTCCCGAAAGGCCTTTTATATCCATCCAGGCCAGTCGTCGACCTCTTCCAGATTCTGTGGTTGCATTTGCACCAAGTGCTCGACTTGCAACTCAGCCTAAACAAATACAGGGGCTGTATTGACACAAGGTGCCTGCTCCAGCAAACAAACCAAACCATGATTGGACCCCAAGGCCCCCGTTTACCCAACATGCAAAGCTGCACAGATCACCTGACCCCCTTTAAGCCTCCCTTAGTAAATCTTGGTCAGGGACTGAAGGGGTCAAGCAGGAATTTGGTCCCAGGACATTTGCAGGAAAATCCTTGTCCTCATGAATGTGAGAGGCTGCTTTGCACAGTCATAGTCAGCATGGAGGCTCCACAGCAGCTGAGAACTGGGCAATGGCACAACTTCCACTGGTTTGGGAACTGAGGTCATTTATTACTGAGACTTTTATGGCGTTTCAGTCTTAGATCTCTGGCCCCACATTGGTTTATTTGAAACCAAAGCCGAGCGGATGTTTCTCTTTCTTTGCAAAACTGCAAGCTCCGCCGAAGTTGTGGGCAGTCTGTTTTCCCGCTGGCAGGGGAATTGCTGCCACACACCATTTTCAAACTTTAATGCCAGGTTCTGAGCACCTCTCTGGGAAGCTCCTCTCTCCCTCCTTCTCGCTGCTGTAAAAACATGCAGCCATGGGTTCAGCTGTGGAGGAAAGGACCTGGTTGCGAAATGGTTGGCATGCTCCCCATTCACTACATACAACAGGTATGGTGTAATGGTGGCTTTGCAGGAAGGACGTTTCCCCTCATAGCAACCACTCAGATTTTTGAGTTGATAACTACAGCCAAACACTTAATATGTATGGTATACAGTATATTCTGGAAATATAGTTACTGTATGTGCATGGGTAATATTTAACTGCTTTATCAATGCATCCTTCGCTATAGCATGTTACATTAACCATGCCGTTGCATTATGCCATCGTGCAATTTATTGGCTTGGTCCTGGCATGTTCTGCGAACAAAGCGAATGCATTTTGCTCACTTGGGTTTAGGGCGTTGCGTGAACTCAGTGTTTGATTAAAAAGACAACCTCCAGGTTCAAAGAGCTGGTAACCTACCCCAGGCCCAGGGCTGAAAGATGTCAACGGAAGCACCTTGGAAACATCCTGCAGAAAGCGCCTCCTTCATTTATGTATTGCAGCTATCTGCAATAACCCTTTGCACAGCTCCGAGTTGTGCGCCAGTTACGCCCTTTCCTGGATCAGGAGGCCCTCCGAACAGTCACTCACGCCCTTGTCATCTCCCGTATAGACTATTGTAATGCGCTCTACATGGGGCTACCCTTGAAGAGAATCCGGAAGCTTCAGCTGGTGCAGAATGCGGCGGCGCGAGCAGTTATGGGGGCCAGGAGATCGGCCCATGTAACACCTCTGCTTCGCGAGCTGCATTGGGTGCCAGTTTGCTTCCGGGTCCAATTCAAGGTGTTGGTGATCACCTTTAAAGCCCTACATGGCATAGGACCAGGGTACCCGAGGGACCGTCTCGTCCCGATAACGTCGGCCCGCCCCACCCGTGCATGCAGAGAGGGCATGCTTCGGACCCCCTCGGCAAGAGAATTCCATCTAGCGGGGTCCAGGAGGCGTGCTTTCTCTGCGACAGCCCCCCCCCTTTTGGAACATCTTGCCCCCGGAGGTGAGACTGGCCCCCTCCCTCCTGGCCTTTCGGAAGGCCCTTAAGACCTGGCTCTGCTGCCTGGCCTGGGACGACGGAGGTGGTAGTGCCTCCTGGGGTTGGCTGGCCCCGTAGCTCCACGATCTATGCTATGTTCCCTACGTTCCCCATCTTGTATTTTATTATTATTATTATTATTTATTCAATTTATTCCCCGCCCATCTCCCATACAAGGGACTCTGGGCGGGTTACAACAATCAAAGTTAAAAACGATATAATAAAAGTCTAAAAAATACAATATAAATAGATAAAATACAAGATGAGGGATAAAGATGAGATAAATTTTATCTATTTATATTGCATTTTTTAGACTTCTTATTGTATCGTTTTTAACTTTGATTATTGTAACCCGCCCAGAGTCCCTTGTATGGGAGATGGGCGGGGAATAAATTGAATAAATAAATAAATAAAATAAATCTGTAGACCACCTACTCAAACAGTTCAAGGCGGCTTCCAACCAGTCAGTTGCTCCAGAAAAAGACCCCTGACCCCTGCCCAGGCAGGAGATCTGCAGATGACCTTTCGAAATGGCCGGGCGGAGCCCTTCCCTGGGAATGCTGCTCCCAGAGCCAAAAAAATACTTTCCAGTCAAGGTATATCCAGATAATCACACTCATAATTGGTACATCTCAGTACCAAGCGTACTTAAAAGCGCACAATTATCTTGTGTCAGAGACTGAAAGGGAAACAGCTAATTACTTTGCTAAAAGTTTTCTTGTTTCTCTCATGTATTGACATGAGACGGGTGAGTGTGCCTGGAAACATCAGGCACCCTTGCAAACATGGGGGGGGGGGGGGGGCAGGCGGCACCAGGATGGACGGGCTCCTTGAGGATATAGAAATAACAGTAAAATCATGGGGGAATTGCAGTTAGACCCCTGTGATTTTTCTCATTTTTTTTCCTTTTCTTGGGAGGGATGGGTGGAATATTACTTCGGTGCAACCCAGCCAAATTTCATGCCCTTTTTGGAGGAAACGTCAAGTCTGCAAAGGAAGGCAGTGTTGTTGAACAGAGGCATTTCCAGTAGCTGCTCAGAAAGTGCTCCGTCCTGGAGAAGTGGTTTCGGATTCTCTCCTTTCCCGGGGGAAGAAAACTCCTGGCGAAATCCTTCGTTGAATTTCTCTGCTCAGAATCTGGGAAAGAATTTCATAGTCTCCCGGAGTTGGAGGGGGCAGTGAGGCCATCCAATCCACCCCGCTGCTCGGGACATGGATTCAAACTCAAGCCTGCCCGGCTGATGGCTGCCCAGCCTCGGCCCAGATGTGTCCAGCCAAGCCCACCCCCTCTCCGGACCAGGAGTCCCACGGTCCATCTGCCTTACTCGGCCAGGATCTGCCTTCCGGTAACCCTAGATCCCTTATTTCATCTCCTGCTTCCTGGAATGAGAAAGAACAGCTTTTGACCTTCTTCCCTGGGATACCCATTCAAGGACAAGAGGGTTGTCCTTCTAGATCTCTTTTATTTTATTTTATTTTATTTTATTTATTGTTCATATTTCTATTACCACCCATCTCCCCCAACGGGGGACTCTGGGCGGTTTACAATAAAATCAACAGTTAAAAAGATACAAATATAAAATCAACTATTACAAATAATACAAATACAAATACAAATATTGTACAAATACAAATACAAATACAAATACACAAATGCACAAATGCACAAATGCACAAATACACAAATACACAAATACACAAATACACATACAAATACATTCTCCACAGGGTGGTGTGTCCAGGCCCTGATCATCCTGGTGGCCCTCCTTTCAACCTGTTCCAGGTTTTTTTTAAATGAACCCTTCCTGCCAAGAAGAGGACACAAAACTCAAGGTGGGGTCTGTTCAAAGCAGAATAAAACGGAACCAGAAAAGTCAAGGTGGTGGCTGTGGTGGTGTGATTGAAGCTCCGCCTGGCTTTTTAAGTGCGCTGCACACGTTCTCACAGCATTTATGACTTTCCAACAGAGGGGCTCAAGAATATTGACCACCACTGCCCATTGTGGCTTTAATCAACAGAGGCTTTCACATTGTATTTTCTTAGCAAGATAGAGAAAGGATTCAGAAATTCCCTGCAGATCCTTGGCACTTGCCTGGCACTTCCATTTCTCTGCCAACGTGACAAGGAGCTGGGCACTTCATGGCTTCACCCGAGCCCCAGCTGCAAGTGGGGGTCCTCAAAGGCGCAAAGGAAGGCCTCCACCTTTTCAAGGGAACTCTGGTTTGCCGCCCCCCCCCGCCATAAAAGTTTAAAAATAAATGCCAAGGAGAAACATATCCCGTCTCCGCAAACACAGACAGCAGTCAGCACCCTAATGAGGACTAGGACCACTGAATATTCCACTATGAAATGTTAAGAATGCTAAGAATCTTGTGTGGGTGAGCAACTGTCTAGGGCGGTCTGTTGGGGGTGGTGGTGAAGAAAGGGCAGCGTTTTGATCCGAGGTTCTCTGATCTTACCAATTTTGCAGGCGGAGAACTGAGGCTGAGCAAAACTGTCTTATCCTTTGACCGGCTCAAATTTGAACCCGGATACCCAAATCTGTCTGCTATTTTTAAAGTAGCTGTTGTCGGATGCTGGGGCTGTTAAAGCCAGGAGCCTCATCCAGTTTTTCAGTCCTGGATTAGAAAAGAAAGCCGAGCGTGAACGCCTTGTTGTTCTCAGCTTCGTCCTTCGCGCGGTCTGCCAAGCTGCCCGCCCGCCAGCAACTTTCTCGAGTTGCTGCAACTATTTCAGTTCTAGGAGGACAGATTAAGATGCCCCAGAAGTGTCTCGGGAATGCCAACCCTCTCTCTTATTTTTGGAGTGCCCGGCATGGTCAAGATGACCAGGATGTTTCACGATTTATCCTTCGTCCAAGCTGGGCTTGGCCTGGGAAGCTGGACTCCGCCTCAAGGCTCCGATCCAGCCACGGGGCTGTTGTGAACATTCACCCGGTGCAGCTGTTGCACCGGCCTGGGTTTTGAATGAAGGACTTACTCCAGAAATGCCACCTAGGGTGCCAGGGCTCAAACTGGCATAAGAGCCCTCTGGGATCAGACCAAAGGTCCACCTTCTGCAGGGAGGGCATGGATGCCCACCCCCTGGAGCATGATCCATGCCGGGCCGTCTTTGATCCAAAGGCCCAATGGGTCATCCAGGGGAGTCCACAGAATATGGTCAAAAACATCAAAGTGGCTCTGGCCATGATGATGTGATCAAAGCTCCACCTGTTTTTTATCTGTGTTGCTCAGACAGGTAAGGTAAAGGTAAAGGTTCCCCCCGCACAGTTGTGCAGTCGTGTCCGACTCGAGGGGCTGGTGCTCATCTCCGTTTGTTAGCCGAAGAGCCAGCGTTGTCTGAAGACGCTTCCACGGTCATGTGGCCACATGACGCACGTGGAACGCTGTTACCTACCCACCAAAGTGGTACCTATTCATCTACTTGCACTTGCATGCTTTCGAATTTCTAGGTTGGCAAGAGCTGGGGCGAGTGCGGGAGCTCACTCCGTCACGCGGGGCTAGGGATTCGAACCTCCGAACTTGCGATCTTCCGACCGACAAGCCTGGCGTCTTACCCGCTGAGCCACCACAGCCCTGACAGCCACCACACCCAGGGTTTTTTTTGTTGTTTATTCAAGTTGGAATACTTTTTTTTTGGTAAAAAAAAAAGGTAAAGGTTCCCCCCGCACATTTGTGCAGACGTGTCCGACTCTAGGGGCCGGTGCTCATCTCCGTTTGTTAGCCGAAGAGCCAGCGTTGTCCCAAGACGCTTCCACGGTCATGTGGCCGCATGACACGCGCGGAACGCTGTTACCTTCCCACCGAAGTGGTACCTATTCATCTACTTGCATTTGCATGCTTTCGAATTGCTACATTGGCAAGAGCTGGAGCTAGTGCGGGAGCTCACTCCGTCACGCGGGGCTAGGGATTCGAACCTCCAAATTTGCGACCTTCCGATCAACAAACCTGACGTCTTACCCACTGAGCCACCACGCCCCTGCTCAGACAAGTAGAGGGGGGCTAGTCCGGTATCCCCGTGAGCTTGGGGGCTGAGCAAGGGTGACAAATGGCCCCCTAGACTGCAGAGATCCCTGGACCTTTTCAACTGCGGAGTCGATTCACCCATCGCGCTAAGCCGCAATGTGTCTGCACCCAGACAGTTGTGGTGTATTTAATAAACTGTGGTTAAAGAAATCCTGATGTGCAAAACAGCTTTTTTCCATATGTTTCTTCTCTCTTTCTGGCAAGCGTCACCTTTACACACTTAACCTGGTTCCTGAATTCACCATAACAGGTTCAACCATAAAAAAACTGAACTGAGATTAAGGCTTATTTTGTTCTGGCAGCCTCCCGATCTTTTCTTCTCCTGGTTCAGTGTGTTATGTGTGAATCCAGCCCATTAAAGATTGCTTTAAAAGAGGTGGAAAAGCTTTCCTTTTACGAAGGAGTAAAATGCATTGGAGGCGGGCTTGCTTCGTCTTCCAAGCTTTGCACTGACGGGAAGGAGGGCAGGTGGGTCTGCTGTGACCTAAACCACCACCCCGCCCCAGCCCACCACAATGCTGTGTCTCCAAACACCTTGACTCTCAGTCTGGAAGGAAGGAAGCTTGGCACTCAGACAAAGCAGCCATCAATAGACACATAGAGGTAAACAACATTTACATACCATTCAAAAGAGACAATAGAAAAGCCAAAAGAATAGAACAACTCCTTGCCAGCAATCAACACCCAGATATGCAAAGATTAACACCAGGATTAGCACCAGAGGAGCAATCAAACAGCACAATGTACCCTAATCAAGGAACTATTAACTCAGTCAATCAACCAAGCAGCAAACAACAGCCCAATCAAGGAACTCCTAAGGAGAGAACAACACCCCCACCAACACAGGCAGGACAAGCCAGGGTATATAAACAGAGAGCAAGTCCCACTCCCTTTTCGCACTGCAGATGTTGCCTAGCCTGGCAATGAAAGGTCTGCAAGAAAACAACAAGGCTCAGAGAGCACCAAGGACTCCACCTTGACTCTCTTTTGTAATTATGTTAGATTTTTGCAGAAGTGTTAGAGCGTGGCAAAAGTACATTAGCAGCCTGGGGAGAGGGACAGGCACTGAGATGGGGCAGCCATGTAAATTCGTGGAAGGAAGGAAGGAAGGAAGGAAGGAAGGAAGGAAGGAAGGAAGGAAGGAAGGAAGGAAGGAAGGAAGGAAGGAAGGAAGGAAAGATGTTTTAATTCAGGTGTGTAAAGTTTGCCATTTGCACTCGTTGTCTCGCTTTGCGCGGCCTTCTAGCATCCCGTCCGACGGCATATAGAGAGATGCACATAGAAACAGGGAGAGAGACTGAAATATTTTGATCCCCACCTGGGGGTGTCCTGGGAGGGTGGCATGGGGCTATCAGGAACAGGGCGGGCAGAAGCAGCTGCACAGAGGCCAAACGGGCAGCAGGGTCAGAGAGAGGAGAGGGGGGGAAGGTCGGTGCTCAGGACCCGCGTCCTGCAGAGATGCCAGAAAGGTGCAAAGCAGGCAGTTGCTGGCGGCTGCACAGGGGTGGGGTCTCTCCCCCCCCCCAACCTGAGGGGTGGCCCAGAGGAAGAAGCAGCCATGCCCCCTGGCAACAGGGTCCACGGCGAGGAAGAAGCCCACCAAGCCAGTTGCCTTATTTTCACTGAAGGCATTGAAGGGGAATTTGCAGAGCAAAACGCCCTGATCTGCAAACCCCCCATTCAATTTTCTTCAGTGAAAAGAATCTTAAAACTATGAAAATTGGATGGGGGGTACCTCTGAGGTTGGGTATGTTAAATTGTTTATACAATTTATAGGCCGCCCAACTCCCAGTGGCAATTACTTTATTTTAATCTGTTAGATTTACACCCCACCTTTCCTTCAGGAGCTCAAGGCAATACAGCCCTCCCTCCTCCCATTTCCCCCCGCCACCACAACCCTGTGAGGTAGGCTGGGCCAAGAGAGAGGGGCTGGCGCAAATTCACCCAGTGAGCTGCTGTGGCTGAGGGAGGATTTGAACTCGGGTGTCCCCAGCCTGTTACCCACTGCACCACACCGTCTCTTTCCCATGCAGATAGGCCAGTCCGTAGCGCTGAGCCCGTGGCGGCTGGCCATGCAAGGGAGCAACTGTCTTTTTGGGGAAGGTGGTTGAGAAAGTGGTGGCGTTGCAACTCCACAGGATCCTGGATGAAACGGATTATCTGGACCCTTTTCAGTCGGGATTCAGGCCCAGATATGGGACAGAAACAGCATTGGTCATGCTTATGGATGACCTCTGGCGGGAGCGGGATGGGGGCAGCGCGTCCATCCTGGCTCTTCTTGACCTCTCAGCGGCTTTTGATACCATCAACCGTGGTATCCTTTTGGGGCGGCTCAGGGAGTTGGGGGTGGGCAGCGTGGTTTTGCGCTGGTTCACCTCCTTCCTCCGGGGCTGGTCCCAATCATTGTTGATTGGGAACGAGAGACCCGGCCCGCAGCCCCTCCTTTATGGGGTGCCGCAGGGCTCGGTAACCTCCCCGCTCCTCTTCAACATCTACATGAAACCGCTGGGTGAGATCATCCGTCGCCACGGGATGAGGTATCATCAATATGCTGATGATACCCAGTTATACATCTCCATCCCAGGTGAAGTAAGTGATGCCGTGGCTGCCCTGTCTCGGTGCCTGGGGGCTGTGGGGGTCTGGATGGGGAACAACAGATTTCAGCTGAACCCTGGCAAGATGGAGTGGCTGTGGATTGATGGCCTCTCAGGTTCCAGGAACTTGTCATCCTTGGTTCTGGGTGAGGTGGCACTGCCCCAGACAGACCCGGTGCGTAACTTGGGGGTCCTCCTGGACTCACAAATCCTGCTCGAAGAGCAGGTGGCAGCCATGGCCAGGAGGGCCTTTGCGCAACTTCGTGTTGTGCGCCAGTTACGGCCTTTCCTGGACCAGGAATCCCTCCGAACAGTCACTCATGCCCTGCTCATCTCCCGCATAGACTACTGCAATGCGCTCTACATGGGGCTACCCTTGAAGAACATCCGGAAGGTTCAGCTGGTCCAGAATGTGGCCGTGCGGGCAGTTATTGGGGCCAGAAGATTGGCTCATGTGACACCTCTGCTGTGTGAGCTGCACTGGGTACCTGTGTGCTTCCGGGTCCAATTTAAGGTGTTGGTCATCACCTTTAAAGCCCTACATGGCATGGGTCCAGGTTACTTGAGGGACCGCCTCATGCCCATAACATCGACCCGCCCCACCCGGTCATGCAGAGAGGGCATGCTATGGACCCCGTTGGTAAAGGAATTTCACCTGGCGGGTTCCTTCTCGGCAGTGGCACCCGCCCTTTGGAATATTCTGCCCCAGGAGGTGAGGCGGGCCACTGTGCTCCCGGCCTTCCGGAAGAATCCGAAGACCTGGTTCTGCTGCCTTGCTTGGAATAGGAAGGGCAGTAGCTCTTCCTGGGGTGGCTGGCACCGTAGTGTCCTCCCTACTTAATGAAATCTTATCACCACTGGATTTTGTATTTATTTATTTTCTATTTATATTGATGGTTGGATTGTATTTTAGGTTTGGATGGTTTTAATTGTTGATTTTATTGTAAACCGCCCAGAGTCCCCCTTTTGGGGGAGATGGGCAGTGATAGAAATATGAATGATAAACAAACAAACAAACAAATAAATAAATACATTTAAAAAACTGCCCAGGCATTTCGCATTGGTTGTGGCTGCCCGGTCGGCGTCCTTTGCTGAGCCTGGCAACATGGGCCCAGAAGGAGACACCCTGCTCTCCCTCCTCCTCCCCTTTGCCATCTGGGCTTGCCACCCGCCCATGGCCCTTTGCCCTGGCATGTACCAGCCTGCACGGGTACACGATGTCCCTTGGGAGGCATAGCTTGGCACCACCGTGGCCTCGGAGAGCCAGGAAAACAAGCCAGGGGAGAGAAAGGAGCAGCTGGCCAGCCCAGCCCAGCCTGAGAAAACCAGGGCCGGCAGGGCAGCTCCAGGGGGCAGTGGTGGAGCCCCAGCCCAGGCGGGAGACGCCGTTCCTGGAGCTGCAGCGGACGGGTTGCCCCTCTGGGGCCCAGCTGAGGCTTATGGTGGCACGAGGCTCCGGGAAGCCAAGGGAATGGCCAGTGGATGCATCCCCTGGTCCTCAGCCTTTCTGAGCCTCAGTTTCCACCTGCAGAATGGGCCCAGGGCTCGCCTTCCTTGCAAGGCTGTTGCGAAGATCCTGCAAAACAGGGTTCCTCAACCTCAGCCATTTTAAGATGTGTGGACTTCAACTCCCAGAATCCTCCAGCCAGCAATGCTGGAGGAACCCTGCTGCAAAAGATAGAAACTTAGAAAACGGCTTGTAAACCTCTCTGACAAAAGGAAGCTGAATGTGCCACAACCACAGCTTTGCTCTGCGTGGGCCGTTCCTCAGCTGGAGAGAGAGAAAGGCCACCCTTGAGTTTAGGCAGGATGCGAATCTGGCCCCGGTAAGGCCTTCCGTGGACTAATCGAGACTCCCATTGGGTCTTCAGGGCCGTGGATTAACCCTAGGCCAGGCAGTGACGAGAGTGCCCTGAAGCACGTGCAGAGAGCCTTTCTGGATGGGGAGTTGGGAGGGTTATATTTTAGGTAGGCAGAATCCCTCCCCGCCTGCTGCAACTCAGGTTCAGGATAAGAAACCAAGCACTGGATATGACGATGAAGAGGGGGGTTCAAATCCTCAGTTTGCCATTTATTGCATTCACACAACATATTTAGCCAAGTCCGTTAAAGACCCAGCAGCTACATGTGCATACAGCGCAAAACCTGGCTGCTGTTAAACTTGGTTCAGGTTTGAGTATGTGTGTGCGTTCTAGATGTGAGATTAATCCAACCAGTTTCATTACTTTATATGTACTGGACCAGGGGTGTCCACTGGAGGTGGGTCAAAAAAGTCAAGATGGCGGCTGCCACCATGTGATCCAACCCCTGCCTCTTTTTATGTGGCATGTTTAAAAGGGGGTGGGGCTTTGATCACATGATTGTGGCTGCCATTTTGACTTTTTTGACCCCCCATCCCTGTGGACAACCCTGTATTGGGCAAACTCGGAAGATAGGTTCATTCAGCTTAACCCAGGTTGTATGTTGTCTGAATGCAGCCCATGAGTTCTTTGAAGACTTCAGAGGCCCCGGTTTTCAGCTGCGGCTTTTAAATGCCAGGACTTTTATTTCTTTATTTTATTAATTTAAAACATTTACTGTATATAGCCGCCCATCTTATCCCAAACTCTGGGCAGCTCCCAACCAACAGTTAAAACAGCATCATTATACAATGAACACATACATATATCTATTAAAACCACAAATAGTAAAAAAAAGCTGGCACCATAATAAACTTTAATAAGCAGTCCTCCACAGAAGCTCTCATCAGGTCGGTCTGTAATAAGGCCTCCCTCATTCATGATTTAATCCAGAGCTTTCCAAACTTTTCATGTTGGTGACACACTTTTTAGACATGCATCATTTCACGACACACTCTTACAGCAGGGCACAAGGCAGGCACTAGGACCTGTGCGGAATCCTGGCAGGGCAGGTTTGGAGGCAGCAAGGCACAAGGCAGGCACTAGGACCTGGGCGGAATCACAGCAGGTTTGGAGGCAGCAGGGCACAAGGCAGGCACTGGGACCTGTGTGGAATCCTGGCAGGGCAGGTTTGGAGGCAGCAAGGCACAAGGCAGGCACTAGGACCTGTGCGGAATCACAGCAGGTTTGGAGGCAGCAGGGCACAAGGCAGGCACTAGGACCTGTGTGGAATCCTGGCAGGGCAGGTTTGGAGGCAGCCAGGCACAAGGCAGGCACTAGGACCTGCGTGGAATCCTGGCAGGGCTCGGAGGCAGCAGCCGCAACACACCCAGACACTGCAGCCGACACACTAACGTGTCCCGACACACAGTTTGGAAAGCCCTGATTTAATCACTAAGGAGTGGGCCAACCCGGCATGCATCGCTGAGACCTGGCTGGGTCCGGAAGGAGGGGTGGCCCTTTCAGAAATACGCCCAGCTGGGTTCCGGGTGTGGCATCAGCCAAGACCCCAGGGCAGGGGTGGAGGTGTGGCGGCTGCCATCCAGGAATCGCTTACGGCTTTCAGGGGCACCAGATGTGAGACCCTGTTCCTTAAGTTGGGCTCTAGGGATCAGCTGGGACTGTTGCTCTTGTACCAGCAACCGCCCTGCCTGAGATCCGGGTTGGCAGTGGAGTTCCCCAGGCTTATAGTCTTGAGGGACTTCAATCTGCCTTCTCTAGGGATGGGGTCCGAGGTGGCTCGGGAGTTCGTGGCCACCATGACGGCCATGGGCCTATCCCAGGTCAACCAGAGCCCGACACGGGACAGTGGTCACTCTCCGGATCTGGTGTTCCTGTCGGAACAAGTATGTGGTCTGAACTCAGTGGAGCTGTTGGTGTCTCCCTTGTCATGGTCAGGTCATGCCCAGGTCTCCATGGGGCTCTCTAGTGCCACTGTCCACTGCAGGGTGGCTGGACCCATCAGATTGATCCGGCCCCGATGACTGATAGACCAGGATGGGTTTCAGAGGGAACTGGCAGCTGCTTCTACTGGTCTGCTGCACGGACCATCCGAAGCCTTGGTTGCTGCCTGGAATAAAGGGGCGGCGGAGACTTTGGATCAGATCATACCCGTGTGACCATTCCCCTCTTGTGAATCCGGTCACTCCCCGTGGTTCAGAGAAGAGTTGAGGGAGATGAAATGAGAGAAGAGATGTCCGGCCCAGGGTTTCTCAACCAGGGTTCCGTGGCACCCTCGAGAGGTCCCCAGCGGTTCCCTGGGAGGTCACGATTTATTTTAAAAATGATTTCAAATTGGGGCAACTTCACATGAAAGAGGTACATTTCATTCTTTAGTTTTAGTTTAAGAACACTGTTAATGCATATCTACAGGCCTACCCATGAAACAAATAGAATAGTTTTGTCACTTCTGGCCTGTATTTGAGCCTGAATGTGCAGGGGTTCCCCGAGGCCTGGAAAATATTTCAAGGGCTCCTCCAGGGGCAAAAGGTTGAGAAAGGCTGGTCTAGAGTGTTGCTGGCACTCAACCAAGGATGAACTCAACTGAACATAGGTCAGAGCTGCTATTAAGGCTTACCTTATGGCGCTAATGAGAGGGGTGTGGTGGCTCAGCGGGTAAGACGCCAGGCTTGTCGATCGGAAGTTCGGAGGTTCAAATCCCTAGCCCTGCGTGCGGAGTGAGCTCCCGCACTTGCCCCAGCTCTTGCCAACCTAGCAATTCGAAAGCATGCAAATGCAAGTAGATGAATAGGTACCACTTCCGTGGGTAGGTAACAGCGTTCCGCGTGCGTCATGCTGGCCACATGACCGCGGAAGCGTCTTCGGACAACGCTGGCTCTTTGGCTAACAAACGGAGATGAGCACCGGCCCCTAGAGTCGGACACGACTGCACAACTGTGCGGGGGGAGCTTTTACCTTTTTTTTATGGCACTAATGGCAGCGAAGCGTCATTTCTCCTCCACTCTTATTGCGTCTGCAGATAGCCGCCCCCTGTGGCCCTGTTTTAGGTGACACGTGCCCCCTTGGGGAGAGGGGGTTCGGAGAACCTCCTGCAGGGACATGTGGAAATATTTGTTCAGCCGTTTTGATTATTCGTTCAGTCGCTTCCGACTCTTCGTGACTTCATGGAGCAGCCCACGCCAGAGCTTCCTGTCGGCCGTTGCCACCCCCAGCTCCCCCACGGTCGAGTCCGCCACCTCCAGAATACCATCCATCCATCTTGCCCTTGGTCGGCCCCTCTTCCTTTTGCCTTCCACTTTCCCCAGCATCAGCTTCTTCTGCAGGGTATCCCGTCTTCTCATAATGTGGCCAAAGTACTTCAGTTTGCCTTTAATATCATTCCCTCAAGTGAGCAGTCTGGCTTGATTTCCTGGAGTATGGACTGGTTTGATCTTCTTGCAGTCCAAGGCACTCTCAGAATTTTCCTCCAACACCACAGTTCAAAAGCATCTATCTTCCTTCGCTCAGCCTTCCTTATGGTCCAGCTCTCACAGCCATAGGTTACTACAGGGAATACCATTGCTTTAACTATGTGGACCTTTGTTGTCAGTGTGATGTCTCTGCTCTTAACTATTTTATCGACATTTGTCATTGCTCTCCTCCCAAGAAGTAGACGTCTTCTGATTTCCTGGCTGCAGTCAGCATCTGCAGTAATCTTTGCGCCTAGAAATACAAAGTCTGTCACTGCCTCCACTTTTTCTCCCTCTATTTGCCAGTCATCAATCAATTGTTCAGCCGTATGGTATTATATTTTATTCATTTTAATCACTGACTTTTTGTAAACCGCCCAGAGTCCCCTTCAGGGGAGATGGGGCAGTGATAAAAATCGAATCATAAATATAAACATAATGTCGGACAAAGTTGCTTGGATTTGCTTGGAGTTGGACGCCAGCCTTGTTGCGGGTCTGGGGGAGATTCCTGGGGAGGAGTCTTGCCCGGTTATCTGGGAATGGTTTGAACCTGCTGGGCTTGAGGAAGTGGACAGGATCCTAGGGAATGTGAGCTTGGCCACCTGTGTTTTAGATCCGTGTCCCTCCTGGCTGGCAAAAGCCTCCCGGGAGGTGACGTGTGGGTGGGTACTGGCGGTGACTAATGCATCTCTGGAGGAGGGGGTTGTGCCCCAGCCCTTTAAGGAGGCTGTGGTTCGCCCCCAAGCCATCGCTGGATCCCAACCTGATGGGCAGTTTTCGTCCTGTCTCCAACCTTCCCTTTTTGAGGAAGGTGGTTGAGAAGGTGGTTGCACTGCAGCTCCAGAGGATCCTGGATGAAACGGATTATCTAGACTCCTTCCAGTCAAGTTTCAGGCCCGGATATGGGACAGAAACGGCATTGGTCACACTTATGGATGATCTCTGGCGGGAGCGGGATGGGGGCAGTGCATCCATCCTTGCTCTCCTTGACCTCTCAGTGGCCTTCAATACCGTCAACCATGGTATCCTTTTGGGGCGACTCAGGGGGTTGGGGGTGGGTGGCGTGGTTTTGCACTGGTTCACCTCCTTCCTCCAGGGCTGGTCCCAATCAGTGTTGATAGGGAACGAGAGTTCCGGCCCACGGCCCCTCCTTTGTGGGGTGCCGCAGGGCTCGGTACTCAATCCACTCCTTTTTAACATCTACATGAAACTGCTGGGCGAGATCATCCATCTCCACGGGATGAGGTATCATCAATATGCTGATGATCCTCAGTTGTACATCTCTGCCCATGGTGAGTTAAGCTGTGCCATGATCGTCCCTTCTCAGGGCCTGGAGGCTGCTGAGGTCTGGATGGGGAGCAATAGGCTTCGGCTGAACCCTGGCAAGACTGAGTGGCTGTGGGTTGGGGGCCTGCTGGTTCTAGGACTGTGACCTCTTTAGAGCTGGATGGGGTGGCACTGCCCCAGACAGACCCGTTGTGTGATCTGGGGGTCCTCCTAGACCAGTGCTTTCCAAACTGCCGCCGTTGGTGACACACCAACGGCGGCGGCGGTGCGGGGGCACGTGCGGGGGCGGCGGTGTGCATGGCGGCGGTGCGGGGGCGCGTGGCGGTGGCGTACACGGCGGCGGCAGTGGCGGCAGCCTTGCTAAAACGCGGAAGCGCTGATGGCGCGCCGCTGCCGCCACCACCATGCACACAGCTGCCACCGCGCGCACGCCGCCGCTTCGCAACACAGTAAGCTGTGTGTTGCAACATACTAAAGTGTCGCGACACACAGTTTGGAAAGCTATGTCCTAGATTCACGACTCCTGTTCAAAGAGCAGGTGGCAGTTGTGGCCAGGAGGGCCTTTGCACAGCTTCATGTGTGTGCCAGTTGAGCCCGTTCCTAGATCGGGAAGCTCTACTCACAATCACTCATGCCCTAGTCACCTCCAGATTGGACTACTGTAATGCGCACTACACGGGGCTGCCCTTGAAGAGTATCCGGAAGCTTCAGCTGGTGCAAAATGCAGCAGCGCGGGCAGGTACGTGTGCTTCTACAACAGCACATGTCACACCTCTGCTTTGCAAGCTGCATTGGTTGCCAGTCTGCCTCCGGGTCCAATTCAAGGTGCTGGTGTTGACCTTTAAAGCCCTTCATGGCATGGGGCCAGGTTATTTGAGGGACCACCTCCCACATCTGCCCGTCCCATCAGATCCGGCAGGAAAGGTACTGTATGTTACGGGTCCCATCCGTCAGGGAACTACGCTTGGCGGGTCCCAGGAGGCGGGCCTTCTCGGCCGTGGCACCCACCTTATGGAAACTTCTCACTCCTCTCCCTGAAGCGAGGTTGGCTCCATCCCTCCTTATTTGCCAGAGGTCCCTCAAGACCTGGTTATGTCATCAGGCCTGGGGGCCCCAGGGGACCGGGGAGATCTTGAAGTGGCTCCATTATTGCTGTTAACATCTACTGTCTTGCATGCCTTAAGATTTTTAAAAAACTTTTTAATAATGACTGTTTTTTGATATGTTTATTGTTTTATATCTTTGTTGTACACCATCCAGAGTCACTTTTTGTGAGATGGGCGGCCATATACATTTGATATATACATAAATAAATGAGGCTTTGTTCTTCCTTGGGTTCCCAGTTCCTGCTAGCGCCATGTAAATCAATGAAAGACAGAAATTTATGAACTGACTCAACCTTTTATAAAAGAGAATTTGCCCAGGTTCTCCTGTATTAAACACACATCCCTCCTGTCTCTCCGGAAGATTCCCCTCCGCAAATAATGCTGTGGGCGGTCACGGTGACCCATCAGGTCTCGGTGATCTTTTCCTCCTTGGCATATCGGTGTCCCTCTCTGCCAAGATTTCTGAGGAAGAAGTTGAAGGCGGATGCCAAAATTTTATTTTTCTTTTGAGATTTGGTGTACTGAGGTCCCAAAGAGCACAACCTTCCTTCCTTCCTTCCTTCCTTCCTTCCTTCCTTCCTTCCTTCCTTCCTTCCTTCCTTCCTTCCCTCCCTCCC
>JALMGJ010000049.1:1975000-2057500 GCA_023362775.1 Charina bottae | reverse complement strand
CGTCCAAAGGGCCCTGATTTGCGAAAACGTCGTGCTGTTGCTGCACTTAAACACTCTTCCAACTGGCTTAACTGCAACAGCGTCCGTCCGTTGGCGGCTTCCTCCTGTGCCGTGCTAGATTGTACATACCTCGGAGCAGAGACCTAGTTTTTGGATGGCAGGGATCCTGCATTTTTCTTCCCATTTGTCTCCCCCCCCCGCCGTTTCTTCCTCTTTCTCTGCTGCTTTCCTTCTGCTGAATTCTGGATTGCAAGGCCCTTCGCGCTGTTTGCTTGTATTCTGCAAAAAGAATGCTTTAGAAATTTCTAAATTTCTGAAGAAGCTACTTGGACAAGCAGCGAAACGTTTCAACCAAAAGAAAGAAATCCAGTTGCCATGACTCAGCCTACAGACAATGCCACCTGGGTGGCTGAGAATCGTCATCGACATTTAGAAATTTCGCCACCTTATCTCTGAGCCCACCCTATGCTTCCTTCTCCTGGTATCTTGGCGAAACCAACCTTTGCTGCCAACGCCACCGGTACTTTCGCTGCTCTTACCGTGCAATTATTGCAATGCAGTCAGCCCCCCCCCCCTTCACTCTCTCTAAACCAAGGCAATTTTTTAGCATGCATAGGAGGGGGTAGTGACCAGTCAGCCCTTTCGAAGAGCATAGAGGGAGCAACGTGCCTTTCTAGTGCAAAAAATGTGACGTTTAATCATATAAGGCAAAAGCAGTGATAAATGGAAATTGTTTCTAAGTCATCCCAGTGCCAGTATCTCCCCCTGCAGGACAGATCCAACCATTCTCGCTGAATCAACTTTTCCTTTTGAGGGCTGCCCTCCTCTATTCCTTGGGTGGGGCATCATGACCACCATCTCCATGCTGGTTAAAGATAGGCTGACTATATTTCCTTGAGACAAAAACAGGACATTGGGATGGTAAAACAGGACAGGGTCTTATGTAATATTCTGTATTCATGAAAAAGACAGGGGTTCCCGCCCCCTGGTCCACGCGATTGGCTCCCGCCTGCAAACCCCGCCCCGGTCCGCGTGATTGGCTCCCGCCTGCAAACCCCGCCCTCCTTTGCCGCGCGCTGATAGGCAGGAGGGCTTCCTCTTCCGGGCTGCCTCCAATCAGCAGCTCCGGCTCGGATCCTCCTTCCGCGCCATTCCCGCCGGGTTTAAAAAACGGGACAAAATTGAGATTTTTGTCAAAACGACGGGACGGTTGAAAAATGCTAAAAAAACAGGACTGTCCCGTTCAAAACGGGACATATGGTCAGCCTAGTTAAAGAGTCCGGCTGGTGCTCAGGCCCATGAGATAGAAGGAAGCATCACGTCCCTCCATCTGCCTTTTCGATAATGCTGCTCTCTTCAACTCAAGCTTAAGGCAAGGAGTAGAAAAGGAGCGTGGGAGGAGGAAAACTTCTCTCAACTGCCCTCATTCTTCTGGCACCCCAACTGCACCAGCAGCTCGGTCTTACGTTCTTCGCTGGACCCAATCCCCGGGACATGGTGTTTCCTCCCTTCCCTGGTTGGAAGTAGCTGCAAGCAGGACTGGTTGCAAGGTGCCAAGGCATCAAAATTTGCACTGTTTCTCCAACTGGGCAGCTTGAAGATGTGTGGACTTCAACTCCCAGAATTCCCCAGCCAGCATGGGAATTCTGGGAGTTGAAGTCCACACATCTTCCAGCTGCCAAGGTTCAGAAACACTGCCCAAACCATTGTGTTTTGAAAGAAGCTTCGTTTTCCCACCTTGGGATACTCACAGCTGCTCTGACTTTTGGAAAACCCAGCTAATGGCAACCCCGCACCTTCTTCCCTGCAACAGGTTTTCCTGGCTCCAGAGCATCCTGTGCACAGATGCAAAACAAGATTAGCAGCAAGTGGGACCTCCAGGTTCCTGGAACCCACAAGGACTCCAGGCAAGTGACTCACACCGATGATAATCACGGCTTGGAAGCATTTCTTGCGTGAGCCTGTGATCATTGAAAGCAAAGCCCTGGTGTACCATTTTGGGAGTACAATAACATCCAGTTCCCTTGACACGGCGCCAAAGGCAGGAGTGCGGGATGACAGTCTACTGGACGCGCTGTTAGGAACTGCCAAGGCACTGTGTCCGAGAGGCTGTGCCAGAAATCAAACATTCCCCAAACTCGCCTTTGCTAGGAGCTCACCAGCTGGGTTCAGACAAAACTGGCTTCTGAATAACCACATTCCCTAGTTTGGCACCCAGTACTGAAGACAAGCAGGAAGAAGGGCACCAGGTCGATAAGGGAAAAGCGGGGGGTGGAGGGGGGAAGGAAATCTGTTTGCATATAATTCATTGCAAAATCTCGGTCCCAACGGATAGAGATTTTGCAGCAAAGCATAAGGGCGTCAGTTCTCTTTCCTTCCACACATTACGCCAAACTAAAGAGGCTGGTTTTCCAGCGAAGCCGGCCCCGCCTCCAAAGAACAGCTGGTTGTGTAAATGCACCTGATTGGCCTATCCCTGATCTGGTTAAACATGTTGCATGGGAACGCAGCGAACAATGTTTTAGTGAAGCCATTCTCTGTCATCTCGGCCCTGCTGTAAAGCAAAGGGTCCTTCAAGCAAAACTTGATGGCTGTTGGCTTGACCCCAGCGCAGAAGGGGGTTTCACGGCCTTTTCCCAGGATGCTTTTTTCAATTCACCCAAGCCCTGGGATTCCCAGTGGTCTCCTTTCCAAGGACCAACCAGGCCTGACCCTGTTTAGCGTCCTGAGCACAGGCATGGGGGGCCCGCCTCCCCTCCCAGCTGGTTTTAAGGGCAGAACGGCAGGGGACGCACTTGGAACCCGTGAAGGCTGCAGCCTGTCCCTGGGGGGAAACCCGCGCAGGGAGACGGAGGGCCGCTGCCCGGTGGGTCTGGGCTTGGCAAATTGCGACCTGCTGCAACGTAAAGACCTGCCCTCGATTCTGATTTTTGCATTTCCTGTTTCAAGTGCCGGCGCCCCCTCAGTGCGTTGGTGCTCGGCCTGAATATTGGCCTCATTGAGGCGCACGCTGCTTGCACGCACGCACGCACGCCCATGCACACCATCTGGGGGCAGGGTGGCGTCAGCGCCGTAGCGGCGTGCAACGGAAGAGTCTTGGCCCAATGGGGCAGCGGTGGCAGCAGCTGATCCCACATTCAGATTGGCAGCTCTGGCGTAATCTCGCTCCAACCCGGCCCGGCCCGCACGCCACACCTGCTCAGCCGCCTCCACACGAAGACAGCGGCCCCTCCCTTGGGGCAGAGAGGGGGGCCACTCCCCTGCCTCTTGGCTTACAGGAATTCTCTCCGCCTGAGTCATCCTCGGAGGGGGGGTCTTGCCTTGGAAACTGGGCCACGGTGGAGGTGGCACGACCCGCATCGGGCTTCTGCTGAGCTCTGACCATTGGGCAGGCCAGCCACGAGGCCCGAGACCCCTTCGCCAAACATTTCTCGCGGGGGGAACCTTCCCTGGCCTTCCTGCAGCCTCAAGGGTCTCCTCTGACGTTTTCTTTGTGCTGTCTGTGTCACTCCTAACATGCACAGAGTTCCTACCTTGTGGTCGCAGAGGATGGGATGGGATGCCTCGAGGGGTGCCTGGTGCCCAGATGTTCAAGTCTTTGGGGCGGGTGGAGAAAAAAGGCAACTTCTGCCCCAAATTCCCACTTTTGTGGAGCAGGGCAGAGTAAAAGTAGGCGGGACATCTCTGTGCTGGGCTTAGAACCAAGGGTGTCTGCAGGAGTGGTCAAAAAAGTCAAGATGGTGGCTGTGACGGTGTGATCAGAGTTCTGCCTAGTCTTTATGTGCATTGCAAACAGAGCTTTGATCACACCGTCACAGCCACCATCTTGACCTTTTTGACCATAACCGGCAGATAAAAAGGTTCCCCCCGCACATTTGTGCAGTCGTGTCCAACTCTAGGGGCCGGTGCTCATCTCCGTTTGTTAGCCGAAGAGCCAGCGTTGTCCGAAGACGCTTCCACGGTCATGTGGCCGCATGGCGCACACAGAACGCTGTTACCTTCCCACCGAAGTGGTACCTATTTATCTACTTGCATTTGCATGCTTTCGAATTGCTAGGTTGGCAAGAGCTGGGGCGAGTGCGGGAGCTCACTCCGTCACGCAGGGCTAGGGATTCGAACCTCCGAACCTGCGATCGACAAGCCTGGCGTCTTACCCGCTGAGCCACCACGGCTTAAAGAGAAGTGGGAAACATCCAAAGGAAAAGCAGATCTATCCAACTTCTCTCTTGGCTCTGTCTTCTCTAAGAAGAGGGCTACTTGTGCCTTTAGGCAACAATGAAGGGGAAACCGAAGGGCCAGATAGAAGCTTGAGATGGAGACAAACATTCTCAGGAAAAATCAATTTTCTCTGATAAGGAAAGTGCAGATTCATTAAGAACAAGTGTAGCCAGGATGAACTCATTGTGTGACTGGGTGAATGGAGGGTGGGAATTCTGCAGACATAATATACGTATCTTGACTGCAGCAAAGCATTTGTTAAAGGACTCTGTGATACCCTGGTGAGAAAGTTAGTTAAATATGAGCTGGACAGCATGTCTCGAAGCAACATAAATATGGAGTGGAGTTTGCATAGCAACATGGTGACACACGATTTATCACTTGACCCCATTCCAAGAAATAGAATCCAAGGTAGTATAATCCTGAGCTTTCACATATGGTCCATAAAACACAGCAAAATAACTATTGCAAAGAAGGAAATGAAATGATTCATTAAACAAAAGAAGGAGAAAATAATTCTGCACACACACACAGAGGCTGCATTCGTATAACATGCTTACCCTGGTTATTGAATAAACTCCTCTTGGGGGTTTGCACAATACCTTGAACTAGAAACTCACCGAGCAGGGTTTACACAACCTGCTCAGCCACAATCTAACCATGGTTAACAGTAACTAAGCTTTTAGTGTGCTGTGTGATTGTGGCTACTAGGTTAACGTGGCATTAAATAGCTGACCGGATTATGCATGTTGGGCAAAAAGGGTGCCCATGGGGGGGTGGGGGTTGAAAAAAGGCAAGATGGTGGCCATGACCGACAGGAAACAGGGTTGGGGTTTCAATCATGTGATTGCAGTGGCCATCTTGACGTTTTGGATCCCCTGTGGGTACCCCTGCCACACACATAAGTAGACAAAGCAAGTACAGCGCGCACGCGCACATCCACACAATAAAATTGCCATGCAAAATTGCCATGCAAAAACTAACACAAAATAATTTAAAACCAGAGATTGCAATGAACAAGAAGGAAAACGGTCTTCTCATCCCTTCGATACCTCCGCCCCCCCCCCCAAGACTCTCTTCCCCATCCCCGAACCTCCTTCCTCCTCCAGGCGAGAGGATGCCCTCGATGTTACATTGACAACATCGCCCGCCGTGCTTCTCTGCAAAGAAGTGAGGCTCAGCTCTACCCTGGGGCAGAAAGAAGCAGGAGCCTGCTTCCTTCTGCAGTTTTCCAGCTTCCCCTTCGAAGTGAAACTTTCAGGGGTTTTAAACAAATATTTAAAATACCCAGAAGG
Organism: Charina bottae; assembly: GCA_023362775.1. Lineage (NCBI taxonomy): Eukaryota > Metazoa > Chordata > Lepidosauria > Squamata > Charinaidae > Charina > Charina bottae. The sequence goes on along the minus strand of JALMGJ010000049.1, from coordinate 2,051,987 downwards.
ACTGGGAGCCGAGTGGTGGATCGGGGCTGTTGAGCACCCAGTGAAGGACCCCAGAACAGCGTGTGTGAATCGTTCTCTTTGCAGCAGTTGCTGGGAAGCGGTGAGGCCACCTGATCTCAATTTCGATTTCCCAAGTATTACGGTCGCTCGTAGACCAGTACAAGCAGAGTGCTCTGTGAATATCTATAAATCTATCTTCACAGATAATAAACTAAATAAAAGCCAAGACAAAGCTAAAATACATTTATAAAAAAACTTATGAGTGAGGTCCAGGGTGCAGCCTATATTTAAATTAAAAAGTAGACACTAAAATTATATAAGTATAGTCACTTCTAAAATTACAAAGAAGTGATAATATCTAAAATTTAAATGAATCGCAATTACATGGAATGCGTTTGGCTAGTGGAAAATTGGCCCATCGGGGTCTGGCAGATCTTCTGTGCTGCTGCTGCACAAAACCACAGGCCTCTTAAGCTTAAATTCAATCCCTTTGCCCCGGTCTTGCCCGAGAACTTGGCACGGCCCACCCCTTGCCCTGCAGACTGCCCAGGCCTCTGGCTCCCCAACGCATGTGGCCCTTTTCCATTCCTTGCTGTTGCTTCCTGGGCCACAGCCACAGCCTTCCACTCTCTCCCTAGCCATGGCTCGCTCACCCTTCCTCTCCAAAGCAAACCTATATTTTGACATTTCAGCCCAGGATCTTTGGGCTGATGGGATTTGATGGTGATCCAATCTAGAGGGGGTCTGGCTGGACCGTCTCATCTCCTGCATTCTCAGTTTTAGATTCTAAACCCCTCCAGTCCTTTTTCAACGCACTCTAAAAATAAAAAATGCACGCCCTTGCAAGTTCATTATGGCCATTTATCTAACATACCACGCACATCGAGGCTATGGGAATAGAAAACGAGACAAACCATCAAACTTCCAGAGTTAAAGCTGCAGGAAATCCATTCTTGGTTCCAGAAAATAAAACAACAGAGGCTCAGGTTTAACTGGAAAATTAGTTATTTTATTGTAATGAGAAAAAGTAAAAATAGTTCTCTTGCTTAAAAAGCAAATCCTTCCCTCCCTGTTTGCAGAAATGCTTAATCAACTTCTTGATTTTGCAAGTCAAGAAAATGGACATTTCAAAGACAGGAACAGTTCAAATTTGAACCAAACTGAAGAACTATCACCACCACCACCACCATCATCATCATCATCATCATCATCATCATCATCATCATCATCATCATCATCACAGTTATTCTTATTTTAAGGAAGAACACAATAAAAGGAGAAGTGATCCTTTAACCAGCTTTTTCTAAATAAATGGGTGCTTTCTAGCTTACCCTCAGTTGCTAGCCCGTTGTAGCAACAAGGCAAATCCCATCATCCTGAGCAATGGCCAAGCTGGCAAGGTTGAGGGGAGTTGAAATCCAACCCATCTAGAAGATTCTGGTTGGGAAAAGTGAATTAGCCCAAGAGATTTAGCGAGCAAAATGCCCAGAGAAGCTGCATCCACATAACACACACTTGTAACTTAATTAAAGAACCCATTTCTGGGCTGGCACAATGCTCAGAAGCTAACCAGACTTGGGGAGTGTTCCACAAACTCTAAACCATAAAAAGGCAACCCAGGTTGATGCAAACGTAAGTGGCCCTGCTGTGTGAGTGTAGCCACCGGGTTGCTGTTTAAGTGTCGGGTGTGAACCACATTGTAACAAAGAGGCACGTTGCGTACCCTGAGAACCTGAGCTAAAAGGCACCCTAGGTGGGCTGAGACTCTGATTCCAAGCATGCTGACCATTACAGGTAGTCCTCGACTTACGACCATTCATTTAGCAACCGTTCGAAGTTACGATGGCGGTGAAAAAAGTGACTTGCGACCGGTCCTCACACTTAGGGTTAGGGTTACTTACGACTGTTGCCACATCCCTGTGGTCACGTGATCATGATTCGGGCGCTTGGCAACCAGCACGTATTTATGACGGTTGCAGTGTCCCAGGGTCACGTGATCGCCATTTGCGACCTTCCCAGCCGGCTTCGGACAAGCAAAGTCAATGGGGAAGCTGGATTCGCTTAATGACCGCAGCAAAAAGGTTGTAAAATCAGGTATGATCACATGATATCTCACTTAACGACTGCACCACTTAACAATGAGTTTTCCGGTCCCAATTGTGGTCATAAGTCGAGGACTATCTGTAGCCGAGTTGGCTAGATTGGATGGGTATTAGAGTCCTGTAACATCTGGAAAGATCACATCCCCCAGACCTGTCCAAGAACTTGAGAAGGAAATTTTGCCAGGCAAAATTGGTGCACCAATAAGAGAGTCACTCTCTTATTTATAAATCATAAGGAGTCTGGACGCACCGTTTCGGACTCACAAACTTTATTCAAAGGCAGAATCTTGCAAGAGCAAGCTTGTGCCTTTGGATAAAATTTGTGAGTCCGAAACGGTGTGTCCAGACTCCTTACGATTATTGGGCACCTAAGATTAACATAGTTCTCCGCCTACAATATCTCGTTCCACCAGATGTTGTGAGCTAGAAATTTAAAAAAAAGAAACCCAGGAGGAAGACGGCCCAGTTCAGAAGCCGACGCTGCCCCGAGCAAGGCAATACCCCAGCTTATTTTGGTTCCCAAAAAAAGCCATCATCCCGGTGTAGGTTTGGATGGCGATGGGCTCGTTCACCACTGCCACGCCGCCAATGCTGCCTGGCACAGGATCTATCTTCTGGGCATTCTGCACGGCTTGTACCAGCTGGGCCTTGAAGGTGGAGACCTGCGGATAAACAGGAGAGGCCGTGAACCAGTAGATAATTTTCTTTTCTCGTCCTCAACGATATTTCTTGGGCAGGATTAATGACCGTTTTTTGCAAAGCGTCCTCGTAGTGGTTCTCTGTAGGGCAGAGCTTTCCAAACTTTTCATGTTGGTGACACACTTTTTAGACATGCATCATTTCGCGACACACTCTTACAGCAGGGCACAAGGCAGGCACTCGGACCTGCGCAGAATCCTGGCAGGGTAGGTTTGGAGGCAGCAGCAGCCACGACACACCCAGACACTGCAGCCAACACACTAAGGTGTCCCGACACACAGTTTGGAAAGCTCTGCTGTAGGGCAATGGCATTGCGTGCAGGAAATGCCCTTTCCCAAGCAGGTGCCTTCCAGAACAACAGAACGTATAAGCTGGAAGGGATCTCCAGAGGTCATCAAGGTCCACCGCCTGCTCGGTGCAGGAATGTAACTAAAGCATCCCCAACAGAAGGACATCCAGCTCCAGGTTTACCCCTCCCCGAATTCTGAATCAATCTGTGGGGTGGCTTTGCAGATTCTCTTGGCTGTCTTTCCGTGGTGTAGTTATTTTAACTTTTTCTATTGTTATATTGACGTTTTTAGCTGCGCCCGTCACCCAGAGTCCCTTGAGCGAGATGGGCAGCCCTATAAATGGAACAAAATTAATCAAATACGTTTAGCAACAGAGTCTCTGCTGTGTTAGGTTTCAAAAACCTCTACTTAAAACAAGGAGCAGAGAACTCGACGCGGCCCCGTGATGTTACTACAGCTCGCAGCAGCCCCTGCCGACACAGCCTCTGTTTCAGGAGGCTGGGAAGTGCCGCTTAGTGCTCTCTGGAGGCCCCAAATTAATTTCTGACTTAAAGCATCTCTTGAAAAACGAGAGGGACAATGTCCTGAAAATGCAGGTAGGAAGAACAAGATTTTGAAGCGATGCGGTTGAGGGCCGGGTCACGAGAGCGGAGCACGCGATCTAAGCCCTGCGCCTTTTTTGAAGGGCACTGCCATCTTGACTTTTTTGCCCCCTCTCCCGTGGACACCCTTGCTCGCTCTGATGAAGGAGGCCGGCTCAGCTGCTTCCCAGCATGAAAAACACGTTTGCCGTCGGAGCCGTGAACGCACGCCAGGCCCGGAAAGCGCCTGGTGCGTCAGAGGCATTCTGCAATCGGAGATGGGGAGGAACGGAGAACGGCAACCTGCGTAGCAGGCCGTCTCCAACAAATCCCCCTGGAAATTGGATCCCCTCCGTGTGAGGGTCGAGGAATCTTCTGGTGTCCTTCAGCCACCTCTCCACCGTAACGCAGCTGGGACCCCTGACTGGGGGCTGCTGGGGTTCATGCCAAACTCTTGAGACCCAGTCTCATGCGTGCAAAGGATATTTTTCATGCCCGGGATTAAAAGCAGCTTGGAGGGAGGCTTCTAATGCTCCACGGCATCCTCCCCATGCCAGGAACACAAAGGGGTTGAGTTACGCACCAGGCAGACGGACGGACCCCGTGGAAAGCTGCCAAGGTCTCGAGGATAAACAGAGAGAGACGCGGAATGGGGGCGGGAGAAGGGGATGGGTGTCTCTGGATGGAAATGGAGCAAAACAGTTGCCGGCTGACCTACGGTGACCTCTTCCTGCTGCTCGCTCGCTCGCTCTTGCACACGCGCACACACAGGTTAGGGAGAGATCCAGCAGCTGCCATTCACATGGCATGCGAGGCTTAATTAGCCTTAATCCTCGTTAAGGGTTTTGGGGAGCTTTGCAGGCTGCGGCCAGGCAGGACCCCAAAATTCAGCTATTCTTCAGAACCGGCTTACTCAGTGGCGGAGTCTCAGGGGCTGCTCCGCCAGGGCAGGGGCTCGAGGGCAGAGGCGAAGGGGCCGGTCTTTCTCCTCCCCCTTCATCTCCGCCTCTGCTCCCGACTGAATCCTCCTGGCTCTCCGTCTTAACGGATCTTTGGCTGCTCCCTTCAAGGCCAGGGAGGCAGCCGGGAGGAGCTGACATAACGGTTCTGCCTGGCCTGGGAACCACCGCTGAGCAAACTGGGCCCAAGTTTATGCTCCAGCCTACAGGTAGTCCTCGGCTTACGACTGTTTGCTTAACGACAGTCTGAAGTTACGACAGCCTCGGAACGGGTGCTTTATGGCCTGTAAAGCACTTCCGAGCATCGCAAAACATCGCACCACTCCCCGCGGTCACATGATCGCACTTAAGGCTCTTGGCAACCGGCACGCGTTTATGACTGGCTGCAGCATCCCACGGTCATGTGATCATGTTTTGTGATGTTTCCAGTAAAAAACGCCCATTGGGGAAGCTGGGTTCGCTTAACAACCGCCATAAAAATGTTTGAAAAATTGGGTCCAGTCACATGGTGACTCAACTTATGACCACAATGACTTACAGTGGAAATTCTGGTCCCAACTGTGGTTGTAAGTTGAGGACTACCTGTATTGTGACAGCCTAGGAAATGGTTTAATGCACTAACCAGGTTTAATGCACTTCACACCACATATTTATCCAGGACAGGTAATGATTTAGTGCAGCGTTTCTCAGCCTCAGCAACTTTAAGACGTCTGGACTTCAGCTCCCAGAATTCCCCAGCCAGCATCTAGTGGATCTATTTCCATAATTTGGTTAGTTTAACTTTGCCTAATGGTTTGCAGCACCGAGCATGGGGGGAACCCCACCTGTTTTTGATTCAGCGTATTACGTGCATGCACAGCATAGCCTCATTCCTTCTTCAGGTGAAGCACATGGTGTGAATGTGGCCAATTATACAGCATTTGGCTCTCCACAAAGCTCTGGGGTTTGGGTTCAGGGCTCCCAGTCCCATTTCAGCCAAGCCTTTCTCTACACAATTCTTGCAAGGAGAGTCATTCTGCTGGAGGTGCTGCCCAGCCCCCCTCCCAGATTTTTCTCCCCAGCAAATTTCTACCCCTAAGCAGAATCTGGGATGCTTCCTTCTGCAAGTCTGCGCCTCCCTTTTCCACCTGACCCACCATAAAATGCGTCAACCCTTATTTTTCCTATACATGTACAGGTAGTCCTCGACTTACAACCACAATTGGGACTGGAACACCTGTTGCTAAGCGAGGCAGTTGTTAAGTGAGCCATGCCTGATTTTATTATCTTTTTTGCTGTGGTCGTTAAGTGAATCACCGCAGTCAATAAGCAAATCACCACGGTCATTAAGCAAATCTGGCTTACCCCATTGACTTTCCTTGTCGGAAGCCGGCTGGGAAGGTTGAAAATGGCGATCATGTGACCCCAGAATGCTGCAACTGTCGTAAGTGCGAGTCGGTTGCCAAGCACCTGAATTTTGATTACGTGACCACAGGGATGCTGCGATGGTCGTAAGTGCGAGGACCAGTCGCAACTCACTTTTTCCAGTGCCGTCGTAACTTCGAATGGTTGCTAAATGAATGGTCGTAAGTCAAGGACTACCTGTACACCTTACTTTTCCATGCAAGATGCCCAGGGCAGCAAGAAACTATGTGAATCATTAAGATGCAATAGAAACAAATTTTTATTTTTCTTTGCAACTACAGCTTTCGGCTGCTTTCTAAGTTTTTGTCTTGGTTTTCTCTCTCCGCTGCACATTTTCTCCAGTGCTTCTCTTTCCCCGCTCAGCTCAGCTTTCCCTTTTATTTACTTACTCATTTATTTATTTACTCGTAGACCACAGTGATCCCATGACTCTCGGCAGTTTACAGAAACAAAACATCCCCGAGACAACACTAGAGCTCAAATCGTGAAAGCGTAAAAAAAACACATTATCATTAAGTGAAAATTAAAACGGCCCGCCCATAACAATTGGGAGGCAGTTTTTGTGAAGCTTTTTTTCCTTCTTGTTTTCTCTTTGGGCAGCTTTGCGCTCCGCTCTCTGCTGGAGCAGTAAATTGGTAAAGTGGCTGCTTTTTTGTGCTTAGCTTTGCTCTGCTCCCAGCTGGTGGGGCTGCAAATACGCAAGCGGTGCCTTGGAAGGGCTTAAAGTCGTGCCTATTGCCTCCCGTGCCCCTCACACCCACTTCCCCACTAAACGGGGCAAAAGATTTTCATGACGGGAGGGACGGATCTGCTCCCACCGGCCACAGACGGGCCAAGACCGTCTGTGAAAGCCGGCAAGGCTCTGTGGAAAGGTGGGGTCCTGTTAGACAACCTCCCTCGTGTGAGAAAGGGTGTGCTGTCGTGAGAGAAAGGTCACGGTGTGTCATACTCCAGCTGCAAATCTTCGGAGACAAGGGTGGGGAGGAACTCTGCCCAGGGTTTAGCTCGCCACCGCCAACCCGGGACTCCGTTGCAGCAGACGCTCTTGAGAAAGGATCAAGAGGTGTGGGCTGGAGCGAGATTTCTGCAAGCCTTAATTCCTGGCTGCTCTAACTTTCTTCCTTGAGGCTTCTTCTTCCTTTAACTCAGCTTCTCTTCTTCCCTTGTGGCCCTTTCCTACCCCCAACTTAAGAGCAGCCACCTTGGAGACTGGCAGAAAATGTCGCATCCCCGTGGCGGATCCCTTCTGCCCCATTTGCTTCTCTTCCGCCTCCCTAGCAAGTGGGGTGGTCCTGATTATGTGTGTGCAATAGGCGACGAGCAAAGCGATTGGTCAGTTCTTTGGGCTTCGCTTCCCACTTCTCCCCCCCCCCAAAAAAAAAGATATTTTCAGCCATCAGAGTAATCTCCCCCAATCATGACAGTGATGTGGGAATGGGGAAGGGTTGGACAACCGTGAGATTCTGGGCTCTTTCCCTTGATCAATAACGACTCAACTCTGGGAAGTGAGCAACATCATGAATAGAGCTGACTCACACGCCACAGTTGCATAAATGTGCAAGGAGGGTGTGTGCCAACTTCTCCTGGTTTGAAAGAGGATGGTAAAGCAGGAGGGGGTGGCTGTAGTGTTCTGGTGCCGTTCTGCAAGCATGCGAATCTGCTGCACACAGCGGTAGACTTGTGCTAGCTGTTCACCAGTGGCAGAAGCTTGTACAAAATGCAAACTCCTGCTGGTGATTGCCACTGACAAGTACAGGTAGTCCTCGACTTACAACCATTTGTTTAGCGACTGTTTGAAGTTGCGATGGCTCTCAACCACACCCTCTTCAGGAAAGATGGGACATCTCTAATTCCCTACAGCAGTGTTTCTCAACCTTGGCAGCTTGAAGATGCGTGGACTTCAACTCTCAGAATTCCCCAGCCAGCCATGCTGGCTGGGGAATTCTGGGAGCTGAAGTCCACGCATCTTCAAGCTGCCGAGGCTGAGAAACACTGCTTTAGGGGTTGGCTATTAAACAATCTCTACCAGTTCCTGGTCACTTGAAGCATGAACAACTGCATTCTTGGTGTTCCTGGATGTTTGTGCATGTGTGTGTGTGTGTGTTTTGCAAATTCGTTGTGCTAGAATTCTATCCCCGCCCCCCCAAAATCTCTTCCCTCCCCCTCTCACCTGATACCCCCCGTAAGAGCAGGAGAAAGAAAAGTCCCAAAGGGACAAGCCCATACGTTCCCTCAAGCAGAATAAAAGGACTTTGAGATGAACAAACCACTTCCTGCTTGCTGTTTCTATGTTCCAAAAAGGGGGATCCAGTTACTAATTTTCTTCTAAGCAAAACTGCAGATGGGAAGATAGGCTGGGGAGGAGACATGTTGTTTGCATCCCAGACAAATCTGCTTTCTCTCTCTCTGTTTCACACACACATTATGGTAGAGTTTGTATTTCGCTCTGCCGGGAGAGGAAAACCCCTTTCCTTTACATCGCTGAATCCCCAGAATCACTGTCTGGATGACCTCACTTGGCCTCCCCGAGGCTGGCTGCATGGCCACTCCTGCACCGTCCAGTCCGCCAAGGTCACTTTCCCGCTGCCTTCAAGCCGAGGCAACCTCAGCTTTGCTTTAGCTGTGCCTGGATTTAAAAAGTGCTTTCTCCCTTCTGTCAATAAGGTTTGAGGGCAGCCACAAGGGGGGCGTGGGTGGTGGGGAAATTCTACAAGCCTAGGCCATGGCCTTTTGGTCAATGGCTCTCAAGTGGGAGAGGGAGAGCCATCTATCTCTCAGCTGTTACGTCCCCCCCCCCCCGCATCTCTCAGCTGTTGTTCAGTTTGCTTGGGAAGAGGCTTTAGTGCTATTCTGGAATGGTGCTAAACCCACTTCCATCAGGAGTCCAATAATTAATTCTGGCTTGGTGCAAGGGTCAGTGGATCATCCGGTTCCCTTTGAATCCCCCTCCCCACCCAAAATCCTTGCACAAAACCAGATGGCTTGAACCCACCAGTCCAGCCCTCTGTCAAAACTCCCCAGCCCATGGTGGATGTTGTCTTCCTACCAGCCGATGACGTTTGAAAGGAGGAGAAGAAAACCAGGATGAAGGAAGCCACCAATCCTTGTCCTTAAAGTGTTCGGCACACCATAAATACAGTTTCCACTGTTGTGTTCCTGCAAAATACTGCTTCTCTTCTCACAACTATGTCAGGTAAAGATCTAGCATTCACACAGCTTGCTAAATTAGGGTAGTATTACCTAAGTTAGTTTATACTGTCTGACCCCAACCTGATGGGTTCATTCATGGTTCAATGATGGTGTGAACTCAGGAAATAGGTCATTATGGGTACTAGATTAAGTATGATGTATGAACACAGCCACCGAGTTCCATACTATCTAACCATACTTGTCTAGTTTATGGTTAAGTGGCTGTGGTCCCAGATCAGCCTTAACCAGGTCAAGTAGAGGTCTAGCAGATGTATCCCTGTAATAGACTAAGTTGGATTAATATTGATCATGGTTGGGTTTTTCATGGCTTAGGAGGACATGTAAGCCCAAACCTATAATCTTCAATCTGTTTTGAAAACTAAGGAAAATGGGTCAATCCATGACCAGTTTCAGCATCTGGCGTGAATGTAGCCACTCTGGGAGAACGCTGCGCCTCATGCAATTCAGCTCATGAAAATCCAGCATATAAAACTCACCCGCCTCCCTGCCCCCATTTTTCCGGCTGGTCCCTCGCTGACCCACCTGACAGATGGCGCTGAGCCTCTGGCAGCCATTTTTGACTGGGTGCGCCATGAAGGTGGTGTAGGGCATATTGGTGGACCAGGGGTTCCAGTGGGAGAGGAAGTTTGGCTCTCGCTGTTTGTCCCAGAAGATCCTCAGGCCTTCTCCGTCCCTCCTAGAAAGCAAAACATTTTGGGTGATGGGGTGTTTCTGGCCAGCCCCAAAGGAGGGGCCTCTCTTAGGTGGGCTGGGCAACCAAGTTCTCCAGAGAAACCAAAACACAGGAGGCTGATCAACGTTGGGAAGTAGCTCCTAGATCAGGGGTGGGGAACCTTTTTTCTACCAAGGGCCATTTTGATATTTATAACTTCATTCACGGACCAGGGGGCGGGGTTTGTGGGCAGGAGCCAATCGCATGCCCTGGGGGCAGGGTTTGCGGGCGGGAGCCAATCACAAGCACCGGGGGTGGGGTTTGCAGGCGGGAGCCAATTGTGCAGAAGGGGGCGGGGTTTGCGGGCAGGAGCCAATCGCATGCACTGGGGGCGGGGTTTGCAGGCAGGAGCCAATCACAAGCACCAGGGGTGGGGTTTGCGGGCGGGAGCCAATCGCACGGAAGGGGGCGGGGTTTGCGGGCAGGAGCTCCTAGATTTATTGAATTTCGAGTCCCGCCTGCGGTTGCCTTGGCTAGGGCTAGACCAAATGATTTTGCGGGCCTTATACGGCCCGCGGGCCGGACGTTCCCCACCCCTGTCCTAGATGGAAGAAGGTCTTGGGGCTAACACTACTTAGGGCAGAGCTTTCCAAACTTTTCATGTTGGTGACACACTTTTTAGACATGCATCATTTCGCGACACACTCTTAGAGCAGGGCACAAGGCAGGCACTAGGACCTGCGTGGAATCCTGGCAGGGCAGGTTTGGAGGCAGCAAGGCACAAGGCAGGCACTAGGACTTGCGCGGAATCCTGGCAGGGCAGGTTTGGAGGCAGCCAGGCACAAGGCAGGCACTAGGACCTGCGCGGAATCCTGGCAGGGCAGGTTTGGAGGCAGCCAGGCACAAGGCAGGCACTAGGACCTGCGCGGAATCCTGGCAGGGCAGGTTTGGAGGCAGCAAGGCACAAGGCAGGCACTAGGACCTGCGCGGAATCCTGGCAGGGCAGGTTTGGAGGCAGCCAGGCACAAGGCAGGCACTAGGACCTGCGCGGAATCCTGGCAGGGCAGGTTTGGAGGCAGCAAGGCACTAGGACCTGCGCGGAATCCTGGCAGGGCAGGTTTGGAGGCAGCCAGGCACAAGGCAGGCACTAGGACCTGCGCGGAATCCTGGCAGGGCAGGTTTGGAGGCAGCAAGGCACTAGGACCTGCGCGGAATCCTGGCAGGGCAGGTTTGGAGGCAGCCGGGCACAAGGCAGGCACTAGGACCTGCGTGGAATCCTGGCAGGTTTGGAGGCAGCCAGGCACAAGGCAGGCACTAGGACCTGCGCGGAATCCTGGCAGGGCTCAGAGGCAGCAGCAGCCGCGACACACCCAGACACTGCAGACGACACACTAACGTGTCCCGACACACAGTTTGGAAAGCTCTGACTTAGGGTATTGTAGGGCTAGAAAATGGTTGGAAAACATGGGAAAGTTAAAAGTTCCAGAGGGTGACACCTGAGCTGCTGGAGAAAACAATCCATGGATGAGTCAAGATGAAAAGCACAACAAAACTCTTGTCTGAAAGTCCCCTAAGATACAACCCCCGGGCGGGGGAAAGACAATTCCATTGCAAAATGAAAGGAGAGGAACTTCTAGGTCCTCCCTCCCTGCTCTGTGCAGGGAGGTGAAAAGAAAGCCTCCTTCGCTGCCCCAAGGCCATGCAAGGTTGTTACACCACAAACTGCCTTGTACATCCTTCTGGCTCTCAACCACACCCTCTTCAGGAAAGATGGGACATCTCTAATTCCCTACAGTAGTGTTTCTCAACCTTGGCAGCTTGAAGATGTGTGGACTTCCACTCCCAGAATTTCCCAGCCAGCATGGCTGACTGGGGAACTCTGGGAGTTGAAGTCCACACATCTTCAAGTTGCCAAGGTTGAGAAACGCTGCCCTACAGGAACCCTATGTCCAAGATGGATGCTCTGTTCTCTGGAGGCATCACAGATGTGTCGGGCAATGCCCCAGCCCCAGCCCCGGCTTCTTCTCTGAGCATCCTTGGGACCCAGGATTGGGGGCTTGGAGACTCCATTGTGTGGCATTTACCAGGGGTGCCCAATGGGACCAAAACAGATCTCAGGCCCTGCCCGTTAGATCTTCCAGACTGAAGTGAATCAGGGAAGGTTTGGGATAGCACCGATGATCTGGAGAACCTATGTGGGTCTGTGGCAGACAGCCTTTTAGGAACCAGAGGCAGCTGTGGGGTCAAAACAAGAGCGGGTAAGAGGGCATTGCCTTGATAACAGATTTGTGGATAGACGTTGAAAACAATCACTGCTACATGTTGGAATTCTTCTTTAGAACTCTTTAAGGAGAGACAGATTGGATGTACTGTCCCTTCCCTCCTTTCTGAAGTGATCAGGTTTCCCATTTCAAATGTAATTATTAAAAGCCACACAAACACCTCTCCGGAGGATGCCAAAATTCAGGCTTGGCTTTTGTATTGTCTCTGCAAACCAAATAAATCCCCCTTTTTTTCCCTTTCTGCTCCTTCCTGAATGCATAAACACAGCTCTGTTCATGGGCTCCTAACTCTGGGGTAGAGGAGAAGAAAGGAGAAAAAAAAATAATAAACAGATTTAAGCACTGTTTTTTTCCTATTCAAGAAGCACCTGGCTCTCTCGAGAGAAAAACAAAACAGAATCTGTGCATTTTCTCTCACAGAGATAGATCTCCAACCTGTGGCCCTCCAGTTATATGGAAGGGCAGCTAAGTAATCTGCAAACTTTTTATTATTATTATTTTTAGGTCAAATCTTTCTATCAACCACCATCAAATCAGGTCCTAGAGCAGTGTTCCTCAACCTTGGCAACTTTAAGCTGTGTGGACTTCAACTCCCAGAATTCCCCAGCCAGCGCATGCTGGCTGGGGAATTCTGGGAGTTGAAGTCCACACAGCTTAAAGTTGCCAAGGTTGAGAAACCCTGTCCTAGAGGGATACCCAAACAGGCCAAGGCAATAGATTCCTTATTAGCCATATAGTCATAATAATAAAAGACAGAAGATCAAAAGCGCCAGGCAAGCACAGAGTTCAAATATCCACCCTGTCCCGCCTTCTTCAGTCGGGTGCCTGAAACTGCCATTGCAACACCAGCATCCCCATCCAGCATGGTGGGTGGAGAATGCTGGGATTGTGGTCCATCACACTTGGATGGAGGAAGTTCTCCAAGGAAGTCAGGATAAGCATGAATGAAAAACACTGTAGCGTCAGAAATGCTGGTGGTGCCTGAAGGAGGCTCACGTTGCACTAATTCTGCAAGACTCCCCATGCTTTATTCCTGGGCACAAGTCCAGCAGCTGCTGGAGTCGATGAAGGTCCAGGAGCTGCGTTCGCAGATCAGCTACCTTTGGGTCAGATTCAGCTTGCCTAGTTTCTGTCAATGAAGCGGGCAACCCACAAATGAAATAATAATAATAATAATAATAATAATAATAATAATAATAATAGCAACGTTAAGATGTGCGGACTTCAACTCCCAGAATTCCCCAGCTAGTATGTATGGACTTCAACTCCCAGAATTCCCCAGCCAGCATGCTGGGGTCCATACATACTAGCTGGGGAATTCTGGGAGTTGAAGTCCATACATCATAAAGTCCATACACCATAAAGTTGCTGAGGTTGAGAAACGCTGCGCTAGATGGTAGCCTTTGATGAAGCCGTTAAGGCGGTGTGCATCTCACAGGAAGTGTAAATTTTGCCCGGCATAATACGCCATTTGCCAAAGTACCTCTCTCTTCTTTTACTGTATCGCCATCTTTGCAAACATTTTTGCTGCTTTCTTTGAAATTATTTTACTTCTGCCCTGGCTTCATGGGGGCTATGCATCCTGGCTTCCACATACCGAGCCAAACAGGTGAGATACTGATTGGTATCCAGATCAATTGCTAAAAGCGATAGGCAACGGGGCTCAAGCAGCTTCCACCTCCAGTCAAGGGGGAACCAGCCCAAGCAGTGATACTTAGGGAAGAAAAGAAGGTTTATCCGATGAAAGAGGAAACTTCCAAGGGATAGCAAGGCAGAAAGAAACTCAGCCACTGCTATGCTGCGCTTCATCTCCAGAACGTTGATAGATCACCCATCATCCTGAAGGCTGATTGTGAGTCTTCCTATGGAGCGGGCGCTCCAGTATCGGAGCACTTGGTGGGCTAATAGAAGACTTCCAAATTCACATGTCCACCTAACAGCCATTGCCGCCTTCAGCTGAGCTGTTCTACCTGCATTCTGGAACCAGGAGAAAGCTGGACTGGCACGAAAGGTGCATTCCCCACAGATGAACCTCTCCTGCCTCAGCCGCTTCTCTTCCCAGTCACTGCCAACACTGATTTCCTTCCATAGGGATGAATGGCAAAGACTAACAGATTTTACACACCTTGGGTAGTGTTGAAATAAAGAGAAGGGGAGTTGAACATCAGTACAGCAAAGAGGATTTGCCTCAGTTTGATTCATGGCTGGGGATGAGATGAAGGAACATCACGAGGACGGTGAGAAGAAATAATGTGCGAGAAGCAGCTTGGCTGCAGTTCATACAAGTGGGATGAAGCCCTAGAAGGATTTGGGAAGGAGGACTGGACCAGCCTGTTGGTTCACTCCTTGAAGAAGCCCTGCCAGTTGGTGTGGGCAACGTTAGACTGACTGAATGTGGTCAACCGGAGAACAAAGCTGAGCCAAGAATGTATTTACTGTTAAGCCCCGGGGACCTCCTGGGTGGAAATTTTCTCTTGCCCTTTTTCTAGCAGGTACCATCCAGTTGGAGAACAATAAATGTGGCTTAGGAATTCATTCCAAGGAGAAGGAAATTTCAGAGACATTATCCTGGATGGCGTTGGGTGCCCCTGCACCCGGTTAGTGGCCAGGTGGGTCAGAACTTCAGAGGAACGGCCAGCCCCTATCTCTGCCCACAAACAGGGAAGGGAACTTGGGAAGGCCAATCGGGCCTGGCTTCTAATTCTACTAGGAAAAAAATGTACAGTTTTGAAAGGGAGGTTATTCAGCTAGACGTGGAAACCAATCAAGATGGGGAATCAAGATGGAAAGAACAGATTTCTTCCACTGCTGTATTTTTCTCTGGTAGGCTTGAAGTCCTGCACATCATCTACACAAATAGATCTGCTTCATGGAAAGGCACCAGTCACTTCCACCCCACTTTCTATTTTTCTTTCTTCCCTTCCCCCTCCTCCTCCTCCACCACCACTTCTCCTTCTCCACCATCTCTCCTTCTCTTTCTCCTCCTTCTTTTCCTTCTTCTCTACCACCACCACCCCTTCTCCTTCTCCTTCTCCTTCTCCTTCTCCTTCTCCTTCTCCTTCTCCTTCTCCTTCTCCTTCTCCTTCTCCTTCCCCTCCTCCTCCTCCTCCTCCTCCACCACCACCACCACCACCATTTCTCCTTTTCCTTCTCTTTCTCCTCCTTCTCTTCTTCTCCACCCCTTCTCCTCCCCCTCCCCCTCCTCCCCTCCTCCTCCTCCTCCCCCTCCCCTTCCCCTCCTCCTCCTCCTCCACCACCACCACCACCACCACCATCATCACCATTTCTCCTTCTCCTTCTCCTCCTTCTCTTCTTCTCCACCCCTTCTCCTCCCCCTCCTCCCCTCCTCCTCCTCCCACTCCCCCTTCCCCTCCTCCTCCTCTTCCTCCTCCTCCACCACCACCACCACCATTTCTCCTTCTCCTTCTCCCCCTCCTCCCCTCCTCCTCCTCCTCCTCCCCCTCCCCTTCCCCCTTCCCCTCCTCCTCCTCCTCCTCCTCCTCCACCACCACCACCACCACCACCATTTCTCCTTCTCCTTCTCTTTCTCCTCCTTCTCTTCCTTCTTCTCTACCACCACCACCCCTTCTCCTTCTCCTCCTCCTCCTCCTCCTCCTCCTCCTCCTCCTCCTCCTCCCTCCTCCTCTGAAACCGCAGAACTCACATTAAAAATATAGCCAGAAGCGGCATGCAGTGATTCACAAGGAAACACAGACACCCGTCTTGCTCCTGAGGCAAGGCGTACTGATCCAAAGGGGACCCCGGGAGAGTAAATACCGAGGCTGCTGAAACCACCCCAGGAGGAGAGCCTTTTAAGAGGGAAAAGCAAGGAAAGCCGAAGGCGGGGCAGGCCAGGTTGCTGCTGTCAGCCCCGTTGGCACGCGGACCCAAAGGAGGAGGAAGGTTGGCACTTTGGGGGGCAGGGGATGATGTCAAGCAAAGGGTGTCCCCACCCCCACCCTGACAAGCCAGACAGACCAGGAGGGGTTTGGAGCGGCACCTTGCCCGCCAGCTCTTCCACCCGCAAGCAGGTGCCGTCTTTCAACTGGCTGCCCACCAAAAAGCTTTGGGCTCCACCAGATAAACCACCTGTCCCCTTTCCCCTTCAGGAGAACGAGAAGGAAAGGTCCCAGCCCTCGCCCAGGGCCGGCCAGAGACACCCTGCAAAGAGCACAGTGGCCTCTCCGGCCCTCCCTCCCGTTGGATGCAAAAGTGATGCGCTTTTTAAAGCTAACATTTGAAGTGTGTTTTCTGCTTACAGCTGGCAATGGCGCAGCAGCCTGAGAGCAAGGCGGGAGTTTAAGATGCACTGCTCTTCCTCAACGCTCACAGCCGCCGAGGGGATCCGGCTTATTCTCCCCAACGGGAGGGCCGGCCTTGATCCGAGGGGAGGCTCCAAGGCAGCCAGCCCAGGGACCCCCTGCTTAGGAAACAGGCAGTGGGTCGTGGGGTGGAGGTGTCAGCTTAGGGCTGAAGAGACCCCGGTTGAAGCCCACCCTCAACCATGGACCTTCATAGAGTCATGGTTGAAGGAGGAATTGGGGGGAGAACCCCATGTAGATCACCTGAGCGAAGTCAACATATAAATCTAAGAAAGAAAAAACAGAAGAAGAGAAGCCTCCCTCAATCTGAGGGCATCTCCTGATGAGTCCACGCACATGTCCACGGGGTTTTCTTGGCCACCAAGAGGAAGTGGTGGCCAGTGTCTTCGGCCAGAATGTGTTTTGGACTCCCCAGGCAAGGGGACCACCTTGAGTTCTGGATCCTACACTGCTCAGCCTTTTGATGTCCGCCAAGGCTGGCCAGCTGTTGCGATCCCGTCCATGCTAACTTCTGGATAATATCCTTCTGGTCCCATCTGGACCATGGGAGCCTTGGGGCAAGATGGACCCAACCTTCTCAGAGCCTTTTCCAAACATGGAAGGGGCAATGCCCTCATCATGTGAATCAGCCACTCTTGCTAGGATACGGGCGAACGCACAGCATTCCCAAACCAGGTCTTCTGCATGCTTGCGGTGAGGCATGACACACACACACACACAGCCCAATACTCTCTGGGTAGGGGAGCAAGCACGAACCCAGCTATCCTGGATCCTGCGTTACAGGGGCGATGGGCACACTGCTGGAAGACCTGAAGGACCAGGTTGGGGACAGATCGTCAGGGAGAAAATCTACAGTATCTCTGTGGTCACTAGGAGTCAACAACGACTCGATGGCGTGCAATATCATCATCATCATCATCATCAGTCTAGGAATCACAGCTGCAAAAGATCTGGCATCAGCTCCAAAGGTCAAGGCTGTAGCCCTCATGGATTTACTTACTTACTTACTTACTTACTTACTTTTTATCCCGCCTTTATTATTTTAATAAATAACTCAAGGTGGCAAACAGACCTAATACTCCTTCCTCCTCCTATTTTCCCCACAACAACAACCCTGTGAGGTGAGTTGGGCTGAGAGAGAGGGACTGGCCCAAGGTTACCCAGCTGGCTTTCGTGCCTGAGGCGGGACTAGAACTCTCAGTCTCCTGGTTTGCCATTGGCTCCTTCCTAGGGCTGAGAGACAGGGACTGGCCCAAGGTCACCCAGCCGGCTTTCATGCCTGTGCAGGACTAGAACTCTCAGTCTCCTGGTTTGCCATTGGCTCCTTCCTAGGGCTGAGAGAGAGTGACTGGCCCAAGGTCACCCAGCCGGCTTTCATGCCTGTGCAGGACTAGAACTCTCAGTCTCCTGGTTTGCCATTGGCTCCTTCCTAGGACTGAGAGACAGGGACTGGCCCAAGGTCACCCAGCCGGCTTTCATGCCTAAGGTGGGACTAGAACTCTCAGTCTCCTGCTTTGCCATTGGCTCCTTCCTAGGGCTGAGAGACAGGGACTGGCCCAAGGCCACCCAGCCGGCTTTCATGCCTAAGGCGGGACTAGAACTCACGGTCTCTGTCTTTTGGCTTTCAAAGTGGTCAGTGTTGAAATTAATGCTCTCTCTCCCTCCCCCCACCCCAATTTTTGGGATGCCGCACCTCCTCCTGGGACAGTCCTGCTCCCAGAGGCTGTGGAGGTTACACCAGCCAAGCGACACAGCCATCATTACTGGCGAGAAGGCCACTTTGCACCCTGGCGTAAGGATCGTTGCAAACTCAAAGTGGGAATTGAAGGGGGTGGGGTTGTGAGCAATGGAGCGAGATGCTCTTCTTCCTTTTGAAGACTGATTCCCTCTTCCGCTGCCCCAGCCGGTCAGAGAAAGCAAGCCAGAATGAAGGAAACCATGAGAGATCAGCCCTAATTTCCTCTCTGTCTTCCTCTGTGGGTGTGCATGTTGTGGGTGTGTAAACCCACCCCTGGCAGGGAGTTTTCGGTTCCATACATTGGATAACCTCAGAAAATGGGTCCCATCCAGGAAACACATCCAGGAATGGTGCCTGGAAGTGCCAGGAATCTCAGTGCCCAGTTTACCTTCACACATACGGATGACAAACCCTGGATCTTTTATCTTACCCATCGTCCCCTTCGGCTGGTCCTTGGATGGGAGACCACTAGGAAATCCCACACAAAAACATTCCGGAAGGAGGCAAAGGGAAACCACTCCCCTCCTGCGGCCCAGAAGAGCCCATGGCCTCATCCTGGGCGTGATGAGGCCATCCGGGGAAGGGGGGCCCTTGCTGGGGGAGGGGCCTGGGTGGACCAGGGTGGGCAAAGCTGGCCTTGAGAGAGGCTGTTGGTGCTCCTGCGCAGCATCTCCCGCTGGTCGGGTCTGGAAGTCCTGGTTGGGCTGGGGAGGCGCCTGGGAGCATGTTTCGTCTTGACTGAATGCAAATCTCCCAGCAGCAGCAGCAGCCATGGAGTCGAGGAAAGCAGCTGTTGTCGCCGGGAAAGAGGGAGGGCGAAAAAAACGCGTCTGGAAGCCAACTCGGTTGCAAATTAAACAGAACAGTCAGGGCACTGGGGGGGACGGAGGCAGGGGGGTGCGGGGGAGCCACGCCAAAACCTAAAGGCTTGATCTACTTAAATGCCCCCTCGCCTCGTTCCAGGCGGCACCTGAGTCATGGGATAATTTGGGTAGTGTTTTCTGCCCCTCCAGGGGATTGGTGTGTTCCTACCAGCCCAGCCCAGGTAGAAGAATGGTGCCAAATCAGTCCCTGGGGTGTGTGTGTGCCTGTGTGAGTGTGTGTGCATGCAACTGCAGCTCTCTTTCTTCCTACCCCTTGCAAGGGGCAATGGCTGCGGTGCGGCGTAGCTCAGAGCCTCTGACCGGAGCATTTGCCAGCTCAGCCGGGGAGAACAAGGCGCCACCTGTCTTTTATCTGATGGGGTCCCCGGCAGCCATCCTTCCAACCCCTGGATGGGTTGGGTTGGGCAGAGTTGCGCCTGCCCAAAGCCCCCCTGTTCAGGGTCAGGGGACCCGTGAGTTCCTCTCTTAAGTGCACAGCGGTTGCTCTCATTTCAAACGCTTCATTTTAAAATATCGCAGGTTAAATGCTGAGCAATGCCCTTCGAGCCTGCCTTCAGCTTCCAAGCTGGGATTGGTCCGGAAGAGAGCCGGATGCTGCACTCCATCAAATGAAAGAGTTGGAAGAGAACGGGGAGGTCATCGAGTCAACCCCCCTGCCCAGTGCAGGAGTTCCCGCCATCCCATTCCAATGGGACTGTATCGCCTTTGGAATACGACTGTATCAAGAATCTTTTTTGGATTTGGGGCTCAAGGATTTGTATGTATGAAAGGGAAAAAAGAAACACGCACAGTACGACAGTCAGGCAGAACAGACGGCAGCCGCAGACCTGTACGCATTTTTAAAATGCCGGTGCCGTTCAGAAATATGAATTGATGCCGTTGAACTTTGGTGTTGGAGAAGGCTCCTGAGAAGACCGTGGCCAGCCAAGAAAACAAACCGATGGATCATTGAGCAAATCAACGCAGAGTTCTCACTCGAGGCCCAAATGACCAGGCCCAAATGATCTTCCTTCGGACACATTACGTGAAGACCCAGATCTCTGGAGAAGGCTCGGATGCTGGGAAGGGTGGAAGGAAAGAGAAGAAGAGGACCACCAGCAGCAAGGGGGATAGACTCAGTGACAGGGGTGATGGGGTCACCGTTGGAAGACCTGGAGGACCAGGTTGGAATCAGATCATCTGGAGGTCTATCTACGTGTCACTAAAAGCTGACGCCAACTGAATGGCACATAATCAGAAGTACTGATAAGTAAGAATCGGAGTATTGACACCGTTGAACTTTGGTGTTGGAGAAGGCTCCTGAGAAGACCGTGGCCAGCCAAGAAAACAAACCGATGGATCATTGAGCAAATCAACACAGAGTTCTCCCTCGAGGCACAGATGACCAGGTGCAAATGATCCTCCTTCGGGCACATCATGTGAAGACCCAGCTCCCTTGAGAAGTCCATAATGCTGGGAAAGGTGGAAGGAAAGAGAAGAGGAGGACTCGGTTACACTGGCGATAAATGCACCATTGGAAGACTTGAAAGAACAGGTTCTGGATGGATCATCACGGAGAAGATCTATTTATGCAGTCGCTAGGAGTCAAAAATGACTTGGTGGTGCATTTATCACCACTGTAACTGAATCCATCCCCCCTGCGGCTGGTGGTCCTATTCTTCTCTGAGAACTCTGGGTCGACTTGCTCGATGATCCATCGGTTTGTTTTCTTGGCTGTCCACGGTCTTCTCGGGAGCCTTCTCCAGTACCCAAAAGCATCAATGCTCCTCCTAACCTGCTTCTTCGAAGTCCAACTTCTGATCCCATAGAGTGTCACAGGGATCTGACCGTGCATGGCTGCCCACCCTTGCCAAGCCACGAGGCGGGCTCCAGGATCTATTGGCATTTGCCAAGCCACACGGCAGGCTCCAGATCTCTCCTACCCACCCACCCAGTGTCTGCCCTGCCTGCCCTGTGGCCTCCCTCTGGTTCTAATAACCGTTTGGGGCTGAGACTCTGAGCACAGTCTACTAAGGATCTCATTCTGTCTTGACGAAGGGAGAAAGTATTTTGTTAGGGTATATTGGGATAAGTACTTTTTAATGTTTATACCGTAGCCATTTTCTCAGTATAGGGGTGGCTTCTCCTTTGCCAGAGATCTGCCGACAGACGGTCACTTGCGCTGAAATGGCCTCCCTGGCCTCTTCCAACGCTCCAGTCCCACGCTGGACAGGGCAGAGCTACTACTCTACTTTCTTGGCTGTCCATGGTCTTCTCAGGAGTCTTCTCCAACACCAAAGTTCAAAGGCATCAATGCTCTTCCTATCCTGCTTCTTCAAAGTCCAACTTTGGCTTCCATAGTGGGTCACAGGGTATACCATGGCTTGCACAATCCTGATCTTTGTGGGTAGAGACACATCACAATATGCTTAAAGGTAAAGGTCCCCCCCGCACATTGCAGTCGTGTCCAACTCTAGGGGCCGGTGCTCATCTCTGTTTGTTAGTCGAAGAGCCAGCGTTGTCCGAAGACGCTTCCACGGTCATGTGGTCGGCATGACGCGCACAGAACGCTGTTACCTTCCCACCGAAGTGGTACCTATTCATCTACTTGCATTTGCATGCTTTTGAATTGCTAGGTTGGCAATATGCTTACCCTGGATTAACTCCACTTTCTGAGTTTGCACAATACATGGCAGAATTGAGGACTGGGGAAACCTGGCTTGCTGGCAGTGTAGGTGAGAAGGGTCTAGGGTCTTAGTGGAGCACCAGCTGAACATGGGATAAGGCTAATAACACTGGGATAAGGCAGCTAAAAATGCCAATATGATCTTGCGTCCCATTAATAGAAGCATTGCACCCAGATCAAAGGAGTTGATCATTTTGCTCTACTCTGTGCTAGTCAAACCCAAATTCCTTAGAATTTTGTGCCCAGTTCTTGGCAACGCAATTTAAGAGGGACATAGAAGAGCTGGAACCGGTTGCGGGATGACATTCCAGGATTGTAAGGACTCTGGAAACCAAGCCCAGTTTGAGAGGGAAACAGCTGAGCTTGCAAAAGAGAAGAGATTGGTTTGCAAAAATATCCTCCAAGACGGCAAGAGGGGTGCGGGTGGGGGTGAAGACCCCCTCACTGCTGTAACTGAGAGCAAGGGAAGAACAAATGGGTTGGAATTAAGGAACTCAGGAGCAATATCAGGAGGAACGTCCTCTCCCTGAATGCTTTTATTGGGGTTCCTGGTTGGATCCCTGCACTAACCAGAGGGTTGAACTGGATGACCTTGAAGATCCTGTTCACCTCATACACTCTACGATAAAGTAACCCAATGTTTCTCAACCTTGGCAGCTTTCAGATGGGCGGACTCCATGTCCCAGAATTCCCCAGCCAGCCAGGCTGGCTGGGGAATTCTGGGACTTGGAGTCCGCCCATCTGAAAGCTGCCAAGGTTGAGGAACTCTGAAATAACCAAAGAGCCCGAGTCAGCTTTGCATCCTAAGCCACCGAGAAACAACAGAAGGTTCAAGCTTGGCATGTTGTGTGGATGTAATCCCTGGGTCCTTAGCAAACCCAGTTAAACGTGTAGCGTGAACACAGTTCCAGAGCTTTAAGCACATGCGTGTAAAGTCAGCGTCCCCAGACTCAGGAAGTGGGGCTGGATCAGGTCAAATGTTGCACTGCCAGAGAGCTCGCACACCCCTCCACCCCCTGCTTTATCCAAGCCTGTCCTGGATCTCTTGCAATGTCACAAAGGAGGAGACCAGGGATGGTTGTTAGGGGAGAAGGAATGAATGGAAGCTTGGCCGGGGTTAGGCTGCCTAAGGCCAAGAATGCCAGGTCTCTTCCAACTTGGAGAAGCTCCTAATGCCACCCAGGCTTAGAATTCAGATGCTTTCTCGGTCTCTCTCTCTGGGGAGAACAGTCTCAAGGACAAGCCAAGAGAACTTGGCAAGGGACACTCTTGGGCACCCTGCGAGTTCCTGCTGGGAAGGTCAACCCAGCCGTATCCAGAGGGAAGAGTGCCATCTGCTGAAGGACGGAGGGAAACTCACCCGGCGGCTTCCTTGCCACCCTCCTGCCTCAAACTCAGCTGAGAGCAGCCCTTGTGGGTGAGCTGCCAGCCGAAGGGCGTTGGGGTTCTCCTCGAACACCCTGGGGCACCACTAGAACACCGGGTGGCCCAGGATCCCCAACCTTTAGGACTTCCAAGTCTTTTGAATCCTGGAGGATCCCAGCATTTGTTCCCTGTGTGAACCGCCATCAGCAAAGTCCTCCCTGCAATGGCTGGAGAAACCAGCCAAGAACCTTGTAGAGACCTTCCCTTCCCTTGCCTTGGATGATGATGCATCACGGCCCCTTCCCTAAAATTTGCTTTCTTTTTCCTTCTGTTCTTTTAGAGACAAAGAATAGGGATGCCCTCCTTCCCCAGCTGCATCCCAAGGGAATGAATGCACCTGGCAGAGAGTGGCGTCTTGAAAGTGTCCCCCTCCTTGAGGGAGATGAGACGATGGAGGGGCTGTAGGACACCCTTTTCCAAGCTACTCCCCAATGCTGCAGAAGCCTTGCGGGCTTCCAGTGGGCCCTAAAGTCCGAGCTCTTGTGGAGAATTTTTGCTTGTGGGCCTCTCAATCTAAGCTTGGTTGCAGTTTGGAGAGAGATTGGCTTGGATTGTAATGGACTTATGAAGGTGGACTGCTGGAAAGCTGTATGAAGTTGGCAGTATAAAGACAACATAAATGCATAAGCATAACTAAGAAAGGAGTCTCAAGAATGTCCCCTCTTTGACCCAGCTCTTCCTTGGGTGGGAAGGGGAGGCAAGTGATGTCATGCACATCATGAAGTCCCAGTGCAAATGGCGCAAATCGTTATTACACTACGAACCATTTGCAGAGGGGCATGGTGGCTCAGCGGGTAAGACGCCAGGCTTGTCAATCAGAAGATCGCAAGTTCGGCGGTTCGAGACCCAAGCGCCGCGTGACGGAGTGAGCTCCCGCACTAGCCCCAGCTCTTGCCAACCTAGCAATTTGAAAGCATGCAAATGCAAGTAGATTAATAGGTACCACTTTGGTGGGATGGTAACAGCGTTCCGCGCGCGTCATGCCGGCCACATGACCATGGAAGCGTCTTCGGACAACACTGGCTCTTTGGCTAAGAAACGGAGATAAGCATCGGCCCCTAGAGTCGGACACGACTGCACAAATGTGCAAGGGGAACCTTTATCCTTCACACAGGAGCTCATTGTAGCTTCTAGCAGGCACCGGCAGTGGGTACAGCTACTAATTACTCCTTCTATCCATCTAAATGGGTTCATTGCTAATGGCCTTCTTTATACAGGACCAGGAAAAATTAAAGCATCCAACCTTTCCAATTTACACAACAATTTACACACCTCCAGGGAAGGACCCTTGAGGTTGCTCCACCTTCCACATCCTCACTTGAGTTCCCTGCATTCTCAAGGCCTTCTCCCAACATTCACACAACACAATTAGCCTCCCTCTGGGTTCATTTGCAATTTTTGGGCCTTTTCTCTGCAGGTACAGGTGAGTCCCATTGACTAGTTTCAGCCAGATGAAGAACTTCACCAACTTTATCTATTTGTTAGCTGGCTGAACAAAACGGCGATCCTTAATCTCCTCAAAGTCACTAACTGCTAATGAGCACGGTCCCTGTATTGCAACTTTTCAAATTCTCTAGCTCGGGCACCCCTTATCGGGCACTTCTGGGGTGCAACCGCTGCCATTACTATTCCAGCTCCTTTGCATTTGGTTAATCGCGAGGTTTGGAAAAGACTGTGTCCAACTGCTTCTGATCTAAACCACCTCCCCCCAGCTATGCATTCTGAATTAATTCATGGCACCAGCAGTCTCCGGCAAAATGAGACAAATCATATTAATTATACACACTGGCAAATCTCCCTACTTCTGAGCTCGTCTGGCACAGAGAGGTCTGAGACTTCCTTCAAAGGCTGCCCCAGACCTCCCCAGCCGTGCTCACACCTGAACCCCGCTTTGCTGCAACAAGGAGGCTCAGGGCGAAACCCCCCCAGCTGTCCAGCAGCCACCAAACATTCTCAAACGTCTCTGTTTCGAACCCATTTCTAGGCTGAGCAGGCGAGGGAAGGGCATCCGCAAATACAGAGGAGTGCCTAAAAAGACTAACTTCCCAGGGATTTGCGCTAGGCAGCCAATCTTTCCCTCTCACTTGAGATCCACACAACACGAGCGGAAGAATTTCTACCCGCTTGGTCCGCACGCTGGGGCACGTCCCAGGGCTTATTTAAGAGAAGGGGCAGAGTCACCCGTGGAGAAACGGGGCCTCCCGTCAATATGGACTGGACACCTGAACTTTCTCCACTGACACCAAAGGTGCACATCAACACGACTATTTGGGGAGAAAGGGAGAATACGGAATAATGGATCCTCCAGTCACAGGGGCAGTATATCACTGATATAATCCTGAATAACAGTGGCTCTCAAAGCGATCCATTTAAAGTGGAATCCGGCGTTAAACAGGGATGTGTTATTGCTCCAACCTTATTCGCTATCTTCATCGCTATGATTATGCACCTTGTTGAAGAGAAACTTCCTACTGGTGTAGAAATTATATATCGAACAGATGGAAAGCTTTTTAATCTTAGTAGGCTGAAAGCAAAAAATAAGGTAATTACAACTTCTGTTATAGAACTTCAATATGCTGATGATAACGTAGTCTGTGCACACTCCGAGGAAGATCTTCAAACTATCCTAAACATCTTTGCAGAAGCATATGAAAAGCTCGGCCTCTCGATTAACATTAAAAAAACCAAAGTGCTTTACCAGCAAGTTCAAACCAATCCCTCCACAGCGCCATCAATCCAGCTTAAAGGTGTGTCACTAGAAAATGTCGACCACTTTTCTTATCTCGGCAGCCATCTATCTACAAAAGCCGACATCGACGCTGAAATTCAGCATCGCCTGAGCTCTGCGAGTGTAGC
Organism: Charina bottae; assembly: GCA_023362775.1. NCBI lineage: Eukaryota > Metazoa > Chordata > Lepidosauria > Squamata > Charinaidae > Charina > Charina bottae. The sequence continues at coordinate 2,025,918 of JALMGJ010000049.1, read as the reverse complement.
TTTCTCCCGAATGAAGCGTAGAGTGTTTGAGGATCGGGACATTCGCAGGGAGACCAAAACGCTTGTTTACAAAGCCATTGTACTACCAACCCTTCTGTACGCCTGTGAAACATGGACCCTCTACAAACGCCACCTCCAACTTCTTGAAAGATTCCATCAACGCTGCCTCCGAAAAATTCTGCAAATTACTTGGGAAGATAGGCGGACTAATGTTAGCGTATTAGAAGAAGCGAAAACCACCAGCATTGAAACAATGATCATCCAACATCAACTTCGCTGGACCGGTCATGTTGTTCGAATGCCTGACCATCGTCTTCCAAAGCAGCTACTTTACTCCCAACTTAAGAATGGAAAACGGAATATTGGTGGACAGCAAAAGAGATTCAAAGATACTCTCAAAGCTAATTTTAAAAAATGTAATATCAGCATTGAGAACTGGGAAGCCCTAACTCATGAGCGTTTCAATTGGAGGTCAGCCTTTATTAATGGCGCTATGGACTTTGAAGAAGCACGAGTACAGGGCGAAAGGCAGAAAAGAACTAAAAGGAAGGCACGTCGGGCAAACCCTCATCATGACCGTCTCCCACCCGGAAACCTATGCGCCCACTGTGGGAGGTTGTACGGATCCAGAATTGGCCTTTACAGCCACTTACGGATCCACCGTTAAAATTTTACCTTTGGAAGACAATCTTACTCGGCTACGAGTGATCGCCAATGATATCACTGAACACCAGCTGCAACAGGTTAGTGCCTTGATATTTTGATTATAGCTCCCCCCCCACCCACACACCCAAACTGGTTGATGACTGTGGAAAAAAGGAAGCTGGATAAGATTTCAGAGTTCACCTCCGCTGTTCTTGAATTTTAATGAAATGTAAATTGAAGTAGTTGTAGCCTCTGGATCCCATTCATTTTGGCTACCCATAGTTCCTCATTGGCTATGTTCATACAACACATTCAACCAGGTCAAGTAAAGACCTAGAAATGCATTTGCACAACCTGATCAACTTGCTCTTGGGACTAAGTGGGGTTTGTGAATCCAACTCATTTTTTAAAAAAAGAGTTTCTCAACTCCGGCAACTTTAAGGTGTTCGGACTTCAAGTCCCACAATTCCCCAGACAGCATGTGTGGACTTCAAAGCCCAGAATTCATGCTGGCTGGGGAATTCTGGGACTTCAAGTCCAAACACCTTAAAGTTGCCAAGGTTGAGAAACACTGGCTTAATTTATAATTCCACAGAGATTAAACCTTTATTTAAAGGACTAATTGGTGAGAAGGGTGTCCGTTGTTTTCAACTGTCTGTTAAAAATAAAATGCACCATTTGTGTCAACGGACGTCCTTGGTGTAAAATGCCATAATTTGACACAAATGATGTACTTGACATTGTTTACACAACGAAGTTTATTTATTTATTTAAGTTAGTTATACCCCACCCATCTCATACTGCAATGACTCTGGGAGGTTTACAAACAGTTAAAAATCAAAAATTAAAATATAAATACAATATAAATATAAATATAAATCCATTGATATAAAAATGCAAGATATAAAATGTATAGTCCAAGATGGCGAATAAGGTGTTATCACCGGCCCCATCAGGGTGCCAACCACCCCCAAGTTGCTATACAAAGGACATAAACCACAACAGTTGTCATAAAGTTATGGTAAAATTAAGATAAGCCTAACTGCCTCAGCCAGACTGCTCTGGATACAATAAACATGTTCATTATTTGGGGGTTACAGGGATGGAAACATGATCCAGTGCATTTAATGTCTGATAAATGGAGGCCTGTTAAATTGAGATTTCACTGTATTATGAGAACCAAGCCCAGGGATTAATGCAGTCAGCCAGAGGTGTCTGCAGTAGGCTGACCATACGTCCCGTTTTGAACGGGACAGTCCCGTTTTTTTAGCATTTTTCAACGGTCCTGTCGTTTTGATAAAAATCTCAATTTTGTCCCGTTTTTTAAACCCTGCGGGAATGGCGCGGAAGGAGAATCCGAGACGGAGCTGCCGATTGGAGGCAGCCCGGAAGAGGAAGTCCTCCCGCCTATCAGCACGTGGCAAAGGAGGGCGGAGAGGCGGAGAGGAGGGCGATTGGCCAGGCGGGAGCCAATCACGTAGACTGGGGGGCAGGGTTTGCAGGCGGGAGCCAATCGCATGGACCGGGGGGCGCGGACCCCTGTCTTTTTCATGAATACGGAATATTACATAAGACCCCGTCCCGTTTTGCCATCCCAATGTCCCGTTTTTGTCTCAAGGAAATATGGTCAGCCTAGTCTGCAGGGTGTGATCAAAAAAGTCAACATGGAGACTGCAATGGTGTGTTTGAAGCTTCACCTGATTTTATGCACACTGCACATGAGATATACATAAAAAAAGCAGGCGGAGCTTCAATCGCACCATTGTGGCCTCCATCTTGACTTTTTTGACCACACTCTTGCAAGGACCAGTTTAAGAATATTGTGTGGATGCAGTCACTGTTCCTTGACTGGGCCCTCTCCATAACAGAAGACAGGGAAAAGATTGGGAGATTTCCCTCAAGGCAGGACCTAAACAGGGGCTAAACTCAAGACGGGAGACGGGTGGAAATAGCAGTGTCAGAGCATGAGATCGCCAGTGCTGGAAAGAAATATTAAGGATAGCTTTTTAGTCATCAGAAGGAGGATGGGTTCAAACTTGCTGGCCCCGTTAAGATGCAGTCATTAAAGAGGTACTTAGTAATTATTTCCTTAAGGAGCATGGCTGATGCGGAAGATTGCTTTGTGTAATCTTCCAAAAGCAAGCTCTGTGACATTGCTAAGAGGATATAATTATTGTAGAGGATATTAACCTAAACCCAGACAAAACTTCAGGGGTTGAATCCAGACAGACCGAGGCTTCAAATGTTGGAAATCTTCCTCAACTCAACCCTTCTGCAGCTACATCTTCTCAAAGGCCCTTAGCCAACCACAGTTGTTAATTTGTCCCTTGTCAAGCAAGCTGTCCATCCACCCCGTTTCTTCCCCTTTGAGAATGGCAAATTAGGGGCCAACGACATCACACGGGAGGGCAGGTTTTGCCCTCGGAACGCAGTTGCTGACCTCCAGAGGGCAATATTCAGAATTTATTTATTTATTTGTTTGTTTGTTTGTTTGTTTGTCAAATTTTGCCACCGTCCATCTCCCCCCCAAGGAAGAACTGGGGGGAGAGGTGCCCCTAAAAGGACTTCAGGCAGTCTTAGCATTAACCCCCACCCCCCAATTTTGAAAACTAGAAATGTAATCCCAGAGCTGAGAAACGGAGCTGTTGCAGAGTAATGTTTGATACCAGAATGGACAAGAGCTGTCCTACGTTGCATCCGATGGGAATAATCTCTTTTTTCTCACACTACTTGTCAAGTGCATTACGATGCCCTCTGAATTCCAAGAATGGAGAATCAGGAAGAAACCATGCCCCAATCAGAGAACCCTCAAGGAAGAAATCATACCCCATCAAGACTGGCAGGGCAAGCTACTAGATAGAAGCAGCCAGCAAACTCCACTCCTCCTGCACTGATTAAGATACCTAGCCTGGGAACAAAACATCTCCAATAGAAGAGAATCTCTTTGGGTCAGGGTTGAACTGTGGAGTCCTTGGTGCTCTATGAGCTGGGTGTATGTCTATGAAGGTTCTCAGTCATCCAGGTGGAATTGTCTGTAGCTTGAATCATGTCAACTGGGTTTCTATTTTCTCAGTGGAAACGTTTCGCTCCCTATCCAAGGAGCTTCTTCAGTCTGAGCAAAGTTGGTAAGGGAATCCTAAATATGTTTCTAGGTAGCTGTGTGACCTTACACCTGGGGCTAGGTCATGGTTATATTGAGATGTTATTTTAAGTCCTTTTATCATCTAAAGGAGGATCGTTAAGATCAGGGTGGTTTTCTTGCAGACGTTTCATTACCCAGCTAGGTAGCATCATCAGTGCTGATGATCATCAGGTCCTGATGATGTTACCTAGTCGGGCAATGAAACGTCTGCAAGCAAACTCCCCAGACTCCACAGTTCAACCCTAAGCCAAAGAGATTCTCTTCTATTGGAACCTCATCAGTGCTGGTGAGTGTGGGGCTTGCTCCCTGTTTATATACAGTAGCTTGCCCTGCCAGTTATGGTGGGGGTGTCTCAAGCATAGTTTCAACTGGGAAACTGTGAGCATTCTAGACTGAGCTAAATCCAAAAACGCTAGGGAATTCCTGGAAGTGTGGCGTTCAGACAAATCAGCCATCAATAGACACATAGAGATAAACCACATTTACAAACCATTCAAACGAGACAATAAAAAAGCTAAGAAGGAAACCAAAAGACAAGAACACATCCGCTTCAGCAGGCTACGCCCAGATAAGCATGGATTAAAAAAGACAAACAATCAAACAGCAAACAATACCCCAATCAAGGAACTACCAAATAGACAAACAATCAAACGGACAAACAATCAAGCAGAAAACAACACCCCAGTCAAGGAACTACCAGGGAGACGAACAATTAAGCAAACAAATGATCAAGCAGAAAACAAGACCCTAATCAAGGAACTACAAAGGAGACAAACAATCAAGCAGACAAACAATCAAGCAGAAAACAACACCCTAATCAGGGAACTACCAAGGAGAAAACCACACCCCCACCAACACGGGCATGGCAAGTTACTGTATAGAAACAGGGAGCAAACCCCACCCTCCCTCGCACTGATGATGTTACCTAGTCAGCTAATGAAACATCTGCAAGCAAACCACCAAGCTCAGAGAGCACCAAGGATGCCACAAAACATCTGCAGGAAAACAGCCAAGCTCAGAGAACACCTAGGACCCAACAGGATTCTGGATTTCCCAAAATCACAAAATATAGTTGTGGGCCTTTCTCCACATAAGAACAGACACATGGCATTGCTGGTAAACTTACAGAAAGTTTTGTTTAAAGTCTGTACTATATCTTTCTAACAGCAGACAGACTGATGCATCTAGAAGATTGTTGTCCTCTGTCTTATCAGTGTATATACTGCTTTCCAAATCAATATGCAGGTAGGTCTCGATTAGTGTGGTTAATCAATGAATCCCACAAAATGGTCGCATTATTCGAATTTGCCCTATTCGAAGTGATATTTCTATGGAAAATAGGGCTCCTGCTTGATGGAAATAGGCAATGAAAAATTTTAAACATAAATTTTTATACGTATATTAATGAAATATTACAGTAAAGGATAAAAAGAATATACATGTAATTTAAATGTATGCCACAGAGTAGTTATAGAAAGCAAAACAAAAACAAAAAAATTCTACCATAGATTCAGGCATTCCAACATCTCGTCCTATTTTAGTGCTGCTATGGGCTCATTCATGTTGTTCAATTACATCAAATTGTTGCTCTAATGTAATAAGGACCCCCTTCTTTTTAAAACTTGGACTGTTTTCCTCTGATGGAATCTTCCTTTTTTCCCTTTTGCACGCACAGAGATTAGCAGCGTCTAAAACCATCACAGCAACTGCGCATTCACATGCCTCAATTGCGCACACGCTAGCCTTGCATTAACTGAATTTGGGGTCGCATTAAACACGACTTGGTATCAATTTACAATTTGCACTAAATTGAATATTGCACCGATCGCAACCTGCCTGTATAGCATTCTGCCTATCGATCTGGCTAGCTATGAATCTAAAACTGTGGTGCTCTTGTTTAAGTCCAAGGCTCTTAAAGAAAAAGTTACGGTCCAGGCAGAGCTTCGACCTCACTGTCACTGTATTTTCACCACACCCTGCAGACACCCTTGTCCTAGTCTCTGTTTACACAACACATTTCACCGTGTTATTGAAGACCTTGTGGCTGCATTCACACAAGACGCAAAGCATGGTTACTGCAACCATGGTGACTTCTTTGCAGCTTCGCATATTTTATCAAGGGGCTGTCTTTGTCAGTTTATAGTGCAGTGAATTGAGCAAACTTAGAAAAGGGGCGCAGGAAGCCATCCGTTTCAGCACATTGCACAAAACCAGCCGCAGAGCTGGGAGGGGCCCTTGGGATCATCGAGTCCAACCCTTGCTTGGGGCGGGAATCCGGCTGCGAGCCTCTCCACGCACCCAGGGAAAGGGAGGGCAGCCATCTCCCTGGGTTCCTCCATCAGAGGGCTCTTACCATGAACTCTAAAGCTAGATGCAGGACCGAGGGCAAAGCAGAAGGAAGTGGAATGATTATTTCCTGTTACAGAAAATCAGGGGTCTGGCAGGGCCTTTTCCAACGCACTCGCCAGTTTTATTCCAAGGCAGAAGCTTTCGGGAGCTTGGAATAAAATTGGCGGGTTGGAAAAAGTGCTGCCAGACTCCTCCTGATTTTTGGCCACCATAGACTATCAAGGCTGTCCCTCTACAATGTCTACAACAGGGTTTCCCAACCTGGGCTCCTTGGAAGCCTAGGGTTCCACAAGAGGTCCCTAGGGGTTCCCTGGGAGATCACGATTTATTTAAAAAATTATTTCGAATTCAGGCAACTTCCCATTAAAGAGGTAAGTTTCATTCTTTATTTTTAGTTTAAGAGCACTGTTAATGCATATACAGGTAGTCCTCACTTAATGACCATTTGTTTAGTGTTGGTTCAAATTTACAACGGTGCTGAAAAAACCAACGTACAACTGGTGCTCACATTTACGACTGTCACAGCATCCCCGCAGTCACGTGATCATGATTTGGGCGCTTGGCAACCCAAACCTGACCGCTGCAACATCCCATGGTCGTGTGAGCGCCATTTTTGACTTTCCCAGCTGGCTTCTGGCAAGCAAAATCAATGGGGAACTGCATTATTCACTTAACAACCACGTGGTTTGCTTAACGACTGCAGTGATCCACTTAATGACCACTGCAAAAAAGGTCATAAAATCAGGTTGGATTCGCTTAATGACTGCTTCGCTTAGAAACTGAAATTCCAGTCTCAATTGTGGTCATTAAGCGAGGACTACCTGTATACAGGCCTACAAAACAAATAGAATAATTTTGTAACTTCTGGCCTCTATTTGAGCCTGAATGTGCAGTGGGGCCCCGAGGCCTGAAAAGTATTTCAAGGGTTCCTCCAGGGCCAAAAGGTTGGGAAAGGCTGGTCTACAAGAAGCTTCCTGCTTCTGGGAATTCAGCTCTCCTTGATGCACTTTAACATCCTCTTTGACTTTTTTGCCGCTACATCATACCGAGTTGGCGATCGACACGGGGGTTCCATTTGGTTCCTGTTGGCGGCCGAAAGCCATCCACCGTTGGAAATCTGCTGGATCCCTTCCCTCCCCCCCCTCACATGCGCCACGGTGCCTCACCTGTCCAAGGACCTCTCTGGAAAAGTGAAAGGTCCTGTGCAGATCCGCTCGATGCAGCTCAGAGGAACCCTCTGGACCTCAAGGCACTTCAGCGTGATGAAGTCATATTTGCAGACCAGGAGGGCGGTGTCCGTGATCACCGCAATCCGCTCCTTCTCAATGTTCCAATGATCTATCCTGGAATACAGCACAGAAAGGGCAACTAGCACAGATGACTGTGTGCAATTCCAGCCCCCAAGTCTCTGCCCAGGGAGAATCCACGTTGTGTACAATCGAGTGATCGCCAATGAAATGATGAAATGAAACAATCCAGATCAAGGGCCATGAACAATGACGCCTGGATTTTTTTGCCCCGCAAAATGCTGGGAATCCACATTTTTCATTACTTTGGATTTACATAGAGATAGGAAACCCAATTGTACAGGAGGCAGCAACTAAAACCATCCCAAAGAAAAAGAAATGCAAGAAAGCAAAGTGGCTGACTGATGAGGCTTTACAAATAGCTGAGGAAAGAAGGGAAGCAAAAGGCAAGGGAGAAAGGGAAAGATATAACCAACTGAATGCAGATTTCCAGAGAATAGCAAGGAGAGATAAGAAGGCCTTCTTAAATGAACAATGCAAAGAAATCGAGGAAAACAATAGAATGGGGAAGACTAGAGATCTCTTCAAGAAAATCGGAGATATCAAGGGAACGTTTTGTGCAAAGATGGGCATGATAAAGGACAAAAAAGGCAGGGACCTAACAGAAGCAGAAGAGATTAAGAAGAGGTGGCAAGAATACACAGAAGAACTATACAAGAAAGATCTTAATATCCCTGATAAATTCGATGGTGTGGTCACTGACCTTGAGCCGGACATCCTAGAGAGTGAAGTCAAGTGGGCCTTAGGAAGCATTACTAACAACAAAGCTAGCGGAGAAGACAGTATCCCAGCTGAGCTATTTAAAATCCTAAAAGATGATGCTGTTAAAGTGCTGCACTCCATATGCCAACAAATTTGGAAAACTCAACAGTGGCCACAAGATTGGAAAAGGTCAGTTTACGTTCCAATTCCAAAGAAGGGCAATGCCAAAGAATGTTCAAACTACCGTACAATTGCGCTCATTTCACATGCTAGCAAGGTTATGCTCAAAATCCTACAAGCTAGGCTTCAGCAGCATGTGAACCGAGAACTACCAGAAGTGCAAGCTGGGTTTCGAAGAGGCAGAGGAACTAGAGATCAGATTGCCAACATTCGCTGGATCATGGAAAAAGCAAGAGAGTTCCAGAAAAACATCTACTTCTGCTTCATTGACTACGCTAAAGCCTTTGATGGTGTGGATCACAACAAACTGTGGCAAATTCTTAAAAGAGATGGGAGTACCAGACCACCTTACTTGTCTCCTGAGAAACCTGTATGCGGGTCAAGAAGCAACAGTTAGAACCGGACATGGAACAACCGACTGGTTCAAAATTGGGAAAGGAGTACGACAAGGCTGTATATTATCACCCTGCTTATTTAACTTATATGCAGAGTACATCATGAGAAATGCCGGGCTGGATGAATCACAAGCCGGAGTTAAGATTGCCAGGAGAAATATCAACAACCTATGTTGTTATGCAGACGATACCACCCTAATGGCAGAAAGTGAAGAGGAACTAAAGAGCCTATTGATGAGGGTGAAAGGAGAGAGTGCAAAAGCTGGCTTGAAACTCAACATTAAAAAAAAACCAGATCATGGGATCTGGTCCCATCACTTCCTGGAAAATAGAAGGGGAAGAAATGGAAGCAGTGACAGATTTTATTTTCTTGGGCTCCAAGATCACCGCAGACGGTGACTGCAGCCATGAAATTAAAAGACGCTTGCTCCTTGGGAGGAAAGCTATGGCAAACCTAGACAGCATATTAAAAAGCAGAGACATCACCTTGCCGACAAAGGTCCGTATAGTTAAAGCTATGGTTTTCCCAGTAGTAATGTATGGCTGTGAGAGTTGGACCATAAGGAAGGCTGAGCGCCGAAGAATTGATGCTTTCGAACTGTGGTGCTGGAGAAGACTCTTGAGAGTCCCTTGGACTGCAAGGAGGTCAAATCAGTCAATCCTAAAGGAAATCAACCCTGACTGCTCATTGGAAGGACAGATGCTGAAGCTGAAACTCAAATACTTTGGCCACCTAATGCAAAGAGAGGACTCACTGGAAAAGACCCTGATGCTGGGAAAGACTGAAGGCAAAAGGAGAAGGGGACGGCAGAGGATGAGATGGTTTGATAGCATCACCGATGTAACGAACATGAATTTGAGTAAACTCTGGGTGACAGTGGAGGACAGGAAGGCCTGGTGTGCTATGGTCCATGAGGTCACGAAGAGTCGGACACGACTAAACGACTGAACAACAACAAAGGAAACCCAATTGGAAATGAGTGATATACAGTTCTCTGTGTGTCCTCTAGGTGGCAGTACAGGAAAAGAAATCTCTGTTCTTCGCTCTACAGATTCCAAGAAACTTTATTAAGGAAATTCTATCGGGTTATATATAATAGAGTTTGAGCTTGGGGGCATTTACAATTAAATAATTTGCAGAGTAAGCAGAATTGACAAAGCACTATTTTCGGCCCTTCCGATACAGCCCCTATAAAAGCAAATGTTCAAATTAAATTTGAGCGTAAGAAGGTTTTAGGGCCAAGAGGGATTCTGATTATGATACAATCCATGGCTCTATTCATCAAAACAGAAAAAAAAACATCCCCAAAGAACACAGGATTCAATTTTAGGGTAGGAGAGAATCGGAGAAGATACCCATTAAAAGGCGCGCAGGAAGAAGTACTGTAAAGCAGGCATTAAATTAATCACTCATTTCTTCCAACCCCAAGTGATTTACAAGCTAAACAAAACGTGTGTGTACGTGTATCTGTGCAATCACGATGGGGTAGAATTCCCACAATACGCTTAATCCAAATTAATCTATTTCCTTGGTTTGCAGAATACACAGTAATTTTGTGTATTTGTAATTACTTGTTGCCATGCAAGTTCCATTGTTTTGGCATTACGGCGATTGGAGCAGCGTGAACAACCCTGTGATTGCAGGAAAGCACAAACAACCACAGACTTCCATGGAGCTTACTCAGTGAGCAGCCAGAAGCTATGGGCCGTCTCTCCCCTGTCTGCCACCACATGGGCCTTGATGTCCTCCATGGCTTGGTCGAACGCTCCTGGCTGAAAGGAAGACGAGAAGAACTTGAAAGGGACGGATTTCGGATTCCCCTGTATTCCCTCATCTCTCCCTCCAGGCTCCTACTGGCTCCTACCGACCTCTATCACCTGCCACAGAGGAGCAAACACCTCAGAGAAGCAAATCCGAGTCTCCAGGTTTCCGTGCCTGGCTGAAGACGGCTTGTTTCCCATTGATTAGGAGCAAGGCCAGATGTCCTTTAGGCCAGCCTGCTCCTTTTAGATAGATGTTGAGAAGAGGTAAAGCAAGCAGTACAGGTAGTCCTCGCTTAACGACCACAATTGAGACCAGAATTTTGGTTGCTAAGTGAAGCGGTCACTAAGTGAATCCGACCCAATCTTATGACCTTTTTTGCAGTGGTCGTTAAGTGAACCACGTGGTCGTTAAGCAAATAACACGGTTCCCCGTTGATTTTGCTTGCCAGAAGCCGGCCGGGAAGGTTGAAAATGGTGATCACGTGACCATGGGATATTACAACAGTCATAAATGCGAACCGGTTGCCAAGTGCCCAAATCGTGATCACGTGACTGTGGGGATGCTCTGACGGTCATAAGTGTGAGCACCAGTTGTAAGTCGTTTTTTTCAGCACTGTCTTAAGTCTGAACCATCACTAAATGAATGGTCATTAAGTGAGGACTAGCTGTAAATTAATTGCGTTGCAGGCTGGATACTACTCCAGCCCCAATTCGTTCACAAACTAAACAAGTCATGTGAGTAGCTCTGTGTGATTGAGATGGTTCACACAATACGTTTAACCCACTTGAAAAATCAATTTCGTTCCTTGGTTTGCAGACCTTCTACCACCAAGAAACTGCTCCCCCAGACTGAGTTTGCACAACACACTCAGCCCTGCACGTTTCAGATGGATTTTGCTCCAAAATGACGATTTTACTACTGAGTCTCCTTCAAGTCAAGCCCGACTCTGGTGGCTCCGTGGATGGGTCAACAAAGTAGAAGGAATATGGAAGTGGTTTCCCTTCACCTTTCTGGGACGGTTTTTCAACTTCCTGGTCCAGCCTACAGCTCCAACAGGTCCTGGAGGTCTCCCATCCAGTGTTAATCAGGCCCAGCCCTGCTTAAGTTTTCATGATCAGCCAAAGTCGTTGAGGTCCTGCCACCTGCCGGGTTAGTGTAAGTTCTCCTCTGAGTTCGATTGGTGCACAACATGCAGTTTCCTTGGCAATACTATGGAAACCGGCTGTTCGTGCCTTTTTGTGTTGTGTGTGTGTGTGTGTGATGTTTCTGGACTTCGTCATCCATCTTACCACTCTGGGACTTTTTGGTAGTCTCCCATCCAACTTTGTTCAGGTTTTTGAGATCAGCCAAGCTCAGCTAAGGTGTATTCCTACCACAAGGAAAACAGGATGGCAAAGTCGATGGGGGAAGACTGTAGTTAGAGCCAAGGGAATTCCTCCATTGGTGGCCCCCCAAGATTCTCCAGCTCCAGGGCTGTCTGCCGGGTGGGGTCAAAAAAGTCAAGATGGTGGCCATGACAGTGTGACCGACGCTCTGCCTGTTCTTTATGTGCGACACACACTTGACCACCCATGGAAAGCAGGGCCTCGGTGGCCCCGTTGTGGCCACCCTCTTGACTTTTTTGACCCCACCTTGCAAGCACCCTTGACCAGCCCCCTTCTGAGTCTCAGCGGAGAGGGGATTAATTCAGATCATTTGATGGCAGAAGGGGGTGGTGAGTTGGTCAGTGGCTCTCCATCCTGAGGAGACTTTTACCTGCAGAGACCTGAAGGGAGCACTCCACTTCTCCTTCTACGGCTGCAATCATGTCTTCCCTCCAGTTTAGGCTAAACACACCAAGTTTCCTTAACTGCTCTTCGTAGGGTTTAGCCTCCAAGACCCTCACCATCTTTGTTGCTCTTCTCTGCACTCTTTCCATCTCCCCAACGTCCTCCTTGTATGGTGGCCACCCGAACTGGAGACAGTATTCCAGGTGTGGCCTGGCCAGTGCAGCCCAGAGAGGAACGATCACTTCGTTCCTGATCTCGACCTTATCCCCCTGTTGCTGCCGCCCAAGATTGCATTGGCTCTTTTGGCCGCTGCAGCACACTGCTGGCTCATGCTTAATCTGCGGTCTTCCAGGACACCCAGACCATTCTCAGAGGTCCCACTCCAGATGGTCAAATGGGTTTCAGCTCCCCCCAGGGACCAGCCTGCCCAGACAGCACCTCCAATTGCATCTTTTAGGGACCTCTTGAAGCTCTTCCAGGCCTCCTTTGTACGAATGCTGCACAAATGGATGTTGGGTTGTTTTTCTCCTTCTCCCCACTTTTGACAATCCTTTGACAGTATGCCTTTTGGATGTGGTTTGAATCTGTTTGGATCCATGGCTTGTGTTTTGCTGCTGAATGGCTTGCAAACAGGCCCGAGGTTTATCATAATGGGAAGTTTATCATCAATAAATTTTAGATCTTACCACCAGAAATGAAGGTGCTACCTACTCCATGGCAGTCAAAAACCTGCTGGATCCTTGCAATAAGGCACATCCCTCTCCTGATTTGCAATAATCTCCACTCCTTCTACAAACAAGTTTCCCATTCCGGGATGAGAGAATTAGCAAAAGGGGGAGAGTTACTCATCCAACCACAGATATAAAATAAAATATTAGTTTATAATATCTTGTAATATTTAAAATTAAATAATTATATCTATTCTGGAGGTGACGGACTCGACCGTGGGGGAGCTGGGGATGGCGACGGCTGACAGGAAGCCCTGGCGTGGGCTGGTCCATGAAGTCACGAAGAGTTGGAAGCGACTGAACGAAGAAACAACAACAACAACATCTAATTCTTATTAGTATCAATGATTAATAAATTGATATAGTTTAATATTAGTTTATGTTAATGTTTATACTAATGTAAATTAGAAATTAATACTACTAATGAATCCAGACAAATGAATAGTAAACGTTATGCTACATTTGCTATAAATTTTGCTGGTCTACGACCGTAATAAAAATTTGATTTCATTTGGTTTTGTTTGTTTGTGAAATTACAGTAATTCTAATTATTAACCTCTCTCTACCAGCAGAAGATGCAATTCTAGATGCGTTTAGATGCAGATTTTGGACATGGGCCCAAATGGCCCAGAATTTGGATGTAAATGGGCTTACCTCCACAGGAAGCCTTTGAGGAGGAGATGTGTATGTCTAACAATATGGCCCTTCTGTTTTTGCAAAATCGAAATAACTTTATTGCGGTCATTAACCAGCACACTTCTCTTTTTGCAAGCATTCCTGATGGCTGTCTTCACACAACCCGCTGAACTAGGTAAAACAAAGGCTTGGTGGCTACTGGCACCACCTTTGTGCTGCGTTAACCTTGGTAGCTAAATGGGTTGTGCAAACCCAGCTTATGGTTGAGTGTCTTGTGTGAACCTGGAAATGGGTTCAGCTGGTAACGGGGTTCAGGGAGCAGTGTGGAGCTGCAGGGTCTCCCCCACTGCAGGAGGGTGTGGATCAGTCCTGGAAGATGTCTGGACTGGAAAGCAGATGCTTCAGAATTCAGCCTGAGGGGACTGAAGTCACGTCGGACTTGATGGCCATTAGTGGACTGGTAGGACCACTGAATGGAGCAGAGCTTAATGCAGTGAGGCAATAAGCGCACAGAAAGGAATATTATCAACAACAGCATTAATGAGCACGCTAGAGAGATATCGGTTATTGATCTTAACACAGCCCACCCAAGCATAAAGAATCACACGCTTAGACAAAGTAGGTTACAAAAGTAAGTACAAGAGAGTTCTCACGTTTATTTGGTCCAGTTACAGTTACATCCATTCTGTTAGGAATGATTCCCTAAACTGTTTGTAGACCCCTGGCCCTCTTTGCTGCCAGGGGCTGCATGGAGAAAGGGGGAAAAACCTCCTGATTCTAGGCCGCATGGCCTCAAGATGGAGAGGAGCTCAGCAGCCACATGCTCCTTCTATGGTGGCAAAAGGCAGAGAGGAAGAGGAAGTGGGAGGAGCAACAAACAGCTTCCTCTGGAAGCATATAGAGAGTCATCCTAGAGCGCTCATCTGCATGCTAATGAGGCATGCTGATTTGCTGGGACCTCCAACAAGAGTCACTGTCCTGAAAGTCCCCACCACCATCTTCTCAGATCTGGGATGGAGGCATAGAAGGCATCTTGCACCATTTCATTGCCTGAGACAGAAATCCAGAAGGGCACTCCACATGTCAACGCCTTTCCTTCTCATGCCCCCCCCCCCTCTGATGGGAACGGTAGGATAATAATCCTGTCTCCCACCTTCCCTTTTTGGGAAAGGTGGTTGAGAAGGTGGTGGCGTTGCAACTCCAGAGGATTCTGGATGAAACGGATTATCTAGACCCCTTTCAGTCAGGTTTTAGGCCGGGATACGGGATGGAGACTGCATTGGTTGCGCTTATGGATGATCTCTGGCGGGAGCGGGATGGAGGTAGTGCATCCATTCTCGCTCTCTTGGACCTCTCAGCGGCTTTCGATACCGTCCTTTTGGGGCAGCTCAGGGAGTTGGGGGTGGGCGGCGTAGTCTTGCGCTGGTTCACCTCCTTCCTCCAGGGCCGCTCACAATCGGTGGTAATAGGGGAGGAGAGATCTGACCCTCGACCCCTCCTGTGTGGGGTGCTGCAGGGTTCGGTTCTCTCTCCTCTCCTATTTAACATCTACATGCAGCCGCTGGGCAAGATCATCCGTCGCCACGGGATGAGGTATCATCAATACGCTGATGATACTCAGTTGTATATCTCCATCCCAGGTGAAGTAAGTGATGAGACACCCTGTCTCAGTGCCTGGGGGCTGTAGGGGCCTGGATGGGGAACAACAGGCTTCAACTGAACCCTGGTAAGGTGGAGTGGCTGTGGATTGATGGCCTCTCGGCCTCCAGGAAGCTGTCATCTTTAACTCTGGATGGGGTGGCACTGCCCCATTCAGGTTCAGTGCGGAACTTGGGAGTCCTCCTGGACTCACGACTCCTGCTCGAAGAGCAGGTGGCAGTCGTGGCCAGGAGGGCCTTTGCACAGCTTCGGGTTGTGCGTCAGTTGCGCCCCTTCCTGGATCAAGGTGCCCTCCGAACAGTCACTCATGCCCTGGTCATCTCCCATATAGGCTATTGCAATGCGCTCTACATGGGGCTACCCTTGAAGAGTATCCGGAAGCTTCAGCTGGTCCAGAATGCAGCTGCACGGGTAGGTCTGGGTGCTATAAGTTCAGCACATGCAACACTGCTGCTCCGTGAGCTGCATTGGGTTCCAGTCTGCTTCCAGGTCCAATTCAAGGTGTTGGTCATCACCTTTAAAGCCCTACATGGCATGGGGCCAGGGTATCTGAGGGACTGTCTCATCCCCATATCATCGACCCGCCCCACCCGGTTATGCAGGGAGGGCATGCTGCGGACCCCATCAACAAAGGAATTCCATCTAGCGGGGTCCAGGAGGCGTGCCTTCTCTGTGACAGCGCCCGCCCTGTGGAACATCTTGCCCCCAGAGGTGAGGCAGGCGTCCTCCCTCTTGGCCTTTAGGAAGTCCCTAAAAACCTGGCTCTGCCGCCTGGCTTGGGACAAAGGAAGGGATAGTTCCTCCTGGGGGTGGTTAGCTTAGTAATAACCTCCTTTTAAGATCTTACCATCCTCTGGATTTTTATATTTCTATTTATTATGATATTGTATTTTAATGATTTATAGGTTTTTTTAAATTTTTAAATTTTAATATTTTGTTGTAAACCGCCCAGAGTCTACTGCGGTAGAGATGGGCGGTGATAAATTTGATTAATAAATAAATAAATAAATAATAAATTAAATATGTAGCATTTTTTCCAGAACTCACCCTTCCTAACAAGAGAGCCGGCCTCCCCTAATTGCTTCTCGAGCAGGCGGGCAAGCTGGGATCCCCTGCAGCATCATCGCCCCTGCAGCACAAGACAAGCCCTGCACCTGGGTGGTGGAGCGGGGAAGACGGGCCCCGCGTGAAGGAGAAGGCCCCAGCGTTGCATGCCTTCTGCCTTCAGACGACCTTCCCGTCCCTTCCTGCACCAAGCCAGATCTTGGGGGTCCTGGAAGGAGCCGCAAGGGCGACAGGTGTGTCGTGACCACCCTTGCCACCCCAGGCGGATCCCCCATGGTGTTGGGGTTGACTCACCCTTGTTACGAAATACCTCCTCGAATCATACGGGTCGGCATAACGTCGTGGGTACAGCAGGCTCTTGGGGTCCGAAGGTGGCTGTGTGGCGGTGCTTGGCCTGGGTTGTGGAGAAATTTCAGCCGTGGGATAGCCGTCATCCTTCTCTTCCATCGCTTCCTGTGAGTCCACAGTCTGGAACGCCTGGTTGGTTTCTCCAGCCAACGTCTTGACAGCCTTAAGCCAAAATCAACCAAGGGTTAGAGCAACGGCCGCCCCTTCCCTTTATCAGCTGCATCAGGCATGAGATCCGATTCATGGGCTTGCCTTCAAGATGGCAGCTGCAACCAGGTGGCCAAACCCCCTTCTTAAAGGGCTGGTTGTGGCTGCCATCTTGACTTCTTTGACCACGTCCCTGGTCCAACGCTTCCTGTTCCTACACTCATGTTGTCTCCTCTCCGAAACATTTCTGCTGGAGAGTTTCTCCAGCTTGAAACGCCGTCCCTTATCTTTCTCACTCAATGCACCACACCCTGTTTTCTATTCTGCTCCATCATGGATCAAGGTGGAGAATGCCTTTTAGGGTGTGTCTTTCTCCAGCCCGGATCAAAACCGAAAGCAGAAGATCCCTCAGGTTCCTGCCCTTTGTCAACAGCAGAGCTTTCCAAACTTTTCATGTTGGTGACACACTTTTTAGACATGCATCATTTCGCGACACACTCTTACAGCAGGGCACAAGGCAGGCACAAGGACCTGTGCGGAATCAAAGCAGGTTTGGAGGCAGCAGGGCACAAGGCAGGCACTAGGACCTGTGCGGAATCAAAGCAGGTTTGGAGGCAGCAGGGCACAAGGCAGGCACTAGGACCTGTGCGGAATCAAAGCAGGTTTGGAGGCAGCAGGGCACAAGGCAGGCACTAGGACCTTCACAGAATCCTGGCAGGTTTGGAGGCAGCCAGGCACAAGGCAGGCACGAGGACCTGTGTGGAATCACAGCAGGTTTGGAGGCAGCAAGGCACAAGGCAGGCACTAGGACCTGCGTGGAATCACAGCAGGTTTGGAGGCAGCAAGGCACAAGGCAGGCACTAGGACCTGCGTGGAATCACAGCAGGTTTGGAGGCAGCAAGGCACAAGGCAGGCACTGGGACCTGCGTGGAATCAAAGCAGGTTTGGAGGCAGCAGGGCACAAGGCAGGCACTAGGACCTGCGCGGAATCCTGGCAGGTTTGGAGGCAGCCAGGCACAAGGCAGGCACGAGGACCTGCGTGGAATCACAGCAGGTTTGGAGGCAGCAAGGCACAAGGCAGGCACTAGGACCTGCGTGGAATCACAGCAGGTTTGGAGGCAGCAAGGCACAAGGCAGGCACTAGGACCTGCGTGGAATCACAGCAGGTTTGGAGGCAGCAAGGCACAAGGCAGGCACTGGGACCTGCGCAGAATCACAGCAGGTTTGGAGGCAGCAGGGCACAAGGCAGGCACTAGGACCTGCCTGGAATCCTGGCAGGGCAGGTTTGGAGGCAGCAAGGCACAAGGCAGGCACTAGGACCTGCGTGGAATCACAGCAGGTTTGGAGGCAGCAAGGCACAAGGCAGGCACTGGGACCTGCGCAGAATCACAGCAGGTTTGGAGGCAGCCAGGCACAAGGCAGGCACTGGGACCTGTGTGGAATCACAGCAGGTTTGGAGGCAGCAAGGCACAAGGCAGGCACTAGGACCTGTGTGGAATCCTGGCAGGACTCGGAGGCAGCAGCAGCCGCGACACACCCAGACACTGCAGCCGACACACTAATGTGTCCCGACACACAGTTTGGAAAGCTCTGGTCAACAGCAATAGTTCTCGCAAAAGCAGCATTGGAGAAGGAGGACGGAAAGATCCCAGATGCCAAGTAAGATGATGCCCAGTTCAAACATGGGTGAAAAAAAATGGACCCCCCCCCCTTCCAGTATTTAGGAAAGTAGAACATCAGATCTAGGCCATAAAACTCCAGGTGGCAGGAAATAGTTCTTTGCTACTCTGTAGAGTCATCTACATTTTTGCAGTCCTGATGGAACTTAGGAAAGTGGTTCATCCCCCAGTTCCCATAAATCACAGCCGAAGCATAACCTGGGAGCTGTCTTTTTCTGCCCTGTCCTGAAGATGTTGCCTTCAACTCATCTCAGCCAGTTCAACGTCCCCGTTAGCTGCTCCAGTTTTAAAGCAGCGTTTTCCTCTTCTCCCGACACAACTTTTGCCGCAAACACCATCTAGGACAGTGTTTCTCAACCTTGGCCACTTTAAGATGGGTGGACTTCAACTCCCAGAATTCCCCAGCCAGCCATGCTGGCTGGGGAATTCTGGGAGTTGAAGTCCACCCATCTTAAAGTGGCCAAGGTTGAGAAACACTGATCTAGGATGCTTCCCTGGGGATGTGGTGGCTGATCCAGTCTGGGATTTGGCGCTGCTGACCCCTGATGGGTCACTCGAGGCTGCGGTGGGCATCCCCACACTGGACACTGTCCTCCATGGCCATGGTGGCTCAGCCTGCAGGACAGACCAGACACCTGGGCTCTGCAGAGGAATCAGCCCAGAAAAGGCTTGGTTGGTGTTTCCAAAAGAGCTTGCCAAGTCTTCTGCGAGCATCTTATAGACACAGGTCCAGCGTTCTTCTGAAAGAGTGCTAGACATGCATTTAAGCAACAAGGCACATATCCGCTTGGGAGTTAGCGCTACGCTGCGTAATCTATTTAAACTGAGAAGGAGAACCAGACGCTTCCAGACAGGAGTTGCCGGTGTGTCCCCGTGACAGATTTTCTGCTGCTTTGCCCGACAAAGGGTTTTGCGTGCCCATATTTCTTCCTATTTTTATTATGGGAGAACAGTGCCTGCTTGCCTTCTCCATAGGGGTGACTCCCTCCTGCTTCGCGCAACAGCCCTCTGCCATGATGCCCTGTGACCCGGCTCTTTATGGGTACAGTTTAGCGCTCTTCCAAAAGAATACTAGACCCGTGTTGAAAAATAGCTCTACAGGGGGCTACCCTCGAAGAGAATCCGGAAGCTCCAGCTGGTCCAGAATGCGGCCGCGCGGACAGTTATGGGTGCTGTAAGATCGGCCCATGTGACACCACTGCTGCGCGAGCTGCATTGGGTTCCAGTGTGCTTCCGGGTCCAATTCAAGGTGTTGGTTATCACCTTTAAAGCCCTACATGGCATGGGACCAGGCTACCTGAGGGACCGTCTCATCCCCGGAACATCGACCCGCCCCACTCAGTCATGCAGAGAGGGCATGCTAAGAATCCCATCAGCAAAAGAGTTCCATCTAGCGCAGAGGTTTCCAAACTGTGTGTCGTGACACAAAGGTGTGTCGCCACACACAGCGTGGTGTGGCAACACACCACCCGGAAGCGGTGGCGCACGTGCACGGCGGCGGCGGCAGCGGCGCGGTATCAGTGCTTCCGCATTTTAGCAGAGGCTGCCGCCGCCGCCGTGCACGCGCGCGCCGCCGCACACACACACCGCCGCCATGCGCGCGCCGCCGCGCTACCGCTGCCGCCACTGCCACCACTGGTGTGTCGCCAGCGGCGGCACTTTGGAAAGCCCTGATCTAGCGGGATCCAGGAGGCGTGCCTTCTCTGCAGTAGCACCTGCCCTTTGGAATATCTTGCCCCTGGAGCTGAGGCAAGTTTCTTCACTCCTGACCTTCCGGAAAAACTTGAAGACCTGGTTCTGCCACCTTGCTTGGGGCGGGAATGCCAATAGTTCCTCTTGGGAGTGGCTGGTGCCATGAAACCCGCCTTATTATTAACATCTTTCTATTTGGGTTTTATATGTAATTTATTGTTGTTGTAATTTTATATTTTTAACTTGTTTGTTGTGAACCGCCCAGAGTTCCCTGGTTGGAGGAGACGGGCGGTGATACAAATTTAAATAATAAATAAATAAATAGCCAGATTGCAAGCATGCTCCATGCCAGCAACGTGCTAGTCAGGCTAATGCCATCATTCCAAGCACCCCCCTTCTGTCGAGCAGCCCTGCCCCACCACACCTTAAGACAGAGCTTTCCAAACTGTGTGTCGTGACACAAAAGTGTGTCGCCACACACAGCGTGGTGTGTCGCCATACCACCCGGAAGTGGCGGCACGCGCGTGCACGGCGGCCGCCATGCACGCGCGTGCCGCGGCACACCCCCACGCCGCGGCACACCCTTCACGCCGCTGCACGCCCCCACGCACCGCCGCCGTGCGCGGGCGTGTCGCCGCCACCGGGTGTGTCGCCAGTGGCGGCACTTTGGAAAGCCCTGCCTTAAGAAGTGGGATGGTGCTTGGCTTTCTTCTGGTAGGGGGATGCTTGGTGGGAGGGGAAACGAAGCCCCCAGCCGCTTTCCTTAACATGCCCTTCCTTAAACCCACTTGCTGGCCCCATTACTGAGGCCAGGAGGGCCGCAGACCTGTCTTCCGGCTCAGAAACTGGAGGCAAGTGTCTCAAGGTGGCATCTGCCCCTTGATCCACCCACGAACGATGCCCACGTTTCAGGCAAAGGGTCTACCTCGGAGAAGTAGGGAGGGGAGGTGTGGGCTGGTGCAGGCAAACTGGGAGCTGTGGCTCAGATTAATGTAAGGCTGGAGAGATAAGGCTGTTTTTGCTACCACTGGGTGAGGTCATTTCTTCAATTCCGGGGCATTTCTCGGAACGCTGAGCTCTGCGGCAAATTAGCCGTGATTGCCATCAGCTTGTGGCAGGCTGGTCCGGCAAACTCTCTCTGGCCCTGGTTCCTGTTCTGCTTGGCCCCATCCATGCAGCAGAAACGGATGCTCTTAGGCGTCCTCCGCCATCCCTTCTTCTGTTGCAGATGGACCTCGGCCCTCTTTCTCTTCATGCGACTTTTAAAGCGCGCGCACACAAGCATAAAAAATGAACTGATGGCCGGCAGCTTGAACGCGGGCCCGATCTGGAAAAGGTCCAGTTTCGCTTGGTGGGAAAAACAACGTAATTTATCAGCTGAATAGGTGCACTTAATCTGCTGCCTCTTAATTCAGTGATTCAGTTTTTATTTTTAATTTATTTACATCTTCCTCTTAATTTAAATTCCTCTATTTAAGAGCCTCAAGATCAGATTGCAACACACACCCCGCCCATGTTCCAGCAGCAAAATAGCACGGCGTTTTATTTCATTTGGCATTGATGTAATCAGCTACTTCCCTGATTGTGCAGCCCAATTTGCTTAGAAGAGGCTTCTCCAAGCTGGCGCCCTCCAGACAGAGTTAACCTCAACTGTGAGCCGTGATGAGAATTTCGGAAGGGCATCCAATTGGGGATGGCGGGTTGAGAGGCTAGAGAAGCCTCGTAGCAATGGACAATTCATTTCCCATCGATCTTACTGTGTTTCACTACGTTCCATTCAGCTTCTAGTCCTCATGGACCGGTTGGCAAGACCTGGGGATTTCTTGCAAAAACCTGTGATAACGGTGTTGGAAGAGAGTGTTTAGCCAACCATGCAGCCAGCTCCCTGGAAATAATAAACATTTCTGCCAGTTCTTTTTCTTTTCCCGATTCAGACTGCAGAAATGGGACTGTTCTTCTTCCAAGACTCGTAGCTGTGTGAGAATGCAATGCTTCTATTCAAGAAAGATCACAAGCCCCAGGCGATGCGAAGGGCCTCGCCTTCCTGCTGCCAGTGGAGCAGAGAAAAATGGAAGCTCCAGCTTAGAATCCTAGACTTATAGGGTGGAAAGGGAACGCAAGCATCATCTAGCCGAGCCCCCTGCCATGTTCAGGAAAACCCATTAACCCATCCCTGAGAGCCCTGCAGAGCATCTGCAGATGGAGAGCGGGCAGGAGTCAGATGGCCCTTTTGCTCCTCCTGAGATGGACCTTCCTTCGTGCCCGCCAAAGATGGAGATGAAGATCCTTTGCACAGACCCTCATCTGAACTCCCAGGCAAAGATGGGCACAAAGAAATGAGCTAGTTACCCCTACTGCAGAGCGTTCCAAACTTTTCATGTTGGTGACACACTTTTTAGACATGCATCATTTCGCGACACACTCTTACAGCAGGGCATCATTTTGTGACACACTCTTACAGCAGGGCACAAGGCAGGCACTAGGACCTGTGCGGAATCACAGCAGGTTTGGAGGCAGCAAGGCACAAGGCAGGCACTAGGACCTGCGCGGAATCCTGGTAGGGCTCGGAGGCAGCAGCAGCCGCGACACACCCAGACACTGCAGCCGACACACTAACGTGTCCCGACACACAGTTTGGAAAGCTCTGCCTTACTGCTTCAGGGGAGCAGTGGCAAAGTAAAGTCTCTTAATAATTGGTGGCAATTATTGTTTTTAGTTGTAATCTCAATCTGGCTGCATCCTGGGCGAAAAGAGGAAATAATCGATAATAGCCCCTGAATTCTTGCTTGCTTGAAAACTGGAAAGCTTCCTATCTTCCCTGCTCACTTAACCATGTGGCTAGCGTGTTCTGCAGCTGCTCAGGGGCACTCTTGTCCTTACTGATCCTTTTCCCACATTTCCCAGTTGAGTCTTGGTGTTGAAGACAGCCCGGTTGGGTTCACCAGCACGTTTAAACCTAGTTACTGCCCTAACGCATTTCCTAGGTTCACACCATGGCATCATAACCAGCCAGCCAACCAACCACAGAACAGCAAGCCACTTAAAGAAGTGAAAACAGATTAGCCCTAACCAAGCGTGGTATGAATGGGTTTGCCAGGAGATTATCTGGCCTGCTTAAACATGCTGTGTGAATGCAGCAATTAGACAAGCTCCCCATCTCTTTGATTATGGGGCCTGACCTCCATTCTGTTCGCACAACAATCCTCTGAGAAATAGGGACCAACTCAAAGGGTGGTTCCTTGGCTGAATGGAAATTCAACCCGGGATCTTTCTGTTCCAGTCCCTAAACATGGCACCACTCTGGCTTTTGGCTAGTTTAGGCATTTTTTATCTGACACTCATTCCCAACCGCTTTTGCCCTGCTTTGCTCCCATTCCAGAACTGGGAGGAATTCCTAAATTTTGTTGTCTCGCAATGGGACCTTTCTGCACATCTGGAACGGGACTGCCGAGCTGTTTGCAAGCTGGACTGTGCAACACTGGAAGAACAGCGCCCGGTGGCTTCCCCTGGCTGAAATTTGATCGTCCCCGATCGTGGGAAAATGCCTGTACAGCCCGGATGCTCTGCACAGACAATTGGGGTTTTTCGGCTGGTTTTTTTTTCTTCCAAAGGACAAACAATGATCAAACTGTTGACTCAACTCAACCGCAGGGAAAAGATTCTCTCCCTGGAGTGCAATGCTGCGGTCCCCTGGATTTGCCCGGCTCTGACGCAACCCCCACAGAATGATAGGCTTGGATTTTCATGTTATGCTTGTAGGTTTTTAACCTGATTTACGGGTGTTAGGATGTGCGCCGCTCGGAAGCATGCGCGACTGGCACGGCCTGTCAGCCCAGTAAGTAAATTCTTAAGTTAATGAGGGTTCTTGGGAGTTGTGGGGGCATGAGAGTCCAGGCACACTTTTGGGACAGGAGCTTCGTTTTTCCAAAATAATGATCAGCCTGTGAACCACAAGGGGTCACCAAAGAGTTAGAGGATTTGGTGGTGGTTGTGGGTCTTCCGGGCTGTGTGGCCGTGTTCTGGAAGTTGTGGTTCCTTCGACAACACAGTTAGAGGATTTGTGCAGCTGTGATGCAGCTGTTGAACAAGCCTCCTTGCAGAAGAACTCTAGGCAGTGTTTCTCATCCTTGGGAACTTGAAGAGGTATGGACTTCAACTCCCAGAATTCCCCAGCCAGCCTGGTGTGTTGCTGTCTAGGTGTGGTGAGAGGGAGACAGCATGGAGTAGAGGGGACCAGAAGTGGAGGTTGTGGTCCGCCTCAGCCCCAGAAGCTTGCTGGGGGACTCTGGACCTATCCTGGTTAGCCCAAGATACCTCGCAGGGTTGTTGTGCTGGAGGAAATCAGGAGAGAAGCCGATTTATGCCCCTCCGGATGGAAGGCTGGGGTATAAATCTAACAAGCAAACCAGGGTGGTGGAGGGTTGAAGGTGTTGCTTTGGGGAGACCCGGGGTCAAATCCACCTTCAGGGGGTGACTTTGGGATGGTCGCTCTCTTTTGACCTGTTCTACCTTGCAAGGTTGTTGTTGTGGAGGGAACAGGAGGGGAGACTCTAGGAAGCCCACCTTGAACCCTTCGCGAAAGGCGTGATGTAGATCTAAGAAAGAAACAGCCCAAGGTGTGCAAGCATGCAGGTGAATCAGCGGGCCCACCCTTCGAAAGACAGCGAGCAGAGCAGCTGCAGAAGCTGGGTGGTGGGATAAAAGCAAGGTAGACCTCCTGCCCACCCCCATCCTCCGAAATAGGTAGGCTGACCATACGTCCCGTTTTGAACGGGACAGTCCCGTTTTTTAGCATTTTTCAACCGTCCCGTCGTTTTGCTAAAAATCTCAATTTTGTCCCGTTTTTTAAACCCGGCAGGAATGGCGCGGAAGGAGGATCCGAGCCGGAGCTGCCGATTGGAGGCAGCCCGGAAGAGGAAGCCCTCCCGCCTATCAGCGTGCGGCAAAGAAGGGCGGGGTTTGCAGGCAGGAGCCAATCGCGCGGACCGGGGGAGGGGTTTGCAGGCGGGAGCCAATCGCGCGGACCGGGGGGCGGGGACCCCTGTCTTTTTCATGAATACAGAATATTACATAAGACCCCGTCCCGTTTTGTCTCAAGGAAATATGGTCAGCCTAGAAATAGGGAAAACCACCCAGACACCCCCACCTCCGCTGCCCGGCATGGATGCACATGGTTTTCCAGAGCAGAAAGAGAAGCTATCTGGGGTCTGCCTGTTGGGTGATTTTGTTGCTCGGCCTC
This sequence comes from Charina bottae, assembly GCA_023362775.1. NCBI lineage: Eukaryota > Metazoa > Chordata > Lepidosauria > Squamata > Charinaidae > Charina > Charina bottae. The sequence continues at coordinate 2,000,471 of JALMGJ010000049.1, read as the reverse complement.
TTGGAGGAAACCATCATCATTTGTAGCTCAGTTGGTCAAAAAAAAAGAAAGAAAAAAGGAGACCACAAAGCAAGGATGTGTGAAAGGGGCTTCGCCTCCCCCCAGCACTGTAGGCTGTCCACGCGGAGTGTCCTGTACCGGCATAACGTGGAAAATGCCACTTCCATCTTTGGGCTGACAATGAAACAGAGCTGGGCTTGAGGGAACGTGTCCCGGGAGAATGGTTAAGCGGACAAGGAGGCGGTGTGCATCTTTGCAACAACCCTGTGAGGTAGGCTGGCTCTAGGAGAAATGGCAAGCAGCTCAAGATCACCAGCAGAGCATTGTGTTTTGAACCCAGAGTAGGTTCCTTTCACTCACACACACACACACACACACACACACACACACACACACACACAGGTTTCGAGTAATCCAATTGCTGGCTCTGAGTTGCAAATTGGCGTTGGGAAAACCAGCTCTGTCTCCCAATCTAGGCTACCTCGCAGGGTTCTTGTGAGGATCAACTTGACGGTGGAAGCAAACCGCCTATCTGTTTGAGCTTCTGAGCAGAAAGTCAGGGAAGCAAAGGAATTGAACACTGGAGGCCATGCAGTGTTTTGCAAGGAAAGGGAGAAATGCATTTAGGGGGTGACAAAATGAAAACTGCCCTTCTGAGAGCCTTCAGGAAGAGTCCGAAGACCTGGTTCTGCCGCCTTGCTTGGGATGGGGGGGGGGGTGTGACAGTTCCTCCTGGGGGTGGCTCGCACCGTAGAGCCCTCCCTACGGAATAAGATCTTACCATCGTTGGATTTTATATTTATTCATTTCTATTTATAGTATTGGTTGCAATTTTAACTTTTATGGTTTTAATTGTGATTTTACTGTAAACTGCCCAGAGTCCCCCTTTGGGGGAGATGGGCGGTGATATAAATATAAATAATAAATAAATAAATAAATAAATAAATATACATAAATAAATAAATTACAGATGCCAGCGTGGCTGTCTGCAAGCGGGCAAGCGGCATCTCATGTGTCACCGCGTCAATTGCACAGGAGATCACCATGGCTTGCGCTGGACATTTTTGCTTCCACATCCTGAACTGCGTGGTCCATGATTTGGGGTTATCACTTTCAGAACCCTGGTGGTGGCAAACGTTTCACAGAGACGGTATTCACATACCTTCCTTGACCTGGGCTTAATTGAGCCATTTTCTGGGTGTGCAATAGGATTCCTGCAGCACTGAAAGCCACGAAGGAGCTAACCAAGGCTAATTTGAAGTTAGCTGGCTTAACAGGTTGTACGAATGTATGTGTTAAAGTTGCAGGTTGTGTGAATATGGCCACTGTGGTATAGGAGTTTGCTGCCTGCTTCTACGGCAGTGTTTCTCAACCTTGGCCACTTTAAGAGGTGTGGACTTCAACTCCCAGAATTCCACAGCCAGGGAATTCTGGGAGTTGAAGTCCACACCTCTTAAAGTGGCCAAGGTTGAGAAACACTGTTCTATGGTGATCACAACCAAGGTTAAATATTAACCAGACTTAGCCTACTGTGAATGCATCTGCTGGGTCTTTATTTGACCAGGTGCCTGAGAGGGACGAAGATGGTGACATCCCGATCAGGACACTCCGTGATAGAATTTTTCTTATCTGTCTGTTTCGAGGCTTTCGTTTTCTTTGGCTTTGCTTTTATTTCACTCACTTCCTTGGTCAGTTCTCTAAATGGATTATTTCTGAACACCCGGGGAGCTGGAGGCACTGGACCAAACTTTTCTTCTAACAGATTTGTTCTGCCAGACGCTTGGACACATCTGCAGACCCAGAGCCAGTTGAGGATGCCACGTGAGCAGAGCCACCAAACCATGAACTCGCCACGCAGCCCGGGTTCACAAGACACGAGGCTAAAATAGGGTGGCTGGTGTGTTAGTCAACGACTGCGTTCCCACATCGCTCAAGCCCTGAATGAACCACTGCCCGTGTTTGCACAATCAGTTGAGCCACCGAGCCACTAAAGAGCTGGTGGTGCTGAACACGCTAAGCCAGCGTTTCTCAACCTTGGCCACTTTAAGACGTGTGGACTTCAACCCCCAGAATTCCCCAGCCAGCCGAGGTTGAGAAACACTGCACTAAGCTATTAAGACGGAACAATTCCACTTCACCAACACTTCACAACACCAGCTCGGTCATGCAGAGAGGGCATGCTGCGGACCCCGTCGGCAAGGGAGTTCCAGTTGGCGGGGTCCAGAAGGCGGGCCTTCTCTGCGGTGGCACCTGCCCTTTGGAACACTCTACCCCGGAGGTGAGGCAGGCCCCATCGCTCCCGGCCTTCCGGAAGAACTTAGAAGACCTGGTTCTGCTGCCTCGCCTGGGATGGGAAGGGTGACAGCTCCTCCTGGGGATGGCTGGTCCCATAGAGCCCTTTCAAGAACAATTTTATTGCCTCTTGGATTTTATCTTTAATTTATTTGTATTTATATGTATTGTATGATATTTTTACTTATTTTAATTATTGACTTTGTAAACTGCCCAGAGTCCCCTTCGGGGGAGATGGGGCGGTGATATAAATTGAATCATAAATACATACATACATACATACATAAAAAATAAACAAACAAACAAACAAACATCGGCACCAACCAGGTTAGCTCATGCTGGCACTGGGACTTCGCCTGGTTCGGATAAATGTGCCGGGTCAAGTCAATCCTGCCCCACCCCTGCAGCAACCGCATCATCAGTCAGTAGAAACAGCAGGAAGGATCCATGGGTGATCCTTTTAAGAAGCCCCGGTTCTTCCCCTGGTTCCCCCCTTTTCAAGAAGCCCCTGCAGAGCTGACTCAAAGAGAAGGGACCCAGCAGGGCTTACCTGCCACAGGTGTGCAGCACCAGCTCCTTGCAAGCTTCCTACCTCTGCCTGCCCCAACTTCTCTGGCCGGTCGAGCAAGGCTGATGCGGAAACGCAGGGAGGAAAATTGGCTGTTATCTCACAGCCGGGGAGAAATGTTTGCCCTGTTTGGGGGATTGGCCCCACAGCTGTTAAAGTCCACAACGGGGACGGGCGTGATGCAGAAGTGGAGAGGGTGGCACCGCCTCGGTTTCCACCTGTTTGGCTTCCAGGGTGGAGCTCTGGATCGAGAGAGAGATGGAGTGTTTGCAAATAAAAGGGGTGTGTGTGAGAAAAGGCAGAGCATATCTACCGGTTTCCAGTCTGAGCCTGATTTTTCCAGGCTTGCAGACAGCTAAAGCTCTTCCAACCTGGAAGGAAGAACGTCAGAATTCACAAGGGCCTTTGAGCATGCACAGAGCACAACCCCTTTCCTCCTACCTTACAGACGCCCATCTCTGTGTGCAAAAGTTCCCAGGAGAAGAGGCTTCCAAGATTTCCTTCGTTTTGACAAAGGTTTTTACATGCCTTAAACCAGTTTTTCTCAACCTTAGCCATTTTAAGCTGTGTGGACTTCAACTCCCAGAATACCCCAGCCAGCATTGCTGGCTGGGGTATTCTGGGAGTTGAAGTCCACACTTCTTAAAATGGCTAAGGTTGAGAAACACTGCCTTAAACTACACCTATCATATAAGGGATGCTCAGTTTTGAGTCACCCGAAGACCCCGACTGAAGAGCCTTCAATGTGCTTGTTTATACAGGTAGTCCTCACTTAACAACCATTCGTTTAGTGATGGTTCAGACTTACGATGGTGCTGAAAAAAACCGACTTGCAACCGGTCCTCACACTTACGACCGTTGCAGCGTCCCCGCTGTCACGTGATCATGATTTGCGTGCTTGGCAACTGGCTCGCATTTATGACTGTCGCAGCGTCCCGTGGTCATGTGATCGTCATTTTCAACCTTCCCAGCCGGCTTCTGGCAAGAAAAATCAATGGGGAACTGTGTGATTTGCTTAACGACCACATGGTTTGTTTAACGCCCATGGCGGTTCACCTAACGACCGCTTCAAAAAGGTTGTAAAATTGGGTCAGAATCGCTTAATGACTGTTTCACTTAGCAACTGCAATTCCAGTCCCAATTGTGGTCGTTAAGCGAGGACTACCTCGTATCTACCTGTATCTCTTTTGTCTGGAGCAATTTGTGACAAAGGAAACTGCTTGCATTAATTTCTATACAGCAAGATTGGTGGAATACTGGGACCAAAAAAAATACTCTTATCAGACAGAGCTTGTGTGAAACGCAGTTGTTAGATCTCTCCCCGTGTTGTGGGAATGCAGCCCTGCTTCCCTGAAGCCTCCGTGGAGGCGTTGAACACGGGAGATAGGCAAAATGGGCGCTGGATGAAAGCCACGGAAATGTCACCTGAGTCACAAAGTCATTGTGCAAAAGAGGCAAATGTTTACCAATGACTTGGCCTCCGCCTTCTAAAGGTGCCAACTGCACTCCATCCACTGGGTGGCAGGAAAGCGCTGCCAGTCTCTTGGAAGGCATCCAGGGGTGCAACCCTCGCCTCTTCCAACAAGAAAGGGAATGCCACCAGGTTCTCTTAGCCCTTCTCAAAGGGCTCTGCCCCGACCCAGCACCCTCTGGATGGGCTGCGTTACACTCCCCATCATCCCCAGCCAATCTGCCCATCAACTGCACAGACGGAGGATGAAGGGCGTTGTAGAAGCACAGAGCTGGGAAGACCCTAGTGGTCATCTAGTCCGGCCCCCTGGTCAGGGCAGGGTCCACTCGATGGGTGTGGCTCAACCTCAGCAACCTCAAGAGATGGTCCTCCGCGTTAGCTGGCTTGTCAGGTGACCTCCGACCAGATATTTGGGACTTGTTCGCTCCCACAAAAGACAGTGGAGGAGCTTCCCGAGGTCCTGGGCAGATCTCTTGGAGGTGCTCTCTCTTTGGGGTGCAAGAACTTTGGGTCCTCCGTGTCCCGATCAGCTGGAGGCCCTGAGCCGCCGCAGACGGACTGGCCTGGGAGCACCCAGCCCTTCACCCTCGGCGTGCAGAACCTCAACGACGGAGCACGGGATGCTCCAGACCTTACGAAGGAGACGAGGAGGGCAGGATCCGAGCCAGATCATTATGATGAAGTAGCGAACGATGTAAGCTGATCTCACTCCGTCCCCTTGGCTTATTCTGCTCTGTTTGCCAGAAGATCCTGTTCCCAGGACGGAGGCAGGAAGCCAGCATTGATGTAAAGGTTGGACAGATAACTGTAGGTTAAATGGGGTGAAAGCTCTGTGTCTTGTGTGTGTGTGTGTGTGTGTGTGTGTGTGTGTGAGAGAGAGAGAGAGAGAGAGAGAGTGAGTGAGTGAGTGAGTGAGTGAGTGAGCGAGCCTAAGAAAGAAGGAGGAAGATAACAAATACAGGAGATCAGGCACAAAACATCTCCATCATTGATTCCCTTCAAGGTAGAGATGCCTTCAGGATGAGCCAAGCTCCTGGTGGCTTCATGGACACATCCCAGCAACAGTATGGAAGCCACTGGCTTTCAGCAGGGATGTTTTTCAACTTCCCAATCAAACCTTCCATCCCGAGATTTCCTGGTGGTCCCCCAGCTAAGGACTAACCGGCTGAGCTGACTCTGCTCAGCTTTGTGAGTCAAGTGAAGGTCATCTGGGCTTCCCAACGCTCTATTCCAGTGTTTCTCAACCTCAGCAACTTTAAGATGTGTGGACTTCAACTCCCAGAATTCCCCAGCCAGCATGCAACCACACATCTTAAAGTTGCTGAGGTTGAGAAACACTATTCTATTCCATTCTCCCTTCCTAGTTTCCTCTGTTCTCCACCACCCACCTGCACCGACCAGCATGTTCAATTTTCATTAAGCTGCTCTGGGGTATAGAAAACAGAGGGGTTGCCTCATTCGCCTAAAGATGTTTGACAAAGCCTGGAAGAATTTTCTTCAATTGCGTCAGGAATATTCCTCCCTTCTTCCCTCTCTCCCTCCCCCCCTCCTATCAGGTCATTCCCCCTAGTAAGTAAGGATGCCATTTGCAAAAACCCCAATGAGATCAAAAGGACTTCCTTCAGAAATATCCAAGATTCAACAGCAATAACTGTAGATCCCTCTCCAAGAGAGAAGGCCAGAGATGAGGATTTTGAAGCCATCGATGCGACCTTTATCCTCTAAGGGCCTGATGAATCTGCCAAGAGAGGCCTGATGCTGGAAGATGGGAGGTGTAGTCCAACCCATCAGGTGGGGAAAGATGGCTGCTGTCCAAGTCGTCAGTGTATCACCATCTGGCTGCTTCTCTGTGGTTTCTCTCTCCCTCTGTTTCCTCTCTTGGGCTCAGCTACTCATTACCCATCTTCTTTCTCCAGCTCATTCCCACCTGGATTTTCCACCACCCAAGACCCAGCCCAAATGGCGTTGGGCTGCTGGTGGCAACATGCTTAACCATAAACTGCCCAACTCGGAGCTGAGGTTTGCAGAGAGAAGCCGGTCATCACAGGAAGCCATCACGGGCCATTTGCTGGGCCTACAAAGAGATGCAAACACTATAACTGTCCTTTGTTAAGCTGGACCTGGATCGAGAGTGGACGTGTGGCATGGGGCCTGTCAAGGTGTCTATATTCCCAGCCTTGCAACTTTCTCTCTCTCTCTCTCTGATGGCTTAGTTGGTTTAATCCTTGATTCACTTCAAGACGGTATTTCTTAAACTCTTTTCTCTATGGACCCCTTCCCTCTTTTAAAAATTATGGAGGACCCCAAAAGAGCTTTTGCTTGTATGAGTTACCTTTATTTATATATTTATTTATATAAAAAAGGTAAAGGTCCCCCCCCCCACATTTGTGTCCGACTCTAGGGGCCGGTGCTCATCTCCGTTTCTTAGCTGAAGAGCCAGCATTGTCCGAAGACGCTTCCACGGTCATGTGGCCGGCATGATGCACGTGGAGCACTGTTACCATCCCACCGAAGTGGTACCTATTCATCTACTTGTTTTTGCATGCTTTTGAATTGCTAGGTTGGCAAGAGCTGGGGCGAGTGCGGGAGCTCACTCCGTCACGCGAGGCTAGGGATTCAAACCTCCGAACTTGCGATCTTCCGATCGACAAGCCTGGCGTCTTACCCGCTGAGCCACCACGCCCATTTATTTATATATTTATATATATATTTATATATAGAGAGATTATATTTATATGTTGTTTATTCGTTCAGTCCCTTCCGACTCTTCGTGACTTCATGGACCAGCCCACGCCAGAGCTTCCTGTCGGCCGTCGCCACCCCCAGCTCCCCCACGGTCGAGTCCGTCACCTCCAGAATGTCATCCATCCATCTTGCCCTTGGTCGGCCCCTCTTCCTTTGGCCTTCCACTTTCCCTAGCATCAGCTTCTTCTCCAGGGTATCCTGTCTTCTCATTATGTGGCCAAAGTACTTCAGTTTTGCCTTTAATATCATTCCCTCAAGTGAGCAGTCTGGCTTGATTTCCCGGAGTATGGACTGGTTTGATCTTGCAGTCCAAGGCACTCTCAGAAGTTTCCTCCAACACCACAGTTCAAAAGCATCTATCTTCCTTCGCTCAGCCTTCCTTATGGTCCAGCTCTCACAGCCATAGGTTACTACAGGGAATACCATTGCTTTAACTATGCGGACCTTTGTTGTCAGCGTGATGTCTCTGCTCTTAACTATTTTATCGAGATTTGCCATTGCTCTCCTCCCAAGAAGTAGACATCTTCTATTTATTTATATATATTTATTTATATATTTATCGATAATTCAAAGAGGACTTCATTCCCGAGAGCACACAGCTCTTAGTTACCCTGAACTAACCAACTTTCTGAGCTTGTACAGTGCAGTGCCCTCACCCAACAAGCAAGGTTTGCCTAACTAGCTAATTTGCAAATGCGGATTCTTCACGGAGCAAGTGGTTTCTTATTTATTTATTTATTTATTTATTTATTTATTTATTTATTTATTTATTTATTTGGGGCTCGGCTACCCTGGATATGCTCAGGCTGCACTCCCATTTTAAATTCATTCATACCCCCATGGACATCCACTGGCAGCCCTTTGAAATGGGGACATTTAAAAATAGTTTCTTGGAAGAAAACAGAAAATGATCTTCTGAGAGGATGCAAAGATTTTTTTTTCTTGCATTTCTTTAGATTTATGTGTCTCGGTCTTGTTCCATGATGTCAGGCGTGCAACGCGGTGTTCCACCGAGCTCTTTCAGCGGGGCTATCTTAAAAGCCTTCCTCCCCATGTTTGTTTGTGTGCTGTGCATCTGCAAATCTTAGAGTTGTCCTAATTCTGCTGAAAATCAGGAGGACTCTGGTGGCACTTTTTCCAACTGACAAATTTTATTGAAAGGCAGACGTTTTTGTGAGCTCACAAAAGCTTCTGCCTTTCAATAAAATTTGTCAGTTGGAAAAAGTGCCTCTGGGGTCCTGATCTTTGGTTACTGTAGATCAGCACAGCTCCCCTCCTACAATGCCTAATTCTGCAGATAAATCTCTTTCTACAACTAGAACTTTCTACACTAGCAGCAGTGGAAAAGATTGTGCACACCAATCTTGTTCTTTTCCTTTTTTCCTGCTGCATTTTAGGTCTGTGCCTGTGTAACTTGTACTATTGGCTGAGGAGGCTGGGAAAGAAATGGCATTTATTTTTTATTTTTGTTGTTACTTATGGCTGACTTTTTAAATATCATGATATGGTTTGAATTGCTATTTTGCTTGTAAGCCACCCAGAGTTGCTTGTTTTGTGAGACGGGAGGCTATAAAAATTTGCTAAATAAATACAATCAATAAATCAATAAATCAAAACGAGGACTCGGTGTTCCAGTCGGGTTTTAAGTGAGGGGCAAAATGCATCCCTCTGTTTACAGGTAGTCCTTGCTTAACTACTACAACTGGGACCGGAATTTTGGTTGCCAAGTGAAGTGGTCATTAAGTTAATCTGACCCGATTTTATGACCTTTTTTGTGGTGGTTCTTAAGCAAATCACTGTGGGTGTTAAACGAACCATGTGGTCATTAAGCAAATCACACAGTTCCCCATTGATTTTGCTTGCCAGAAGCCGGCCAGGAAGGTTAAAAATGGTGATCATGTGACCACAGGACGCTGCAACGGTCATAAATGCAAACCGGTTGCCAAGCGCCCAAATCGTGATCATGTGACTGCGGGGATGCGGCAATGGTTGTAAGTGTGAGAACCAGTTGTAAGTCAGTTTTTTCAGCACCATCGTAAGTCTGAACCGTCACTAAACGAATGGTTGTTAAGTGAGGACTACCTGTTGAGAAGCCACGTTATCCTTGTGCTTGAATGGAATGCAGGACAGGCCAGCTAAGGAATTGCAAAGGAAAGGTGTATGTCTGGCAAATCCCACACCTGCAGGATCAGCCAAGCCAGAAATTTGAAGGGGAGAAGGTTGAACCTGACTGTGCAAAAATGCCCAGTGCCTCCTGTCTCTACCCTTTAGGCAAGACTGTGCCCAGAAGGACTCTGGACCCCAGCCAGCCCATTTGCTCATGCATCTGTGTTGGCCGGGCTCCTGGGTTTTTTAGCTGATTGCTTTGCAAAGAACACTATTCTTAAATAACAAGGATGTTTCCCCAAATAGCCGAGTGACGCTTTTGAAAAGAATTCAAGAGGAGAGAAACCAAGAAAGTGCAGGAAAGAAAAGTCCCATCTGCCACGGTCAGGATGCTCCTTCCCAGCATCCTTATCAAGTGAGCATGCAGGACCCCTTCCAGGCCATTGTGGCCCATCAGGAGCCAGCCAGGAACACCCTGGATATTCAGCCTTATTGCTGAACAAGAGAGGACATACTGCCTTCTAGCATTTTTGACCTGCTTCGTCCTTTGGTGAGCAACGCAAGGCCTGAAGCTACCGTTTGTTGGTACCGTCGGTGCAAAGTCGCATTGTGCAAAGGAAAAGAAGAAGCCTTGTCATCCAGGGTTTTCTTTTGAGGAAGGAGAAAGCGCTTTCGAAATTTCTTGAGAAGAATGGTTTTTGAGACATTCCCATCAGCTATGGCCACCATATACAGGCTGCAAAAATACAGGCTGCCATCAGGAGCCTGAAATGAAGCGGCCATGGATGATTTTGAAGTTCTCACCTTTACATTGCTGGATGAATTGATTTTCTGGGTTTGCAGAAGGCCATAATGCCATAAACTAACGCCAAAGGGTAGGTTTGCCCAACAACGTAACCACGACAAACTAACAGAGGTTCAAAGGAACCCAGGTTAGCGTGTTGTACAAATATTATTCTGAGCTTGTGAAACCCAAGGAAGCAGACGGGGGTCTTTGTCGAACAAACTCTGCCTCTGTTGGCTGATGAAAGTCCCTCTGGGCACCCAGGGTTGTCCAGCTGCATTCTGGAGATGGTCCATGTTTTTTTGAGGGAGGATGTTATGCCAACCGCCTTGACGTTGTGGTGGGGCACCTTCTCTTGAAGAAGCCGTCTCTTGATCTGGCCATCTTTGACAACGTCTGCCTGGTCTCCAATTATCCATGCTGGAGAACCATCTACAGGACATCTCAGGGAAATGGAAGATCTCAACCCCCTTTCAGGACCGGTCAAGGGACAGAAACAGCATTGGTTGTTCTGGGGGATGACCTTCTTCAGGACCTGGACTGTGTGTGTGTGGGGGAGCCATTTCTGATCCTTTTAGACCTCTTGGAGGCATTTGATGCTGTTGACCAAAGTATCTTGAGCGCTGCTGCATTTATTTATTTATTTATTTATTTATTTATTTATTTGTTTGTTTGTTTATTTATTTATTTATTTATTTATTTATTATCCCGCCTTTATTATTTTTATAAATAACTCAAGGTAGCGTACATACCTAATACTCCTTCCTCCTCCTATTGTCCCCACAACAACAACCCTGTGAGGTGAGTTGGGCTGAGAGAGAGGGACTGGCCCAAGGTCACCCGGCCTGCTTTCCTGCCTAAGGCGGGACTAGAACTCTCAGTCTCCCGGTTTGCCATTGGCTCCTTCCTAGGGCTGAGAGAGAGTGACTGGCCCAAGGTCACCTAGCCGGCTTTCCTGCCTAAGGCAGGACTAGAACTCACAGACTCCTGGTTTGCCATTGGCTCCTTCCTAGGGCTGAGAGAGAGGGACTGGCCCAAGGTCACCCAGACGGCTTTCCTGCCTAAGGCGGGACTAGAACTCTCAGTCTCCCGGTTTCCCATTGGCTCCTTCCTAGGGCTGAGAGAGAGTGACTGGCCCAAGGCCACCCAGCCGGCTTTCATGCCTAAGGTGGGACTAGAACTCACAGACTCCTGGTTTGCCACTGGCTCCTTCCTAGGGCTGAGAGTGAGTGACTGGCCCAAGGTCACCTAGCCGGCTTTCATGCCTAAGGCTGGACTAGAACTCTCAGTCTCCTGGTTTGCCATTGGCTTCTTCCTAGGGCTGAGAGACAGGGACTGGCCCAAGGTCACCCAGACGGCTTTCATGCCTAAGGTGGGACTAGAACTCTCAGTCTCCTGGTTTGCCATTGGCTCCTTCCTAGGGCTGAGAGAAGGACTGGCCCAAGGTCACCCAGCCGGCTGTCATGCCTCAGGTGGGACTAGAACTCACAGACTCCTGGTTTCTAGCCCAGCACCTTAACCACTAGATCAAACTGGCTCTTTTTTACGATTGTGACTGTTAAAACACATCCGGAACGCTGGAAGGCAGCCTAACACTGCAGCAGAAGGAGAGAAGAAAAGCTTCCTCAAAGGTCCGATGTCACATTAAGAGCCATTTTTTTTGCCCTGATGGAAAACATGAACCAAAACCCTGATTAACTTCCAGGCTTCCAGACAGCTGAGAAAAAAGTGTCTCGCTGATGCGTGGGCTATTTCCCGAAAAATAGGGCATCAATCATAAACATGGCACTTTATTCTCTGCTGGCAAAAACCAGGGCATCAACAGGCTGCAGCTGGTCTGATGTCCATTGATAATTTGCACTTCCTGGCAGAAAACAAGCTGGCTAGGCTGGCCTGTTTTTTGCCAGCAAGCAAGGAACAAGATAAGTGTAGTGGTATGTGCGAATGACTTTGGGAGAGGAGGGGAAGAGATGCTGCCTAGGGAACAATCAGAGAAGAGAGGGCTTAGCCCGCAGCTGCATAATGGGAAGGGCAAGAGGCTCAGGAGGGACCCTCCCTAGTTTCTCAGGCTGTAAAGAAGATGGCGGGAGATTTGTACTTTCAGACTTGCAAAATTCTGTTAAGGTAGCCTTATAATAAAGTAGAATTAGCTCATCTGCTCATGTTTCCTGTCTGGTCTACCTGGGAAGACTGACATCAATCTTGCAAGTCTGAAAGTACAAATCTCCTGCCGTCTCTTTTCCAGCCTGATCAGTTAGGGCGGATCCTTTCTGAGCCTCTTTCTCCACCCATTATGCAGCTGCGGGCTAAGCCGTCTCTTATCTGACCGTTCCCTAGGCAGCATCTCTTCCCTTCGTCTCCCAAGGTCATTCCCACATACCATTACATCATGTGTTGACATCACTACGCAAGCCCTGCCCTGCAAGGTATCACAATGGGGGGGGCGGGGCTTGCACATTGGCATCCTTGTGGGGCTGGGCTTGCCATAACTTGCTCCCCCTTTATCCCCTCTTCCTCCAAATGGTCCTTATCCATCATCACCACGTTTCGTCTGCCTGACTGGATGAAGTTTCCTCAAAGACTTTGTTAGCCAAGACAGGGACCATCCAGGCAGAGAAAGAGAGCGTTTTGACCGTCTCCAGTAAGAAGTGGGACCCTGCCATATATCCCCCCCCCCCCAATTTCAATGGCCTGGGTGAAACAAATCCGTTTGGGAGAATTGACATTTTCCTTTGAGCAACGTGTGGATTTTCGGTAGGGAAGGCGCTTCAGCAGAGAAGCTGCGATTCTGGAAAACCTTCCAACAGTTTGGAGAAGAAGAAAAATTCTTTCTCTGAATTCTTCCTGAAAATGGGTTGAGAGTCAAGCTGCTCCGTTCACTTCCAGAGAAAACAGATCTATTTCTGGCAGTGCCAACCAGAACCACTCTTGGGTTGGGCGCCAGGCACGCTAATTCTCTCTGCCTGCAGAAGCTAAGGCTTTCAGCGGATTTATACCACTCTGCGCTTTTATTTCTCGAGTCGCCTTCTTTTAATTTATTTTTTTAATTTAATGGCAGAAGGCGGCTGGAAAAAGAGACTGGCCTGTGGATGAGGAAGCTCAGTAAACTGGCATTCGCACCAACATGTTAAACAGGCTTGGTTGGAGGGTTCAGAGGCCACTGGAAGAGATGGGGCTGAAATCTTGGGGGGTGTTTTGGGGCTGTGGGGGCCTGCTCTCCTCCCCACCCTAAAACAACCTACATTATACACCAGACAGTAGCATCGTGATTTCGTGCCAGGGGGCAGGGCTGTGGGGCAAAGCTGAGAGGCAAACGGCAGACTTCCTTTGAGGTTTTAAGCAGGCTGAGACTTCTCCACATAAACGGCCCTTCCTGGACAATTCTGGCTTATCTCAGATAATCTTGGATGGGAGACCACTAGAAAATCCCGGAAAAAGACACCCCCCCAAAAGCCCCAAATCTGCATTTTGAATCTTACTGGCAGTTCAAGGGGGTGAGGGGGAGCGATAAGGGCTTAAGCTTAGTTTTGAGGAAAAACCAAAAGGGCCACAAAAATACTGCCATTTTACCCCTGAAATCCAGTCGCTCAGTCTTTGAAACAGCAAGGACAGCAGATGAGGAGCCTGTGGCGTGTGGGCTGCAGTGACGTTGATCAAGCAGCAACTTTCCCATAGGAGTGATTGCAATTGTGCCGTCGGAGCTTTGCTTTTTATGTACATTGCACATCTTGACTTTTTTGACCACACCCTGCAGACACCCCGACAAAATTTCGTGAGTGGTTTGGTGACAGCGTGTTGGGGGAACCCAGCCCATTCGGTTAGGAAATGGGTCCATCTAGTGAACGAACCCAGAAAAATGGGATCATGGAGTACCCAGGTTAAGCGTGTTGTGTGAACGCCGCTCTTGCATGGCTGAGTCCATTCGATAACTGAATCCTAAACCTGGGTTAACAAACACAATAGCGGTGTTCCCGTTAACAGGCAATCATCAAGCAACAGAATGACACAGGCAGGAAGGGTGCTAAAACAAGAGCTGGATAGTTCACAAAACACACTGAACCACAAAGGACTCAACCCAAGATTAGTGGATTGTGTGAACTTGGCCGCAGGGGCTTCAACCTGCTTCTCATTGTTTGTGATCAGTCTGGTGCCTTTTATAGTGTGTATTTTTGAGTTTCACTCTATTGATATACAAGGGGCATGGTGGCTCAGCGGGTAAGACGCCAGGCTTGTCGATTGGAAGATTGCAAGTTTGGAGGTTCGAATCCCTAGTCCCGCGTGACGGAGTGAGCTCCCGCACTAGCTCCAGCTCTTGCCAACCTAGCAATTCGAAAGCATGCAAATGCAAGTAGATGAATAGGTACCACTTCCGTGGGATGGTGACAGCGTTCCGCACACGTCATGCCGGCCACATGACCACGGAAGCGTCTTCGGACAACGCTGGCTCTTCGGCTTTCGTTATACTTTCGACAAGCAACAAGTAAACATTAATTTCCCTTTGAAAAGTCTGACTTTTAAAATGTTTTATGTAATACCGATCAACTTGTTTTATCTGTCCATCTGTTTTAACTTGCGCTAAACCTTTGGATTATATCTGTATTTTGCTATTCAAGTCTTTTGGCATAATAGGTATTACAAATTGAAGTTAGAAAACTGTTCACTACACATGTGTAACTGTAAATGCTGCTTATTAGACACCAATTTTCCATTTTTCCTACCGTTTGTTTTAGAAACAGCCTTAGTTTCCTTGGCCCATCTTCCACCCCAATTTTTCTGTTCCTCTGCTTTCAACATGAATTCCTGTTTAGTTTTCTTTTCATTTTCTGATTTTGCTTCTTTTCTCCACCTCTCAGGCTCAGGAAAACACACACACACACACACACACACACACAAACACACCTTGGCTGATGTTTGTTGCCCAGCTTATTTATTCCTTTAATGATATATTTATACAAGGCACCCTTCTGCTGTTCTTCACGCCTGTTTCTCTTCTTTACACCATATGAATGAAATGCGGTGTTCTTGTTTCCTTTGAAATATACTGAAACAACTGTGAGGCTTTGTTTCTCATAGGTTTCTCCCCACACAGTCCACACATTTGGGTTTATTGATGCAACGGAACTAATTTTTTTTCCTTATCTCCAGATTTGGCTTCACACAGCGAGATCTCAGATGTCCAGCACTAAACACGATGAGGCGAAAGGATGGAAGGTGCATGATGACCTCACGATGCAAAATCTGGCTTTTCATACTTCTGTTGTGAGGCTGGACAGAAATAGTACAGGTAGTCCTCACTTAATAACCACAATTGGGACTGGAATTTCAGTTGCTAAGCAAAGCGGTCATTAAGCGAATCCATCCCAATTTTACGACCTTTTTTGCAGTGGTTGTTAAGCAAGCCATGTGGTCGTTAAGCAAATCACATGGTTCCCCATTAATTTTGCTTGCTAGAAGCAAGATAGATAGATAGATAGATAGATAGATAGATAGATAGATAGTCCTCGCTTAATGACCACAATTGGGACCAGAATTTTGGTTGCTAAGAGAAGCAGTCATTAAGTCTGTGGCTTGAATCATGTCAACTGGATTTCTATTTTTCTCAGTGGAAACGTTTCGCTCCTTATCCAAGGAGCTTCTTCAGTCTGAGTAAAGTTAGTAAGGGAATCCTTAAGTATGTTTCTAGGGTGGCTGTGTGACCTTGCACCTGGGGCTAGGTCATGGTTATTTTGAGATGTTTATTTCTAAGTCCCTTTATCATCTAAAGAGGATCGTTAAGATTACCCTGCTGCTGTTGAGCTTGCGAAATGGTCTTAATCTTCCTAGGCACAGAAGACAAAGCAGGAAGGAAGATAGGGGAAAGGTTGTGCCTGAGGCCCCCACCTCTATTCAAGGAAGGATTTTCCAAGTTGGCATAAATGGCTGTTGTGGGTCTTCCGGGCTGTGTGGCCGTGTTCTGGAAGTTGTAGTTCCTAACATTTCGCCAGCATCTGTGGCCAGCATCTTCAGAGGGCAGGAGCACAGATAGAAGCAAAATCTCTGTGCCCAGGTAGAGTGGCAATGCCTAACAACTAGTTACTTTCAATGGGAGAATGAGTTCTATGAACAGATGGATGGCGTTGCCATGGGAAGCCCCCTGAGCCCAGTCATAGCAAACTTTTACATGGAACACTTTGAAAAACAGGCTTTGGAATCGGCACCCATTACACCAACAGTCTGGTTCCGGTTCGTGGATGACACCTTTGCAATTTGGAGTCATACTGAAGAAGAACTGGAGAAATTTCTGGACCACCTAAACGGCATCCACCCCAATATACAATTCACCATGGAAAAAGAAACTGATGGCAAACTTCCATTTTTAGATACGCTGGTCATACGCAATCCGGACCTCAAACTAGGACACAAAGTATACAGAAAACCCACCCATACGGACCGATATCTACACAAAAATTCCAATCACCACCCACGACAAAAGAGAGGCATGATCAAAACCTTGGTGGATCGTGCTAATCGAAACTGTGAAACCCAATTTCTCAACAATGAACTTAACCATCTGAATTGGGTCCTACAGGCAAATGGCTATTCCAAGAATGAAATAAAAAGAGCCATCAAACCAAGAAAACAACATCCAACTGAAGAAAAACAGCCCCCCACAAACAAAGTATTCCTGCCCTACATCAAAGGAGTCACTGACCGCATGGGAAAACTGATGGAAAAACACAACTTTCAAACAGTCTTCAGACCCACCAGAAAAATACAACAAATGCTAAAATCAGCAAAAGACAAAAGGGACCCCCGCACCGCTGCAGGAGTATACCGCATACCATGCAGCTGTGGACAAGTATACATCGGAACCACAAAATGAAGCATTCACACCAGGATAAAAGAACATGAAAGACACTGCAGACTACAGCAACCAGAAAAATCTTCAGTAGCTGAACATGCTCTCAAGCAAACGGGACACAAAATCCTATTTGAAAACACAGAAATACTGGACAACACCAAAAGCCACTACAGCAGATTATACAGAGAAGCCATTGAAATTCACAAACACCAGCACAGTTACAATAAAAAAGAAGAAAGTTTAAAAATTAGCAAAACCTGGCTACCAGTCCTGAAAAACACAGCCTGCAAAAGGTCAACGAACTCAGTCCAACCTCCAGGACATGGGAATACTTCTCACAATGAACATGCTAATCACGCTCATCAGCCACTCGTTAACATTTTAACACAACAAAAAACCCCACCTAATCTCCTATAATTTAGCTCTATAAATAGAACATTGCCACTCTACCTGGGCACAGAGATTTTGCTTCTATCTGTGCTCCTGCCCTCTGAAGATGCTGGCCACAGATGCTGGCGAAACGTTAGGAACTACAACTTAAAGAACACAGCCACACAGCCCGGAAGACCCACAACAGCCATTGAACTCCGGCCGTGAAAGCCTTCGACAATACATTGGCATAAATGGATTCCTTGACCCCTCTCTCAAACCACCTATCTTCTCTGTCTAAAATGTGAACATTAATGTTCTCAAATGAGTGTCCTTTTTCTTTTAGATGAAGATAAACTGCTGACTCTGGTCCTGTGGTGTTACTTCTCCTGTGTTGGGCCATCCTCCTGTACAAAGGTTGTTTGGTTTCTCCAATGTAAAGTTCAGAGCACTCCTCACTGCACTGGATTGCATACACTACATTGCTTTCCTTGTGTTTTGGAGTTTGATCTTTGGGGTGTACAAGCCTCTGTCTCAGTGTGTTGGTGGGTTTGAAATATACAGGTATGTGGTGTTTGCCAAATATCCGTTTTATATTTTCAGACACGCCAGCCATGTAAGGAATGACCAGGTTCTTCCGTTTACTCTGAGTCTCAGCCCTGTCTGTCGCCGTTTTAGGTCTGGTAGACTTAGATTTAGTGAAGGCCCAATTTGGATATCCACAGGCCTTCAGAGCTGTTCTCAGGTGCTGATTTTCATTCTTTTTGGAATCCATGGAGGTGGGGATGGTTTCTGCTCTGTGTGACAATGTCCTGATGACTCCTAGTTTGTGCTGCAGTGGATGGTGGGAGTCAAACATCAGATATTGATCTGTGTGTGTGGGTTTCCTGTAGATCCCTATTTCTAGCTTGCCACCGGTCCCAATGAGGACTTCACAGTCTAGGAATGCCAGTCTGCTGTCCTTGGTGTCTTCTCTGGTGAACCTAATGTTGGCATCGATAGTGTTTATATGGTCCGTGAAGGCCTGTACTTCCTGGGCCTTGATTTGGACCCAGGTGTCATCCACATACTGTACCTAAACCAGTGGGTGGGCACCGTTCCCTGGAATGTGTTGAGTGCTTTCTTCTCCACTTCTTCCATGTATAAATTGGCCACAATGAGAGAAAGGGGTCAAGGAATCCATTTATGCCAACTTGGAAAATCCTTCCTTGAATAGAGGTGGGGGCCTCAGGCACAACCTTTCCCCTATCTTCCTTCCTGCTTTGTCTTCTGTGCCTAGGAAGATTAAGACCATTTCGCAAGCTCAACAGCAGCAGGGTAATCTTAACGATCCTCTTTAGATGATAAAGGGACTTAGAAATAAACATCTCAAAATAACCATGACCTAGCCCCAGGTGCAAGGTCACACAGCCACCCTAGAAACATACTTAAGGATTCCCTTACTAACTTTACTCAGACTGAAGAAGCTCCTTGGATAAGGAGTGAAACGTTTCCACTGAGAAAAATAGAAATCCAGTTGACATGATTCAAGCCACAGACTGTTCCACCTGGATGACTGAGAACCTTCATCGACATAAAGCAGTCATTAAACAAATCTGACCCAATTTTACAACCTTTTTTTTACTGTGGTTAAGGAAATCACCATGGGCATTAAACGAACCATGTGGTTGTTAACAAATCATGTGGTTCCCCGTTGATTTTGCTTGCCAGAAGCCGGCCGGGAAGGTCGAAAATAGTGATCACGTGACCACAGGATGCTGCGACGGTCATAAATGCAAACTGGTTGCCAAGCGCCCAAATCATGATCACGTGACCATGGGGACGTTGTGACGGTCATAAGTGTGAGAACCGGTTGTTAATCATTTTTTCCAACACCATTGTAAGTCCAAGCCATCACCAAACAAATGGTTGTTAAGTGAGGACTACCGATAGATAGATGATAGATAGATAGATAGATAGATGATAGATAGATAGATAGATAGATGATAGATAGATAGATAGATAGATAGATAGATGATAGATAGATAGATAGATAGATAGATAGATAGATGATAGATGATAGATGATAGATGATAGAAGATAGATAGATAGATAGATAGATAGATAGATAGATAGATAGATGATAGATGATAGATGATAGATAGATATAGATGATAGATAGATAGATAGATAGATAGATAGATAGATGATAGATAGATAGATAGATAGATGATAGATAGATAGATAGATAGATAGATGATAGATAGATAGATAGATAGATGATAGATAGATAGATAGATAGATAGATGATAGATAGATAGATAGATGATAGATAGATAGATAGATAGATAGATAGATAGATAGATAGATAGATTGATAGATGATAGATGATAGATGATAGATGATAGATGATAGATGATAGATAGATAGATAGATAGATAGATAGATAGATAGATGATAGATGATAGATGATAGATAGATATAGATGATAGATAGATAGATAGATAGATAGATAGATAGATGATAGATAGATAGATAGATGATAGATAGATAGATAGATAGATAGATGATAGATAGATAGATAGATAGATAGATAGATAGATGATAGATAGATAGATAGATAGATAGATGATAGATAGATAGATAGATAGATAGATAGATGATAGATAGATAGATAGATAGATAGATGATAGATAGATAGATAGATAGATAGATGATAGATAGATAGATAGATAGATAGATAGATAGATGATAGATAGATAGATAGATAGATAGATAGATGATAGATAGATAGATAGATAGATAGATGATAGATAGATAGATAGATAGATAGATAGATGATAGATAGATAGATAGATAGATGATAGATAGATAGATAGATAGATAGATAGATAGATAGATGATAGATAGATAGATAGATGATAGATGATAGATGATAGATGATAGATAGATAGATAATAGATAGATAGATAGATAGATAGATAGATAGATAGATGATAGATAGATAGATAGATAGATAGATGATAGATGATAGATAAATAGATAGATGATAGATAGATAGATAGATAGATAGATAGATAGATAGATAGATAGATGATAGATAGATAGATAGATAGATAGATAGATAGATAGATAGATGAGAGAGAGAGAAAGAGAGAGAGAGATTTAGATAGATATTGAAGGACCCCCTACAGAAGCTGTAGGGTTATCCCAACGCCTCCTCAAGCAGGCCAAGGAGAGAATGGAGTCGCACTTTTTTGGCCCTGCAGGTTGAAAACCTGATGCCAGCCTTACCCAACCGTCAAAGCGCCAGGAACATCCCTTTGCACAGGAAGAAGGAGCAGAGACCGATTCCTCTGGAGAATCCGTTACTTCGCGTGTGTTCCGAGCGGTGGCCTCAGGGGCCAGTCATAAATGAGCCTCTCGGGGCAGGTGGCTAAGTTAGAAGGCTCTCTGGAGGCGGATCGCTTCATTCAGCTTGGAAAATCTGAGCCCATTCATGCTCCTTTCCAGGAGACCAAGCAGCTGTGGTCCTGGCAGCCCGCAGAGCCCTTGGAGGCGCTTCTGCTGTGGGGAAGGGCTGTACAGGCCGTGATTTGCATTGCAGACTCCCAGAGCAGTGGAGCTTCTAGAGAGGAAGCATCTTCTCCCCGGCTAACACCAGATCTTTATCTTGGGCCTGTTCCCTCAATTCCTATCTCACCACTCGCATGGAGTCTCCCTGTACTGTGCAAACCCAAATGGTACAGAAGAGGAGGGTGGATAATTTAAAACCTCCCCGGCAGATCCCTTCTTCCAAGGTTTCCCCAGGAGAAGAGAGTTAGGGTGGGTTTTTACCAGCCAGGATGAATCTTTTTACACCCTTACATTGGTCCAGCTGGGGCATTCGCATCCTTCAACCTTTCAGCCCAGCTTCAGGAAAACTAGAAAGGAAGCAGCTTTGCATTTTCCCACCCAGAAACCAGAACTCAACAAACCAGCGCCAATCCTGAAAAACAAGGATTGGCTGTGCTGGGTTTTCACGAGAAATTTCTTTCTAAAGCCAAGTCTCTAGCTATGGAGGGAGGGAGGGAGGGAGGAAAAGAAAAAGATGGATGGATGGATGGATGGGAGGGAGGGAGGGAGGGAGAAAGATAGGAAGGAAAAGAAAAAGAAGGAAGGAAGGAAGGAAGGAAGGAAGGAAGGAAGGAAGGAAGGAAGGAAGGAAGGAAGGAAGGAAAAGAGAGAGAAGGCAGGAAGGCAGGAAGGCAGGAAGGCAGGAAACAGTCCCTCACCCAGAATTTCAAAGAAAATGAAAGGAATCATAGAATCATAGAAGAATTAAGTTGCTGATTCTTCATCACCTCATGACCTACCGACCACAAAGTTAGACAGTTAAGAATTGTCTCCATGTGATCTCTTGATCTATCCCTATCCATCTCTTTACCTAAGAGACTACTAGTCACTTCCTTGTGCCTCCCTTCCCAGGCACACATGCACGGAGCACATGTTCTTTGGCTTTGCCTAATCCTACAATGTAATTATTTGTATTTATTTATATTTCAAATTTAGTCACCGCCCATCTCACTCAAAGAGCAATGCATGTCCCATCAATAAGGCATTCTACCCAACAGGCAGAAAGGAAGACCCTCTGTCTTCCCCGGATTAAATTTCAATTTGTTCCTTCTAATGCATCCCAAAATGACCTACAGACATGCATTCAGGCATGTGATAGCCTTCCTGGGATTTGAAGGTGTCCAAGAGAGACAGGGTTGAGCTTCATCAACATCCTGATGGCAACCTGTCCCAAAGTTGAGTTTGCAAAGCCACCGGGAAAAGGTAACTAAAGATTTGGGCTGGGCTGGGTTGGGTTGCCATCAGGATGTTGATGAGACCCATCTCTGTCTTTGAAGAAAAACTGGAGGGGGGGAGGTATTGGAGATGTGAATTCAATGGCATTGATGTCGATGAAGGTTCTCAGTCATCCAGGTGGAACAGTCTGTGGCTTGAATCATGTCAACTGGATTTCTATTTTCTCAGTAGAAACGTTTCACTCCTTATCCAAGGAGCTTCTTCAGTCATTGACTCTTCAGCACCTCATGAGCTTCTGACCACAGAGAGGTAATCGGGTGTAGATAGAAAGTCAAGGATTGACTCTTTGTCCCCTCTTGGTCCACCCCAATGCCTGCTGTTTGCCTAACAAATTGCTAATCTGGGTCACTTCTGCCTGCCTGCCTTCCCAGGCACACACACATGAGTACATGGTCTTGATGGGATAGAGGTAGCTAGACTTATTCACATCTCCTTTCTAGAATACACATGTTGACACAGAATGGTTCAACGTCCATTATGGAACATGGATGGAACCCAGATTTCACAGTCGAGGGTTGGAACAGGGCCCATCTACAGCCATTCAAACATAACCATCTCAGAATACCACCCAAGGACCTAAGCCATTGTCACACGATGCCTCCTAAGCCCTGTAGGGCAGCATGGCCAGGGGCACCAAAGGTAGCTGAGATATCTCACAGGGCCAAAGGGTTGATCTTCTCACCATCCTTGCAGCAACATCCAGTTAGCTAGGTGCTCATCTTCACCCATCCTTATCATGTATTTCCTGTAAAAAGGTAAAGGTTCCCCCCGCACAGTTGTGCAGTCGTGTCCGACTTGAGGGGCCTGTGCTCATCTCCGTTTGTTAGCCAAAGAGCCAGCGTTGTCCGAAGACGCTTCCACGGTCAAGTGGCCAGCATGAAGCGCGCGGAACGCTGATACCTTCCCACCGAAGTGGTCCCTATTGATCTACTTGCATTTGCATGCTTTCGAATTGCTAGGTTGGCAAGAGCTGGGGCGAGTGCGGGAGCTCACTCCGTCACGCGGGGCTAGGGATTCGAACCTCCGAACCTGCGATCTTCTGATCGACAAGCCTGGCATCTTACCTGCTGAGCCACCACGCCCCCAGGGTAATTCCTGTAAATAAATCTTTTTGTTATAGCTATCAAACCTGCTTCCCTAACCCTTTCTCAGGTCAGATTCAGGAACATTCACACCCACACCCCCCACACAGAATGTTTCAATCTCCAGCAATGCTTAACCCAATTACCGTATTATCCCATTTTCTGGGTTCACACAAATGCTGGACCACACGTTCTGCTTCTGTACATCACACTAAGCCAGAAAGAAATAATCAAGGCTAACGCTAACCAATCCTAGCCTATTGTGCAAACGTGCTTCATTACGTCTCCTGGTTGAACATGTTGTGTCCATCGAAAGAAAAAGAAACAGAGAAGGGAAATTGATTTCCTCCTTTTGAGCCCGGGTTGCTTTCAGACAACCCCCTTACGCTTAGTTACTGCATTATCCCATTTTCTGGGTTCACACAATGGATCTAGCCACCGTAGACAGCTTGTGAAATGGGCCAGAATTGCCCGCCACCCTAAGCCAGAAAAAAGGGAACCAAGGTTAACATTAGCTAAGCTTAGCACGTTGTATGGGCGGATCTTCCTGGGATTTAACCCACATGGTGAAGCGTGTTGCATGAACACAGCACCCATGTTTTACAAGCCCCCCCCCCCACCTTACCAGATGAAGGAAACATAACACACCTGCAGTTTGCAGATGCGCGTGAGGTTGGCACCCACCCTGGTTTTCATTAGGAAGCGAAGGACGAACTGTGCTGTTCTGAGAAGGGGAAGGCTGACAGCCCACAAGTTTTGACACCCTGCCAGGAAACTAGATCCACTTTCTTTTACTTACAACCTTGCCCCCACCCCACCCCACCCCTCCCCTCTTCCTTGCCTGCTTTCTCCTGTATCCCGTTGGAAATCTTCTGCCTTCCACCCCTAAAATGATAAAAAGGTAAAGGTTCCCCCGGCACATTTGTGCAGTCGTGTCCGACTCTAGGGGCCGGTGCTCATCTCCGTTTGTTAGCCGAAGAGCCAGCGCTGTCCGAAGACGCTTCCGCGATCATGTGGCCGGCATGACGCGCACGGAAAGCTGTAAGTTATCACTTAGAGAACTTAAATGGGGGATTCCCATCTGCTCTCCATTCCAGCCTGGATTTTTCCTGCTGCAAAGGTCACTGTCTCCTTCCAGGTGTGTGTGTGTGTCCTAACCCTAACCCTCCAAGCCTTACCTTGAAAATACACATCCTTGTAGATAGAGGAGCACAGCTGTTGAACATCTGCCAATGCCCATCTATATGGTCTGACCATTAGTTTAAAGTCTAGCAGCTGCATTTTCACAGCCTCCAAAGCTGGCTTTAATTCACCTTCTATCACCCAGCAGTTTTGTTTTGAAGAGTTTTGCGTTTATTAAAGGATGGACCAGCAGAGGGCGCCCGAATCCTTCCGCTCCCGGATTAGAAAAAGGAGATTAAAAAGGAAAGGTATCAGGATGGAGAATGAGGATAGAAAGTTTCCCTGGGCCAGACCTGAACTGGACTTGGTGCACACCGTTTCTCCCCTTGCTTCCTCACATGTCCCATCTATCCTGTTAATCCTGCAGTGGGGGCCTCGATCATTGAAACCAGGCGTGCTTTTGCTTCACTTGCAAACGTCCACTGCAACCGAATTTCCCCGTCTCCTAGAACACTGCAGTGAAATCATGCTGGCGTACAGCTGCCCCGGCAGTTCTCTGGCAAAATTATGTTTTACTTAAAACGATAATAATAACGAAAAAGCAGTGGCAAGATCAGGGGCATCCGCGGGGGGCTCAAAAAATTCAAGATGGTGGCCACATCATATGATCAAAGCCCCACCACTTTTTAACGGGCATTGCAATGCCCGTCAAAAAGGGCAGGGTTTTCATTGCATGGCCGTGGTTGCCATATTGACTTTTCTGACCCCCTGTGGGCAAGATATAAAGGGGCTCTGGTAGCACCATCTGAAGAAGTCAGCTTTTTCTTTTGAATAAAATGTGCTAGTCTGAAAAGATTCTACCAGACTCCTGGTTTTTAGTTACTCTAGAGCAGGGTTTCTTCAACTTTTGTCTCTCAGGACCTCTTCCCACTTTTAAAAATTATGGAGGACCCCAAAAGAGCTTTTGTTTATATGGATGATATTTAAAAATATATTTTAAAATATAAAAATAAAAACTGACCCATTCACAGAATATGTATTCATTGAGTCATGTAAAAATAACAATATGAGACCCATTAGATATAAACACAAAATGTTTTTCATGAAAAAAAAACCTGTTATTTTAACAAATAATAAATAATAAATGAGAAGAGTGACATTGTTTCAAATTTTTGCAAATAACTTCAACATCTGGCAAATAATTTTGATTTCGGGGAGCCCTGAGAGGGTCTTGGGGGACCCCCAGGGGCGCTCGGACCAC
>JALMGJ010000049.1:1820000-1972500 GCA_023362775.1 Charina bottae | reverse complement strand
CCCTGCTGGGTAATGTGTTGCACACACGGGAGCCATTCTTGCTTAAATTGGGTTAGATGTTTATTATGGATATTATGGATCAATTTTGCCATGAAAAAAATGGCGTGAGTTTTCATGCTCTGCAGGTCACGTCATCAGATGTATGGAGTGACTCGGGCGGTGGGGCCTCATCTCAATTTAAATCATACACCCATCTAGTCCACTGTTTCTCAACCGTGGCCACTTGAAGACGTGTGGACTTCAACTCCCAGAATTCCACAGCCAGCCATGCTGGCTGTGGAATTCTGGGAGTTGAAGTCCACACGTCTTCAAGTGGCCAAAGTTGAGAAACACCGATTAAGAAGCTTGTGAATGGTTACATCCTGCAGTAACTTTCTCTGCTCTTGGTGGAAGTAGGAACCAATCAGATGGAGGACATTTGCAAAGCTCCATATCTCCCAGCACAACCAGCCCACCCGTTCTCTTTCTCTTGACCAACCTGTTTCTCCAGGTGGAAAGCTGGAGTCTTTGCTCCTGAGCAGTTGGAATATTTTAGAACATTCTGTGACGTCGCTACTATTTAAGCCATGTTAGGCATACAGCCAAGCTATTGTGGGACAGCCCAGTCGGAGGAGCTGTTGGAAGAAAGACAGTTTGCGACTGGAAATAGGATTGCTAGAAAGCAATCAAAGACCTCAGGCATCCTGATTGTGAAATGCAAGGTGGTTTATGCACGATTGCGGGCAATCTGCAAAGATTGCATTGCTAATAATTTATGAAAACAGACACACACTTCCAATCTGACGTCCAGGACCCAGACTTAGTTGTTTAGAACGGGTCTTGAAATAAAATAGATTTAAGCAGGTTGAGATTGGATCAGGATCCCAGTTTGCAAATCAAGAGTGTGTGACAGCTGGAAGATGAAGCAAGTTTATTTATTTAATTTATTTAAATTTGTATTACCGCCCATCTCCCCCATCGGGGGACCCTGGGCGGTTCACAGTAATGTTTAGCTTTATTCAACAGCATTACTGGGACACGGTAGCTCAGCAGGTTAAACTGCTGAGCTGTAGGCTGCAGATCAGAAGGTCTGCAGTTCGAACCCCGTGCAACGAGGTGAGCTCTCGTTGCTAGTCCCAGCTCCTGTCAACCCAACAGTTCGAAAGCTTTGCAAGTAGATAAATGGGTACCACCTTAAGTGGGCTAATTTGCTGGCGTCCGGTCGGGAAGTCGGCACCACCGGAGGAAAGGATCGGAGGAAGATCGAATGGCAGGCGGTGGTGACGGACCCGGATGCAACAGCTACAGGACGTCAGCAGCTGGCTCAAGGCATCCTGGGAATTGTAGTCCAGAGCCTGGAAGAGTCGGTTCCTTACCCCCTCCCCTCACGGGTGGTGAAAATGGTGATTTGTGAATTGTATAATTAAATATATGTATATGTATATAATTAAATGTATTTTGTTGTTTATTCGTTCAGTCGTTTCCGACTCTTCGTGACTTCATGGACCAGCCCACGCCAGAGCTTTCTGTCGGCCGTCACCATCCCCAGCTCCCCAATGGTTGAGTCCGTCGCCTCCAGAATACCATCCATCCATCTTGCCCTTGGTCGGCCCCTCTTCCTTTTGCCTTCCACTTTCCCTAGCATCAGCTTCTTCTCCAGGGTATCCTGTCTTCTCATTATGTGGCCAAAGTACTTCAGTTTTGCCTTTAATATCATTCCCTCAAGTGAGCAGTCTGGCTTGATTTCCTGGAGTATGGACTGGTTTGATCTTCTTGCAGTCCAAGGCACTCTCAGAATTTTCCTCCAACACCACAGTTCAAAAGCATCTATCTTCCTTCGCTCAGCCTTCCTTATGGTCCAGCTCTCGCAGCCATAGGTTACTACAGGGAATACCATTGCTTTAACTATGCGGACCTTTGTTGTCAGTGTGATGTCTCTGCTCTTAACTATTTTATCAAGATTTGCCATTGCTCTCCTCCCAAGAAGTAGACGTCTTCTGATTTCCTGGCTGCAGTCAGCGTCTGCAGTAATCTTTGCGCCTAGAAATACAAAGTCTGTCACTGCCTCCACTTTTTCTCCCTCTATTTGCCAGTCATCAATCAAGCTCGTTGCCGTAATCTTGGTTTTTTTGAGGTTTAACTGCAACCCAGCTTTTGCACTTTCTTCTTTCACCTTCGTCATAAGGCTCCTCAACTCCTCCTCGCTTTCAGCCATCAAATTAAATGTATATGTATATACATATAAATATATGTATATGTATATAATTAAATGTATATATATGCTTGTAAGCTGCCTAGAGTCCTCCATTAGGGAGGGGATAGGCGGGGTATAAATACCACAACAAATAAATAAATAAATAAATAAATAAATAAATAAATAAATAATCAATGGACACACAAAGGCACCACCACTCTACCCTACCCTAACTAACGGTTGGTTGGTTGGAGGCACAGATCCCACACTGGGGCTGGAAGGCTGGAGAGGCAAAGGGATGGCCAAGCAGCAGAAAGAAGGCCGAGCCAGGGAGAGACTTGGGAGCTGAGCTCCGTGGAAGGTGGGTGTGAATTTCTGCGTTTGGAGACACTCCGCCAGATGTTCGGCTGCTGCGGCAGCTCTCCAACTGGAGGCAGAACCCGTAAGCAATGCCTCAGGGGTGTTTGCAAACGGCTTGGGTTGTGGTTGCAGAGAAAGAGAGGCTGGATGCCCCGGGGGACTTGCAGGAATATTCATGGAAGCCAGGAAGTGCATCTCAGGAGCTTCGTTGTAAGAAAGGGGGCTTGGGAAGCGGTCAGGGTCCCGCTTCCCTCAGTGCTGCGTGCTTGTTTCCACTGTCGGCATTGACCACGGTGGAGTGCCGTGGGCTGTTGGTTTTTTTTAAAATAAAAAGAAATAATAAAAATAAAATAAAATTGCAAAAACCACCATCCTTCCAGGGTGTCTCCTCAGAGGACCTGTTTGTTTTCTTTTGCTGTGGTTTGGCTGCTCGGGGAAAGTTTGTTTCCAAAGCTCATCCAAGCAGGAAGACACATGGATTCTTGCCTCAAGTCTGGGTCACGGTGACCTTGTTGGGGAAGGGGATCTGGTCTGTTTACAGGGTTTTTTTTAAAAAAAATCTCTCTTGTGGCCTTCAGGATGGCGTGAGTAAAGACCAGAAGCTTGGCAACGCCACGGCCCGACCTCTCCAAGACATACACATGGCCATGCGACAAGGCAGGATCCCAAAGGCCTTCGGAGCAGATCTCCAAGTGTGCAAGGGCAGCAGGATGGCTCCCTCGGTTTTGCCTCTGTGTTTAGAACAGTGTTCCTCAACCTCGGCAACTTTCAGATGCGTGGACTTCAACTCCCAGAGTTCCCCAGCCAGCATGGCTGGCTGGGGAATTCTGGGAGTTGAAGTCCACACATTTGAAAGTTGCCGAGGTTGAGAAACACTGGTTTCGAAGAAGCCATCTCTCCTTGCCTGCCTCTGCAAAGCCCGGAGAGTGTGGGGCAGCTCCTCTCCTCATTCTGTGGGCAACCCAGGGGGATCCCAACTCCCTTAATCGGGGATGCAAACACTTGCATCTGCGCTCACAGCCTGATTAGAGTTAATGTAGGGTTGCGGGGAGGTGGCTGAGCTTATAACCGACTCTGCTAAGCATGTTGTGAAAATGTAACGTCTGTATCTGACGTGGTTGCAGCTGTTGTGTGAATCCAGCTGCCCACGAATTGGAATCTAGAGGTCTGCTTTGCACAAACCAGCACCGGCTAGACCCAGTAGAGCTCGCAGGATCTGCAACCAGCAGCGATTCACTGGGCAAAGCGTATCAAACAGGGACAGCCTCTTTAGGAGAAGGCAAGTTCCTGCCTCTTTCAAGGCAGGCAGTACTTCCCCCTCCCTCAAAGATATGTGGATTATTTTCCAAATCCACCTATTCTGGTCTGCCTCGCCACCCAAGAGAGCTGGGAGGGGAGGGACCAAGCCTACAGTGCAGAGTTCAAACTACAGAGCACCCTATCCATTTCCTCAGTTTCCCCAATCCCAAAAGAATCCCAGAATTCCAGAATTCCATTCCCCAGTCTCAAAAGAATCCCAGAATCCCAGAATTCCATTCCCCAGTCTCAAAAGAATCCCAGAATCCCAGAATTCCATTCCCCAGTCCCAAAAGAATCCCAGAATCCCAGAATTCCATTCCCCAGTCTCAAAAGAATCCCAGAATCCCAGAATTCCATTCCCCAATCCCAAAAGAATCCCAGAATTCCATTCCCCAGTCTCAAAAGGATCCCAGAATTCCATTCCCCAATCCCAAAAGAATCCCAGAATCCCAGAATTCCATTCCCCAATCCCAAAAGAATCCCAGAGTCCCAGAATCCCATTCCCCAATCCCAAAAGAATCCCAGAATCCCAGAATTCCATTCCCCAGTCTCAAAAGAATCCAAGAATCCCAGAATTCCATTCCCCAATCCCAAAAGAATCCCAGAATCCCAGAATTCCATTCCCCAATCCCAAAAGAATTCCAGAATTCCAGAATCCCATTCCCCAATCCCAAAAGAATCCCAGAGTCCCAGAATCCCATTCCCCAATCCCAAAAGAATCCCAGAATTCCGGAATCCCATTCCCCAGTCTCAAAAGAATCCCAGAATCCCAGAATTCCATTCCCCAATCCCAAAAGAATCCCAGAATTCCATTCCCCAATCCCAAAAGAATCCCAAAAGAATCCCAGAATTCCATTCCCCAGTCTCAAAAGAATCCCAGAATCCGAGAATTCCATTCCCCAATCCCAAAAGAATCCCAGAATCCCAGAATTCCATTCCCCAATCCCAAAGGAATCCCAGAATTTCATTCCCCAGTCTCAAAAGAATCCCAGAATCCCAGAATTCCATTCCCCAATCCCAAAAGAATCCCAGAATCCCAGAATTCCATTCCCCAATCCCAAAAGAATCCCAAAAGAATCCCAGAATTCCATTCCCCAGTCTCAAAAGAATCCCAGAATCCCAGAATTCCATTCCCCAATCCCAAAAGAATCCCAAAAGAATCCCAGAATTCCATTCCCCAGTCTCAAAAGAATCCCAGAATCCCAGAATTCCATTCCCCAATCCCAAAAGAATCCCAGAATCCCAGAATCCCAGAATCCCATTCCCCAGTCTCAAAAGAATCCCAGAATTCCCCACAAAACATCAGCTTGCTCCCCAGCATGGGTTCTACCCAACTGGCATCCAGACCAGAGCAGATACAAGTGACTTGACCCACCCGGAACCCGCCCAATCCATCCAGTGGGCCTCCAAGTGGTGTTCCCCACCCATCTTCTCCTCTAAGGGTCTGGTTTATTCTGAACAGGGACGCCCGGTCAGAGTCTGTGGACACAAAAAGGATGGGAAAGCAATGCTCTTCCGCATTCTTATTGTCACTGGGTAGGCTGGAAATATCACTCTCACCCCTGCTCGGTTGCACCCATTTCTGGTTTTCTAACCCTGTTGTTTTCCCCTAAACCTGGGATTTCTAACATGGTGCCCATGGGCACCCATAACATGGGAAGATTTTTTGTGTTTGTAGGTGCAGACTTTAAAATCAACATAGGAATGGTTGTTATACAGTATACGTGACTCTAACCTTTGCAATATTCCAACATAACCTTTTCTCCCTTTCAGTAATTCTTAGAAAACTGTGACTTTCTCAAGAATGTATGTCATCAGTATGTTTATTCTTTCTTCCTGCTCTGTCAAAGCTGCATATTAATCATAGAATCATAGACTCCTAGGCTGGGAGGGACCTTGGCAGTCTTCTCTCCAACCCCCTGCTCAGGCCCTCTCAAACACGTGGCTTCCGATCTCTGATATTTTTCTTGGAAACCTATTAATGACCAAGCCCACCCCTATGTTTCAAAAGGAACAACCCTGCATTTCAGGAGATGATAACAAACCGTCTTGCTTTTCAAAGCTCATGACTACAGTAGATGTCTCCTCCGAATGGGATGACCTTGCCAACACTGAGGAATCCAGGATTGCTTTTAGGGAGGCAGCCAAGAAAAGAAGTGGATCCTAGAACAAATCAACTCAGAGTTCTCACTTGACCAGGCTCAAATTATGGTACTTTGCACACATTATGCGAAGACCTGACTCTCTTGAGAAGTCCATCGTGCTGGGAAAGGTGGAAGGAAAGAGAAGAAGAGGACGACCAGCAGCAAGGTGGAGGGACTCAGTTACAGCATTGATGGGTGCACCACGGAAGACCTGAAGGACCAGCTTGGGGACAGATCATCATGGAGAAAATCTATCCATGAGGTCACTAAGGGTCAGCACTGACTTGATGGCACATACTCAATCAATCGAGGGATGGAGGAGGGAGGACCTATTTTATCTACTGGCCAGGAAGACAACAGAGACTTGGGATATTCTGAAGAGCTTTTCATCTTGATGAAATGGAGATGACCTTCAGCTCCACACACTCATCCTTTATGCCTTTATATCATGGTTACTGGCTGTCACAGTGAATGTTCTTCTCACACTTCATGCCAGCCTCATCTGTTTCCTCCTTGTTTGATGTTTTCAATTCCTTTCTCGAGGAAATAAAGCCTTGTTTATTAGTAGTGGCCATGCAATCCCGATAGAGAGATAACTTCTTTGGTTTGTTTCAGTTTATCAGCTCCCAATGGTGCCAGTAGATCGTTCCAGTCTGCCTTCTTCAGCTCTTTTATCTTTGCTTCCCTTTGCCAGTCTCAGAGGATATAATAGAAGAAGCGGCACAGATACAAGGAATGGAATATAAAGAATAAAGACATTATATAAACAATAGAAATATATATATTTCGTATCAGTGGCTACCAAAAATGCAGGTTTATGTTGCATTAATACGCATTGGATTTCCAAAGATTGGGAAATGATCATTCCACTCTGACCTGCTTTGGTCAGACCCATCCAGAGTATTCAGTCCTATTCTGGATGCCAAAAGGGAAGGTTCAGAGAAATTGGAAGGTTCGAGAAGGGCCGCAAAGATGATCCATGGATTTGTCCTGACTTCGAGTGAAGGAAAACACGCTGAGACTTGGAGTTGAGGCTCTGGTGCTTTATTGTCCTACTCTGCTAGACAGAATCCAGCTAAACTAAAATGAACTAGTCTGTGGCTTGAATCATGTCAACTGGATTTCTATTTTCTCAGTAGAAACGTTTCACTCCTTATCCAAGGAGCTTCTTCAGTCTGAGTAAAGTTAGTAAGGGAATCCTTAAATATGTTTCTAGGGTGGCTGTGTGACCTTGCACCTGGGGCTAGGTCATGGTTATTTTGAGATGTTTATTTCTAAGTCCCTTTATCATCTAAAGGAGGATCGTTAAGATTACCCTGCTGCTGTTGAGCTTGCGAAATGGTCTTAATCTTCCTAGGCACAGAAGACAAAGCAGGAAGGAAGATAGGGGAAAGGTTGTGCCTGAGGCCCCCACCTCTATTCAAGGAAGGATTTTCCAAGTTGGCATAAATGGATTCCTTGACCCCTCTCTCAAACCACCTATCTTCTCTGTCTAAAATGTGAACATTAATGTCCTCAAATGAGTGTCCTTTTTCCTTTAGATGAAGATAAACTGCTGACTCTGGTCCTGTGGTGTTACTTCTCCTGTGTTGGGCCATAAAATGAACTAGTGATGCTCAGAGAAAGGGTCCAAGAAATCAGGGCGGGGCCTTCTTCAGCCTCTTGGGAGGAAAGCAAAGCGATTCAGTACTGCGCATGCGTTTCTCCCCCTGGAGGGAGCCCCCTCCTTCTTCGCCAGTTATCTCCCTGACAGGATTAGAGACTAAGGTGTTGAGATACTGAAACTTAGGAAGAGAGATGGCTGGCATGTTCACCCTTGAGATGAGAAGACTGAATGAAGAGACGATAGCCTTCTCCAAAGATCTGGAAGGTCAGACCTTGTTCAGAATCCAGGGCATGGAATAGTGGATTTTGGTTCCAGGAAGGAGTTTCCATCGAATGCTAGGAAAAACTTCCCAGGAGGAAGGGCAGTTGGACAGTGGCGCCAGGGACCAGAGCAGGGTGTGGTCTTCTTTGCTGGGTGTGTTCAGCTGGAAGTCAGACAGCCATCTGCTTGGACTTGAATTCCTGCCCTGGGCAAGGAGTAGACTGGATGGCCTACCTCCTACGAAGGGCCACCTCCAACTCTGGTTTCCTACGAATGAGAAAGCAATTGCTTTAACCTGAAATGCAGTGAAAAGAAAAGTGTGGGGTTTTTTCCCCCCATATCTACTCTGCCTTTCATCATTTTTGGAATCCTAAAAAGAGTAATCGACTAATCATAATCCACCATGCATGAATAAGGTTTGGAATTCACTATCGCACAAGAAACAGGGGTGGCTATTGGCTCAGCTTGTTGAAAAATAGACACATTTATGGGAGCTACTTCTCTCAAGGGCTTCAGCAGCATCTCTGCTCTGCAAAATAAAATTGGGCTACATGTCCTCGTGCATCTCTGAAAGCCCACAATCCCCGAAGATTCACTGTTATGAATGTTCCAAAACATGGGAGAAGGGGGGGAAATACTTTTGAATGAAATTAAATGGGAATGCTGGTTGTTGTTGTGCCTTAGTTGAAGTTCCCCAGATCTGTTTCCCTCCATTCAGCTGCTTAAGGGACAATCTGGTGTCTTCAATGAAAGGAACAAAGCATCAGTAAAGCTTGGCCAGGGCCGGAGCGAGTTCCAGCTAAATGATCTGCCAAATATTCTCCTAGGGCGAAAATCATGCTCACCCACAGTGTGGACCTGACCCCAGCTAGATCTTTGCTTCTTGCTCTCAGTGGGGCATGGTGCTGATGTCTCCAGTTCGGCTGCTCCACACCCAAAGAGCCAGAGGTTGGGAAGGCAAAGGAGAATTGGGGATTTCAGCAAGGTTTGGAGAAGCCATCCGTTCTTCTCCAGAAGAACCAAACAGCAAAGTTTGGCCTGCAGGGAATTGGAATGGGATGACTCAGCAACACCGGATTTCATTTCCTTCTGCTGATTTCCAAAATTCCCCTCAGAAGCTTTTCATGCTTCACAAAAGCTTTCCATTGAAATGCTCTCTGGACACCCAGCAGAAGAAGGATGACTGGATCCTGACTGGAACTACAATTATGGATCTTGACACCTTATTACCCAATCCTGTCTGTCTGTAATTTCCTTGCAGCACAGACTGATGGTTTCCTGACTCCATTTGCTTGATTAATAAAATGGAGCTGGATGGGGAGGTCCACCTAAGATCGGTTGGACATCTTCATCAAGAGAGGAGGGCCCAGGTTGCAGATTTCCAGCCAGGTGCATGCAGCTCTCGGAAATCTAGCATTGGCTGCTGAGTGAGAAACAGTTGAAGGTGTTGAGTAGGTTTAACTTGGAGAAAAGAAGATTGTAGAGAAACACAACAGTTGTCCTCAAATATCTGAAGGACTATCGTGGAGAAGATGGGACAGATATTCCAGAAGACAGAATAAGGAACAATGTGTTTAAATTATAAGGAAGTAGATTTCTGTGGACATCAGGAGAAGTTTTTGAACAGTAGCTATTCAACAATATTAAACCAAGGGTGGATGGCCACCTTACGAGAGATTCCTATGCTCAGCTCTCCCAGATCCCTTTCGATCTTCACAATCTTTGATTCAAAGTTGTAATAGCTGGCATGGAAGTCCATCTGGAGAATGCCCAGTTAGGGAGCACCATCTTCAATATTTCTAAATAGTGCAATTTTTCATAATAAGCAATACTACAGTATTGGGCACGAATATTTATTTGGTATTGCATTTTAGAGTTCGGTTTATTATATGTATTGGGATCAGCGAGTTTTGAGAAAATAAAAACTTGAGTGGGAAATTCTACCTGGGAACTGCACGGAGAGTGGCAACACCCACATCAATAATGTTGCTGGTGGGTTTTGCCAGACCTGGCATCCTGTAGGGAGATCTTCTTATCTCAGGACTTCAGAGAGGAATACAGCAAAATCTAGGGCAAGAAGATAAATGGGCTTCAAGTGACTGGCAGGAGATCCGGTGCAGCTGAAAATTTTCCACACATGGGATTTGTGAACTTAGAACAACTTGGACACAGGGGCGATGTTATTCTAGCCACATGTTACAATTGCAACATTCAACTCTGGAAAGCCAACTCAGAAGGAAGGAGGAGAAGAAGGAGGAGGCTACTTGGCCAGTCTCTTACCTTGTCCAGAAGTGGAGCTGCCTAACCCTTTCTCCAGAGCATAATAGAGCAAACAAGTCTCTGAGGATCACTGGAATTTCTCAGAAGTTGATTTCGGATTTCCACAGATGATGAGAAGAAGCCTGGTTCTTCTGGAGAAATTTTCCTGAAGACCACTTGCCTATCATTGCTGACTTTTCTTTGCAGGACCTCTCATGGATCCCCTAGAAGATGCTCATTTCCCCAGAATCCTCTGTGATGTGTTGGGAAGCATCCTGACCAGGCAAGTGGATCTGGAAAACTGCAAAAATCTTTCTGGGGTGACCCTTCCTGTAGAGATCAAAAACATGTAATCTCTCCATGAACTATTAGCTTATTCACACAACATGCTTAACCTAAGTACTGAATTAAGCCACTTTCTAGGTTTGCACAAGACCTTGAACCATAAACTAAGCAAACCAACCTGGTTAAAGGGTTGCTTGAAGCCAGCTTCCAATTCTTGGTAAAATATAGAAAGCCTCTTCAGCCAGGTGGCACCTGGTTCGTCCTTCTGGTCAATCCTATTTTCAAAGATGCTGGCTTGGGATCCACAGGTTTAACCAGATCAGTTAAAAACATAAGAACTGTGAGTGTGCCGCACGCTAAGCTTGGCTAAGTTTAATAGAGGATAATTTATTTGGGGCAAAGCAAAGATTTGCGCCAATCCCAGCCTGACTGTTCTGCACAGCCTGGGGTCAAGATGGGCTTCTCTCCAAGATCCTTTAAACTGGTGGTGTACAGGATGGTGACAAATGTTGAAAACCGTTCTGAAACAGCACTAACTTCACAGCACCAAGAATGAAACATGGGCCGTTCTTTAGCAAGGATATAAGAACTGAAAACTCAGAGGTGTTTTTAGCACAAAAACTGGACAGGCCCATTTTCACAGGAATGACACAGCTACCCCTTTGTACATACAGGGGGATCCAGGCAGGGGAGGTTTGAGAAAATCAAGATGTAATTGAGGGTGGGGCTTCAACTGCAGAGTTGCAGATATAGCCTTGACTTTTCCTCACCCCTCAGACACCCCTGCTATCTGATCTGTTATTTTTTATGCATATAATACTTCCCTGTAAGGGGTGCGATGGCTCAGTGGTTAAGTCTGTAGCTTGAATCATGTCAACTGGATTTCTATTTTCTTAGTGGAAACGTTTCGCTCCTTATCCAAGGAGCTTCTTCAGTCTGAGCAAAGTTGGTAAGGGAATCCTAAATATGTTCCTAGGTAGCTGTGTGACCTTACACCTGGGGCTAGGTCATGGTTATATTGAGATGTAATTTTTAAGTCCTTTTATCATCTAATGGGGGGTCGTTAAAATCACCATGCTGCTGTTGAGCTTCTGAAATGGTCTTAATCTTCCTAGGCACAGAAGACAACACGGGGAGGAAGATGGGGGAGAGTTTGTGCCTGAGGCCCCCACCTCTATTCAAGGAAGGATTTTCTATTTGAATAGAGGTGGGGGCCTCAGGCACAAACTCTCCCCCATCTTCCTCCCCGTGTTGTCTTCTGTGCCTAGGAAGATTAAGACCATTTCAGAAGCTCAACAGCAGCATGGTGATTTTAACGACCCCCCATTAGATGATAAAAGGACTTAAAAATTACATCTCAATATAACCATGACCTAGCCCCAGGTGTAAGGTCACACAGCTACCTAGGAACATATTTAGGATTCCCTTACCAACTTTGCTCAGACTGAAGAAGCTCCTTGGATAAGGAGCGAAACGTTTCCACTAAGAAAATAGAAATCCAGTTGACATGATTCAAGCTACAGACAATTCCACCTGGATGACTGAGAACCTTCATAGACTCAGTGGTTAAGACGCCAGGCTTGTCGATCGAAAGGTCGGCGGTTCGAGACCCTAGTCCCGCGTGACGGAGTGAGCTCCCGCACTCGCCCCAGCTCTTGCCAACCTAGCAATTCGAAAGCATGCAAATGCAAGTGGATGAATAGGTACCACTTCAGTGGGATGGTAACAGCATTCCGCGCGTCTCATGCCGGCCACATGACCATGGAAGCGTTTTCGGACAGCGCTGGCTCTTCGACTAAGAAACAGAGATGAGCAACGGCCCCTAGAGTCGGACACGACTGTGTGGGGGAAAACCGTTACCTTTACTAGGTGCTGCTCAGCCAGGTTAAAAAGGGGGAACCTTTACCTTTACTTTAATACTTCCCTCCCTCACCCAATTTCCTTCCTTCCTTCCTTCCTTCCTTCCTCCCTCCCTCCCTCCCTCCCTCCCTCCCTCCCTCCCTCCCCCCTCCGCTCCCCTGCCCTCCGCCATGATGTGGCCACAGGCTGGAGAGAGGGCACAACGGGGGCCCTTCTCCAAGGGAAACAGGCCAGCCAGAGGAGGCTTTCCATCGGCTCAGGGCACCTGGCGCTGCCCGCCATCTAGCCAACCTGCGGGCCGGAGAGCCGGCTGGGTGACCGCCTTTCCTCTGAGTTTGTCCACAGCCAGCCTGGAGTTGGCAGCATCTTAATAGTTCCCTTGGCAACTGGCTCCAAACATTTGGGGAGATGTTTTGGAAAAATACAGCCTTTTTTTTAAGCCATAAAAATATATATTTGATTTGCACACTGTTGATGTTCTTTCCAAAAATGTTAATGGCCCTCAGAGGGTGAGGAGCCTGGAGCCGTTCTCGTAGCTCTTCCCCACCTCACCCCCGTTCAGAAGTCTTCCCACTCCTACAATTTGCAGATTCATATTTGCTCGGATTCATCGGAAAACCGAAAACCAGTTCCCTGAAACTTTCATAGTCTGGCACTGCAATCAAGGCATCCTCATTTTTTTCCTTTCCTTCATCTTGCTTGCGCATCGCTTGGCAAATTTGCATTTCTGGACGCTCCCTGAATGTAAGGGACATGGGGACTTCACCTGGATCATGATGTCATCAAGCAAATGACGTGGTTTGCGTCCTCCACGCGATGATGTCACGATGGGGGTGACATCACTTCTCCCCTTGTTCCTAAGCAGGCCTGAGCTCAGATCCACGGCCCGTGACGGGTGAGAAGAGGAAGAGGGAAGCGTGAACCAGCCAGTGTGGTGGCAACGGAGGGTACACGCCACTTCCCCAGGCGGATCTCCTTGATGCCCAGAGCAAATGATTCACCATTAGCCATTTCCAAGGAACGATCTTTATTGCCACTGTTGTTTCTCTGCTGGGATGTTTGTCAGGAATAGGGAAGAAAAACTGTTCCCGGGAGAAGTTTCTTTGCTTAGCAAGGATTAAAAGCAGAATAGTTGAAATGTTTCTTGAAAATGGATTCGGTGAGGCCTACGAAGTATTCCTTTCAAGCTTTTCCAGCTTTTGTGGAGGAGAAACAAAAATGGTCCTGCATCCCTCCCAACAGCTACCAGCATCTCATACTTGCCCTGATTCTGGAATTCACTCTTATGACCCACTCCTGGGTCGGGTTTGTCCAGGGTGCTGAAACGAAATAAAACAAAACAGAAGAGAATTTATTTTTAAAAATGCATAAAATAATAATAGAATGTAAATATAAAGCGTAAAAAACTTTAAATCAAATACTAAATCAAAACAGAAGAAAAGTTTGGTGCATTTTGGGAAAGCAGATGCTGGTTCTTAAGCTGACCTCGTTAAGCATGTCCTGTGAATGAGTCTCCGTCCATGGGAGCAAACTTCAGACTGACTGTCAATCATTTTCTGCTGGCTGGGGAATTCTGGGAGTTGAAGTCCACACAATCTTAAAGTTGCCGAAGTTGAGAAACAACTGCTCTAGATAACTCAGGTCTGGTCTTGCTGCAGGATCACCTCAACCATCAGATTTTGAAAGGCCTCAATCAGCCTCTTCCAAGCTCCAGATGCGTTTGGACTACAACTCCCAGCATTCCCAATCAGACTGCTGTGCTATCTTGGAATTCTGGACACTGCAGTCTAAAGACATCTGGCCGGTACCAGGTGGAATAAATCATCCTCAGTCATCAGAGGCATCTGCAGGGCAAGTCAGAAAAGTCAAGAGGTCTGCTGGGGGGGGGGGGCATCTTGAATTTTTGACCCCTCCTCCCCCTGCATCAGCCATTCCAGGATGGACTACAGCCCCCCCTTAGTCAGAGATCGCTTTTTCAGCATGGCTTGTGAGGCCATAAGACTGGCCAGCCTTACAGGCGTTTGCGCCAGAGGTGGAGGGAGAAACATCTGTTTTTCCTCCCAATTAAGGGTCTCACTTGACTCTAATAAGGTGCCTTATTGACTGGCATTGATCCGAAAGAAGCTGCCGCCAGCCTTTAATAAATTGCCTCCGAGATAAATCCCTGCGCAGGTAATGAACTGCCGTCTGCCCCAGCTAACAGCCCTTAATTACGCTCCTCTTTATATGCGGAGGCCATAATGGGTTTCTGAGGCACTTAATTACCCATTTGACAAGCGAACTGAGGGGTAGGGGATGATGGACCCGTTGCTCTGGCGAGGAGGGTGCTCAGAGGAGGAGAGCGCAAAGGGCAGACCGCAAGCCAGTCTCGTAGGGGCGGGAAAGGCAGTTATTCCAGCTGAGTTAGCAAGAGATCTGTTTGTCTTCCCCGATGCAGCCTGAAACGGGGTTTTGCAGGTGCATTTCTGCTCTCTAGCCTAAAACATGACGGTGCCCATCTTCCACATCCCCCTCTGTCTAATTCGGGCAGACATCAGGGCTCAAGGGTTTCTCCAATGCCCCAAAGCTTGGGGGACGCACGATTTGGGGAATGGTCCTTCCCTAAGCAGGATGGGCGAGTTGCCGTCCACCCCCGCCTCCACCTTGGATACTTTGGGCTGCATTCACACAACACGCTGAACCCAGTTACTGAATTAATCCATGGTGGGATTTACATAGCAGTACACTGAAGCTTAAACAGGGTTACGAAGGGGGGAATTGGTTTGGATGACATGCTAAGCCATGAGGAAAATGCGCTCAGGTGAATTGTTATTAAGTTTTGCACGTGGCCTGCACGACTGTTTCTGGCCTTGGGGGTTTAAGGGTAACTGCTCTAGGGAAGGCTTTCCCTCAATTCTTGGCTCATTGAGGACTAGCTGCTTGTGTGGCTGCAGAAGCTCAGAATTGACTCTTCGGTGGTCCTTGCATTCTCTTTGGCAGATCTGCCTGGACAATGGCTTCTTGTCCTTGGAAGCGGAGAAGTCGTGAAGATCGTCAAGGAGAAGACATGATATATTCAATGTGGTGTGGATTAAGGGGACAAGGAGAAGATAGTTTCCCCTTCCCAACGTACTAGAACCAGAGGTCGCCCAACGGCGTGGAATCCTGCAAGTCAGGACAGACAAAAGGATTTTTTTTTTACACGTGGAATCGAACTTTGGAATTCGCTACCATGAGATGTGGTGCTGGCTACTCGCTTGACTGGCTTCCAAAAAGGTTTGGAGCACTTCATGGAAGTCCTGGGGATCAGTGGCTCTTAGCCTTGATGGCATAGGAGTGCCCCTGAAGGCCATCTGCTTTGAGACTGGTGAGCTTCTTTGGGCAGTTGGTGTGGAAGTGTGGTGCCAGGCTGTGGCTAGCAGAGGGCAGCCTGGGAAGGAGATCCTTAAACTTGCATTGGATCGCCAAGCAAGGTTTCTCCAAACAGATTAGTTTTTCTCCCAAATACTAACATTCAAAAACCATGCTTTCTGGCCGACTAAACGACAGAGCTTCAGCACCCAGCTCAAGATGGCCCAGCAAATCTCGAGCTTGGAGGTTAGACCGGAAACGTCCTGGAAGAAGTCAGAGCCGGCCCGTTCCTGCAGTGTGGCCGGGAAAAGGACATGTCTGGGTTCTTAAGTCATCAGGAACGGAGCTTGACTTGGGGAAACTTTACTGTTTAGTCCAGCTAGTGGCCGTATCTGGACAATTGTGGCTGATCCTGAAAAACTGCCTTTTTTCTCGCTTGGGGTTTGGATGGGAGACCACCAGGAAAGGCAGGATTGGGAGGTTGAAAAAAACTTCCCAGCAGAAGGCATGACAAGTCACTTCCACACTGTTGCCCGAGATTGGGCCAGCTCCAGGGAGACCTTACCTTGATCCTTAACCGACCTTGGCTGATGGCCAAAAAGGTAAGTAAGGTTGGGCTTGATTAACCCTTGGATGGGAGACCACTGGGAAATCCTCAAAATGTAGGCTAGACTGGGGAGTTGAAAAGACTTCCCAGAAAGCAGCAGCGAGCAGCTTTGTGGTCAGTGTCAAGGAAACAGGGTGGATCACAGAAGGTTGGACTGGATCAGTGTTTCTCAACCTTGGCCACTTTAAGACACATGGACTTCAACTCCCAGAATTCCCCAGCCAGCATGGCTGGCTGGGGAATTCTGGGAGTTGAAGTCCACGTATCTTAAAGTGGCCAAGGTTGAGAAACACTGGACTAGATGATCTTTCAGGTGACTCTCCAATTCTACGATCCTATGAGCTTGACTTGAGGGTGACTTTCCCGTTGGGGGAAAGAGACGTTTCCGTGAAAGCCGTCCCCACTTTCAACGCACAAGGAATTCTGTAGATTGACGGAAAAACAGGGCCCTGAAGGCCAGGGAGTCCTGCACCCTCCACCTTGCTGCAAACTAACAGAGTGGCTAGCTTTATTATTGCGAAACAGGGGGGAAAGAATTCAAAAACATCCTGGGCATTCATTCTGTGCCAAGGTCTGGTTGGCCAAAGTGAAGGAGCAAAGCAAGCTCGCCGGGAAATAGGCCACAGCACTCCATCTGTATAAATAGGAGTGTGCCGGACTTCAGTTCCCATCATCCTACGGCGCCCGTTGTCTCCAATTAGCTTGACTATTTCAGAGAGGTAAGAGGGGGCGGATCAGGGCAGGCTTAAATGTCTGTATTCTCTATGCTCAGCAGGATGGGTGTTTTGAAAGTCCCTCCCTGGAGGGAGAGGGAAACAGACAAGGGAAGAAAATGCTGAGACAGAAAGAAAAGAAGAAGAGGATTTCTATGCTGACAGTTTAGAGCAGTGTTTCTCAAGCTTGGCAACTTTCAGATGCGCGGACTTCAACTCCCAGAATTCCCCAGCCAGCCAGGCTGGCTGGGGAATTCTGGGAGTTGAAGTCCGCACATCTGAAAGTTGCCAAGCTTGAGAAACACTGATTTAGAACCTCGCCAGGCATGACTATGGCAACGGATCTCTGCTGCAAAGGGGATTTTTAGCATCATCGCGGTAAGTGATGCTATAAATCACATGTCCAAATGCTATTGAGAGGTGAACCTGCTGCCTGCGATGAGATGGGCTTCCTAAAAGGAGGCAGAAGTCAAACAAATCCTTTTGGGGAAGAAGAGGAGGACGAAAAAGGAGAAGGATTTTCTTTTCCCATTGAAGAAGTTCACTTTTTGATTCATCGTTCTCAGTTTTCTGGAGTTCACGATGTAGCGGACTGTGCGAATCCAGAAAATGGGTCAATTCAGTATCAAGGATAAACGGGCTGTGCAAAAATAGCCCAAAGGTCTTTTAGGTGGTGATTTTAGGCAAAAAATTTCTTTCTTCTCCCAGATGTTTAAAACAACTGCACGACTTTATTTTGTTCCATTTTTACCTCTTTGCTGCTTTCGGTTTTGTTGTTAAGACTAGCTTTCACCATGCACCAGGCAAGATACCCAGGGGCACCAGACTGGCAAAGGATGGACAACATGGGCACCTGTAAGATGCCGCGATGATGTCATGGGTGCATCATTTTGCAATGACATCATGAAGCCTCTGACATCCCTCGCTGTCCCTCGCCTTTCCTGAAGATGGTCACGCTGATCAAGATGCTGCCAATATTCTAATAAACCCTCCGGGACATTGGCATAATCTTTTAGAAGGAGCACATGCATGCATATTTTCCAACCTCTTTTGTCTGTTTTTCAAAAGAGATTTCCATACGAATTGATAGTGGAGCAGATTCCCTCGTGCAGCAGGATAACCAAATAGTTTGCACAATAGACTAATAAGAGTGTTTGTGGGGGGAGGGAGGGATATCATGCATATTATCAAGCATACGAGAGCCAGTGTGGTGTAGTGGTTAAGGCCGCAGGCTAGAAACCAGGAGGCTGTGAGTTCTAGTCCCGCCTTAGGCATGAAAGCCGGCTGGGTGACGTTGGGCCAGTCCCTCTCTCTCAGCCCTAGGAAGGAGCCAATGGCAAACCAGGAGTCTGTGAGTTCTAGTCCCACCTTAGGCATGAAAGCCGGCTGGGTGACCTTGGGCCAGTCACTCTCTCTCAGCCCTAGGAAGGAGCCAGTGGCAAACCAGGAGTCTGTGAGTTCTAGTCCCACCTTAGGCATGAAAGCCGGCTGGGTGGCCTTGGGCCAGTCCCTCTCTCTCAGCCCTAGGAAGGAGCCAATGGGAAACCAGGAGACGGAGAGTTCTAGTCCCGTCTTAGGCATGAAGCCAGCTGGGTGACCTTGGGCCACTCCCTGTCTCTCAGCCCTAGGAAGGAGCCAATGGCAAAGCAGGAGACTGAGGGTTCTAGTCCCGCCTTAGGCATGAAAGCCGGCTGGGTGACCTTGGGCCACTCCCTGTCCCTCAGCCCTAGGAAGGAGCCAATGGCAAAGCAGGAGACTGAGGGTTCTAGTCCCGCCTTAGGCATGAAAGCCGGCTGGGGGACCTTGGGCCAGTCCCTCTCTCTCAGCCCTAGGAAGGAGCCAATGGCAAAGCAGGTGACTGAGAGTTCTAGTCCCGCCTTAGGCATGAAAGCCGGCTGGGTGACCTTGGGCCATTCCCTCTCTCTCAG
Source organism: Charina bottae (assembly GCA_023362775.1). Taxonomy (NCBI): domain Eukaryota; kingdom Metazoa; phylum Chordata; class Lepidosauria; order Squamata; family Charinaidae; genus Charina; species Charina bottae. The sequence continues at coordinate 1,953,675 of JALMGJ010000049.1, read as the reverse complement.
CCCTAGGAAGGAGCCAATGGCAAAGCAGGAGACTGAGGGTTCTAGTCCAGCCTTAGGCATGAAAGCCGGCTGGGTGACCTTGGGCCAGTCCCTCTCTCTCAGCCCTAGGAAGGAGCCAATGGCAAAGCAGGAGACTGAGGTTTCTAGTCCCGCCTTAGGCATGAAGCCAGCTGGGTGACCTTGGGCCATTCCCTGTCCCTCAGCCCTAGGAAGGAGCCAATGGCAAAGCAGGAGACTGAGGGTTCTAGTCCCGCCTTAGGCATGAAAGCCGGCTGGGTGACCTTGGGCCACTCCCTGTCCCTCAGCCCTAGGAAGGAGCCAATGGCAAAGCAGGAGACTGAGGGTTCTAGTCCCGCCTTAGGCATGAAAGCCGGCTGGGGGACCTTGGGCCAGTCACGCTCTCTCAGCCCTAGGAAGGAGCCAGTGGCAAACCAGGAGTCTGTGAGTTCTAGTCCCACCTTAGGCATGAAGCCAGCTGGGTGACCTTGGGCCACTCCCTGTCCCTCAGCCCTAGGAAGGAGCCAATGGCAAAGCAGGAGACTGAGGGTTCTAGTCCCGCCTTAGGCATGAAAGCCGGCTGGGGGACCTTGGGCCAGTCCCTCTCTCTCAGCCCTAGGAAGGAGCCAATGGGAAACCACTTCTGAAAAACCTTGCCAAGAAAACTGCAGGGACTTGTCCAGGCAGTCTCCGAGAATCGGGCACGATTGAACAGATTAAAAAAAAAAACCAGTCATGCAAATGATACAGATGGTATCGTTTGTGTCAGAAAATTGATGCAACTTGCATCATTTGCATTATTTGCCCAACAGTGTCATGACACATGTGACATCCTTCAGGCTTGCACCAAGTGCCTAGGATGCTAAACCACGGGGGGGGGGGGGGATCTAACCAAGGTTAAAACTCATCAAGGCTAGCAGGTTGTCTGCAGCAACCCTCAGCTCTTCAACTGACCTGCTTACTTACTAAGCATGTTCTGTGAAGAGAGCTGCTCTGCAGGAATGGTGTTTTGAGGTGGGAGGCTCCTAGCTCCTAAATTAAAAAAAAACAAGCTGCAGTTATGTTGCCTTTTCCTCCCTAATAGGGTGGAGATTTTTTGGAATGTTTCTTTTTAAAAAACCTGGAAAACAAGGGAAGTTTACAAGCGCAGTGCAAAGACGGCTGGATCGCTGTAAAATTCCATGCCCGTGGCAAACAGTTGCACCATCAGGGACTAAATCAGTCGAGGAGCCCAATCCCCGTTTCGCCCCCCAACTCCGTCCCTTTTCCGGATGGCCGCAGAAGCAGTCCGTGCAGGCCAGGGACAGGCCTAGAAGGAAGAGCGAATTCAGCGCAAGGCTGCAGTCGCCCAATCCAGTCAACTGATGAATGGCTGAATTCACACAGCAAACATATTGCTCCTGGTTAGCCTGTGCTAACCCTGGTGAATGGATGTGAACGTTGCACAAGCGCACCGAGAAAAAAGCCCGTTGAAGGATGTTGCAGAAGCTCATGCACAATTGGGCTGTGCTGGGATGTTGGCAAGAAATCTCGGTCCGGGGCATGACAGGTTCAGAGGTATCGCTGTGTTGAGCCAAACATCCAGCTGCACGACAGCTCTTCTGAACACTGCCCCTAACCTCGGAGCCCCGAGGCCCCTTCCCCAGCCTTTACCCATCTAGTCGCCCTCTGGGGAGGGTCTCCAGAGCGGTGGCTGACGGCTGGCCCCTCTGCTGTGGGCCCGGTCCACTTCTGCAGCCTGGGGTCCCCGGTGCCCGGGCATCTGCCTCTGCCCGAGGCATTTTTCTTGGGGACTGAAGGGAGACAGAGCCCTGCCACAGCCCAGGCTCTTCCTTGCGAGGTTAATGACCCAGTTAGCCGTTTCTGGCTGCAGTTCCCGACATTTTGCAGACATTAAGCGCGGCTTCGTTGCCAAGTACATTCTGTTCCTTGGAGACCCGCCAGGCCATCTCGGATGACTGTGTAAGACGACAAAGAGGGAGCTAACTCAGAGGTGAAGGCAGGGCGGGGGGGGGGGTCTAGCCTTGGAATTGGGGGGGGGGGAAGCACCACAGCTAAATTTAAACCTCTGAGCTGGAAATGCTTCTCCAAAGTGCTTATTCATCCCGGCGCAAACAGGGAGGGCAGGCGGGCGCTGCCGAGAAAGGAGAGAGAGAATTGAACAGTTCCTCTGCGGGGACCGGCCGCCCCGCGACTCCGCTCAGCTGCAAACGGGGCCGCGTTTGTGTCTTGGCTGGCAATCACTATCCGACTTCTTACGACGGGGGGGGGGGGGGGGGAATGGCAGGCCCCCGAGAGGAGGAGGAGGAGCTTGAGATGTGTCCTGGGATTGGATGGGAGCGGTGCCAGGGGAGCCTCCTGGCTTCCCCTTCGATCAGTGTTTCTCAACCTTGGCCACTAAGATGGGTGGACTTCAACTCCCAGAATTCCCCAGCCAGCAGAATTCTGGGAGTTGAAGTCCACCCATCTTAAAGTGGCCAAGGTTGAGAAACACTGCTCTGGAGAGTTGGGCATGGATCCTGCAAACCTGGGAAGATGTTGTGGATCAAACCTCTAGCTCAGGCCAGTTGGGGGTGATGGACTTTGTCATCCCACCCACCTGAAGAGATATGACATTTTTTCCCTGCCCCCCCCCCCCGCCCCGCCCCAAGACCTGCAGGAGCATAAACCAGGATCTTCCCCGTGTGAAGGGGTTTGGCCGGCCACAGCCAGAGCATTTTCGTGCGGCTGTTCTCCTCCCTACTAAATCTGTTTTCAAGACAGCAGCTTCTCAGTAACGCCACCCAAGTACTGCCCATGTCTTGTGAGGCTGCCTGGGGATATTGCAATGCAAAAGCAGGACATCTTGACATTTTGGCCCAAGCTGGAGGCTTCTGGGGACACTCCTGGATTCCAACACCTCGCTATTTTGAACACCCTTATAACCAATTTGGCTAACAGCTGTTGCCTGATCAACTATTTTAGGCGTGTAATGCATTTATTTATTTATTCCCCAGGACCTGCCATAACCAACTGGACTCTCTGAGCTGTTGATTTAGCAATTTCTCCTTCAAATTCTTGAGCAAAAGTTTTCCCAGTCCCTTCCAACTGTTTTTGGCACTCTTGTTTCTGTCACCGCTGTCCAGCTGGCCACGCGACCTGGAATCCCTGGGCACTGTGGTCCGGAGTCATCCGTGGGGGAAAGTGTGATTCAAGCCTTTCTCTTTTCAATAAACCCGAGGCCAGAAGGACGTTGTGTGCGGGAACCCCTCTGTCCTCACCAAAGAGCCTAAATGAGAATATCATGAGAACTTGTCCAGATGCAATATCTAGGCTCCCCCTCCTGGACCTGGTTTCTCATTAGTATTCAGTGGAATCTGGGCGGGTCAAAAAGGTCAAGATGGTGATGTCAGCAGGGCAGTCAAAGCCCCACCCCAAAGCCCATCGTCCTTAACCATTGCAGATGCGCTGCAGTTGGTGGCCAGGAGTCAGTGGCCATGGGGAGACCATCATCACGTCACAAAGAGGCAACTGCTGGAGGGAACCTCTTGGGGTGGGGGGCTGTTAGAAAATTCTGGCTACAAGTTGGACTGCAAGGAGGTCAAACCAGTCAATCCTAAAGGAAATCAACCCTGACTGCTCATTGGAAGGACAGATGCTGAAGCTGAAGCTGAAATACTTTGGCCGCCTAATGCGAAGAGAGGACTCACTGGAAAAGACCCTGATGCTGGGAAAGACTGAAGGCAAAAGGAGAAGGGGACGGCAGAGGATGAGAAGGTTAGATAGCATCACCGATGTAATGAACACGAATTTGAGTAAACTCCAGGTTACAGTGGAGGACAGGAAGGCCTGGCGTGCGATGGTCCATGAGGTCACGAAGAGTCGGACACGACTAAACGACTGAACAACAAAAGGTTGAATACGTTGAAATGATCAACTCATAACCAGTTACTAATTCTTCTCAATTCTGGATAATCTATTATTGCTGTTTGCAGGGTATGTTTGGCGAGGCACATAAAAACCAAGCAGAGTTTTGATCGCCCCATCGCAGCCATCAACAGTAGTTCCTGTGAGAGGGATCTGGGTGTCCTGGTGGACCACTGCTTAAGAATGAGCCAGCGGTGTGCTGCAGCTGCCAAAAAGGCCAACGCACTCCTGGGCTGCATCAACAGAGGGATTGTATCACGATCACCGGAAGTGATGGTACCGCTCTAGACGGCCCTGGTGAGGCCACAATTGGAATCCTGCGTCCAGTTCTGGTCACCACAATCCAAAAAGATGCTGAGGCCCTAGAAAGAGTGCAGAGAAGAGCAAGAAAGACGATAAGGGGTCTGGAGGCTCAATCCTATGAAGAGCGGCTAAGGGAACTCGGTGTGTTTAGCTTAATGAAGAGAAGACGGAGGGGAGAGGGCGTCGATCTATTCTCCATGGCACCTGAGGGTGGGACAAGAAGCGATGGGTGGAAGCTCGTCAGAGGGAGACCCAACCTGGAAACGAGGAGGAATTTCCTGGCAGTGAGGACTACGAAGCAGTGGAACAGCTGGCCTCCCAGAGTGGTGGGTGCTCCATCGCTGGAGGTTTTCAAGGAAAGATTGGACAACCATCGGTCCGAGATGGTATGAGGACTCCTGCCTTGGGCTTGGGCAGGGAGTGGACTAAAAGACCTCCAAGGTCCCTTCCAGCCCTGTGACTCTGTGACTCTGTGGTTCTATGATCCTGCACACACACCCCATAGCTGTTGCTTCCTGCAATATTTAGCCCTTGGAATTCCCTTGTAGCCATCATTCTTGGAAGGCTTAGGAGAATGGAAATGGGCAGGCAGGGGAAAACTGAGCAAGGAGGCAAACCTTTCCTGGGAGGACTGGGCTGGGTGGCACCCAAATTGCCTGCAGCTCTCACTGTACAGGAATTGCCTCCCCCCAAGCTGAATGGGGCCCATTTGCAATCCCCACAGTGACTTTCAAGGCATGAAAACCAGATGGGTGATCTGGGTTCCCCCCCTCGCCAAGAGGAGGAAGGTGGGCAGAAAGTTGAACCAACAGTTTGACAGTTGAGAAGCCAGCTCCAGCCCTGGTTGAACACACAGTCTGTGTTTCCCGTCGCTAATTGGCAGCGAGAGACCGATCCGCGTTTCCGAATGATGCTCGGCCCTGCCAGCGAGAGATGGGGGAGTTCACCAAGGCTGCCTGTCGTTCCCTTCCTTGCCAAGGTTTTTTGAAAAGCGGGTTTCTCGAGGAAACATGAAGGGGGGGGATTGCAGCATTTGGGGAAAGGCAAATGTTTGCCAAACATTTGCATACTGATCTCTCACCACCCTTCTGTCCTATCATCCTACCTGCTTTGCATATGTTAATTATGACTCAGAAAATCTTGCCTTGCTTTCTCGGATTAGAGGAAGCGTTGGGGCAAATTTAGCCTTGAACTGTCCTTCAAGAAATCAAGAATCAGCAATAAGGTGAACCCAGTCCTGGAAGATGCCAAATGGAGAAGAAATGGTCTCTTTCCCCTGGGATATTTTGCCCCAAGGAGCACAGATTCCTGGTTTATTTGTATGTTAAACCCCTTAGCCACCTGATCTTTAAAGCAACCCCATTTGGCTTTCCTTGAAATTGCACCAATATTTTTGCCTGGCTGGGAATTTGCAAATTTACTTAGCTGCTGGAGAAAGTTGGCAGCCATTTGAAGCTGACCAAATTGCCTCCGACGTGGAGAGCTCCGTCACTCCCCCTCAATTCCCAGGAGGACCGGCCTTATTTTGGACAGGGTCAGAAGGTGCTTCCGGCCCCTGGCTTGACAGATGACCTCTGTTTTTTGGTGCACGACTTGGTTTCCCAGATTTGGAGTTGCAGGACTCCAGGGGACGGTTCACTGGAGTAATCAGTTTGTTCCAGGCAATACGGTGGGAAGACTCTCCTTTGTCTGAAAGAGGCATAAAGACATCATCTTAAAACCCCATAAAAACTGTTAATGGTGCGTGTTTGGCTTCCTACAGAATTCCTCAGATGTTTTGCCCCGGGAGAAGCGATGGAATCTTTCTCAGCACTGAGTTATGCTGCAGACACATTTCCACAACAACTTCCACCCGTGTGGCCATTACCCTGAGTCTTGTTCCTTGGAGGTTTCCTTTGCTTGACCTTCAAGAAAGGGTGCGAAGTGTGTGCTGCTGTTACAGAAGCTGGGGTACATTAAATTGATACATGGCATCTTTTGGCTGTTAGCATTTGGAAATCCCTTTCAAGCTGGGGTCTTGATGGAATCCCATGGCTTCTTCCACAGGTGGAGCTCCTACCCCGTGTAGGAAAAAGATCAGAAAAACCAACCGGCACTGAGTCTCAGAGGGGGATCTTGAACCTGTAGACCAAACGTCCCCCAGTAAGTCCTAACAGTGGGGTGTGAAAGGATGCTTTGCCCCCTGCCAAGATGAGCACTGCCAGCATGGAGTTTTTCTCCGTACTTAAAGCCCACCACATTTGACATTTAATCACCCTCTAAATCAGTGTTTCTCAACCTCAAGAACAATAAGATGTGTGGACTTCAATTCCCAGAATTCCCCAGCCAGCCATGCTGGCTGGGGAATTCTGGGAGTTGAAGTCCACCCATCTTAAAGTTGCCAAGGTTGAAAAACACGGCTCTAAATCACTTTATAGGCTGATCTAGTGGTCCGGGCAAAAGCTACGCGTTAATTAACTATTGAGATGGTTGTGAGAGCACCCTGATTTCCACAAAGACATTGCTGCAGATGCAACGTGGTGTGACATAACCCAACATAACCCACATCAGGGGGTCAAAAGTCAAGATGGCAGTCGCAACCATACAATCAAAGCCCCACCCCTTTTTAGGTGCATTGATTGTGCAGTTGTGGCCACCATCTTGACTTTTTTGACCCCCACCCCTGACAGACACCCCTGATCCACATTGAATAATTATAAATTGGGAACTGGATGAAGCAGGAGGATGGGAAAAGTGACGTCTCCTTCCACTTCCCTAAGAACTTCGGAGTTGGTGGTCCACAGTGTAGCCACATATCCTGTATTGCAAAGCACCCTTCGCTGGGTCAGTTGGTGGAGGAAATTGGCCCGCCATAGCAAGCCAACAGCTTAACCCAGCCAGCGATGGGCCTACAGCAGATTAGTTCTAGCCCCCATCAATCCTGGGATTGGTTCCTGGTCAGCCGTGTCATGTCCAGATGGAATTACAGGTAGTCCTCGACTTATGACCGTTTGTTTAATGATGGTCCAAAGTTGCGACAGCCTTGGAATGGGCGTTTTATGGCCTGTAAAGCACTTCCAAGTGTTGCAAAATGTCACACACGCACCCATGGTCATATGATCTCATTTCAGGCACTTGGCAACCAGCTTGCATTTATGACCGGTTGCAGCATCTCATGGTCACGTAATCGCATTTTGCGACATTTTTTGCTGTTTTCTGGCAAAGTATGCCCATTGGGGAAGCTGGATTCGCTTAACCACTGCCGTAAAAATGGTTGTAAAATCGGATCCGGTCACATGGTGACCCAACTTATGACCACAATGACTGGATGATGGAAATTCCGGTCCCAATTGTGGTCGTAAGTCGAGGACTCCCTGTAATAGACCATGAAGAACTTCCCCCATCATGGAAGGAGAAGACTCAGCTCGTTCTGAGTCACACAGACCCACTTCTTGACTGAATGCAGATTAGGATTTTCACAGCAATAATATTTCACACCATAAAGACATCTTTAACCACAATGATGCATCCTGACCAGACTGGATTCGATCCAAAGAGATCCACGAGAAACAATATTTTGAATGGTTGTTGTGGGTTTTCCAGGCTGTGTGGCCGTGTTCTGGCAGATTTGGTTCCTAACGTTTTGCCAGTAGCTGTGGCTGGCACAAAACCAAATCTGGATTAGGAACCAAATCTGCCGGAACACGGCCACACAGCCCGGAAAACCCACAACAACCATCGGATTCCGGCCGTGAAAGCCTTCGACTATACATAATATTTTGAATGTTATTGATAAGATAAATCAGGAAAATAATAAAGTGACCATAATCTGGGGATGTCTATGGGGGTGGTCAAAAAAGTCCAGATGGCAGCCATGCCCATGCAATCAAAGCCCCCACCCATTTTTTTATGTGTGTCACGATGTACCCATAGATTGGTGAACTGCGACAGAAAGAGATGGGGAGCCCTTCGCCTGCCTCTGTCTGCCGTGGTGGTGACCCCAATTTTGGAAAAGGTTTTTTTTTTTAAAAAAAGGGAAGCTGTCAAAGATGCCTGCTCCCTTTTCGACATGTGTGACCATGTATCGCCCCTAGCCAGGATTAAGCATTTACCCCAGAAAAGCGGCAGAGGAGATCTGGAAACAGACACATTTCTCCAACGTGAGGGAGAACGTCTATGCATTGTCTTATTAAGACAAAACACCCAGTTAATTGGAAAGCATATGCTCTCAGTTTAGCATACACACCCCTTCAACACTGCACACGGCTTCTCGACCAAAGTCAGTGGCTGCATAGCACGCTTCACCTAGCTGAATTATCCTGCATTCTGCATTTGCAGAAAGCACTCAGTTGTAAACTTACTGACAGGCTGGATTTCCAGAACGCACCAACCCAGAAGAAGCCTAAGCAACATCGATGTTAACCCTGCTTAGCGTTGCATCGGAATGCAGTCAGTGCGCTGAATCTAAGACGAGAGCCGCGGGGAGTGAAAAGGGATGTTCTAACGGCTCTCAGGCTTACGAGCGCTCTAGATCCGCAGCTGTCCTCCCAGGGCAGGTGCCCACAACGGCCTGAGATAGGACTTCTTCCTGCTTCTGCAGATGTTTCAGGATGGACGTCGATTCCAATTCTGGAATGTCGCTCGCTCCTACCTGTCACCTGGATAATGCCGAGATAGACCCACCTGCTTCCGCCTGGGCCTCGTCGCTTTGTAGCAATGGATGGGGGGCAGGCTGCTCAAGGGGTCTCCACCTTCAGACACGTGGGTTGTGCTCCAATCTGGGTTGACGCATCTTTCCTCCTTGAGCCTGTACGAAGCCTGCCTGCCTGCCTCCAGGGGCCTTCCAAGCACACAAACCCTCACACATTACGATGTCCTGCCTCAAACTCTTCATTGGCCTGAGATTATGCACATTGAACCTGCAAAAGCATCTTGTGAATGGTTGGCAGTACTTTGTAGGTTTATTATTTATTTATTTATTTATTTTTCCAACTTATATCACCGCCCATCTCCCCCCACAAAGGGGACTATTAGTAGTAGTAGTAGTATTCATAGGAAACTGCCTTGCCATTCTATGAAATCTATGTTTACATAAGATTCCACATAACATCAAGCAGGTAAGTTAAAGATTCATGTTGTGTGTGTCCAGCATGGTTCATTTTAACCCTGGATGGTTTTTTATGGCCCAGCTAGATGGCAGCGGCTTGCTCACCTTGAAGATCTACTTGGCTTTGGTTAATAGTTGGATGGGAAACAACCAGGAAATCCTAAGAATGTAGGCTGAAAAATACACACCAATAGAAGGCAGTAACAATCCACCTTTGTATTGTTTCCAAGAACCATATTAGATGTGTCTAGGAGTACATCTCGGTTCAAAGGAGTTCTCAGCTTCAAATTGGTCATAGTAAAAGGTGAAGGTTCCCCCCGCACGTTTGTGCAGTCGTGTCCGACTCCAGGGGCCAGTGCTCATCTCCGTTTCTTAGCCGAAGAGCCAGCGCTGTCCGAAGACGCTTCCACGGTCATGTGGGCAGCATGACGCACGCGGAACGCTGTTACCTACCCACCAAAGTGGTACCTATTCATCTACTTGCATTTGCATGCTTTCAAATTGCTAGGTTGGCAAGAGCTGGGGCAAGTGCGGGAGCTCACTCCGTCACGCGGCGCTCGGGTCTCGAACCGCCGAACTTGCCATCTTCTGATCGACAAGCCTGGCGTCTTACCCACTGAGCCACCACACCCCATGAAATTGGTCATAGCACTCTATAAATCAGCCTAACTAGACTAAGCTGATTTTAAAAATCTGAGCAGGCTTGGACCTGGTGAGGGTTAGGGTTAGGCTAGATTGGGAAATTGTAAAGAGATACTCCAGAAGAAGACCATATCCAACTGCTTCCATATGGTGGTCAAGAAAGCTCCAGGCATGTGACCAGGAAGTCACCAGGTGTTGAATTCAACTAGAAGGACACTGTACTTAAAACATGTTGTGTTGTAGTACAGGGTGCAAATCCAGGCTGTTGTGTTAGTTTAGGGTCAATGTATAGGGCCAATGCACAACATAGTTAACCCAATAACCAGGTAAAGAGTGTTTTGTACGAAGGGCAACCCTATTCCATGCGTCGCTGGCAGATCATGTTTCAGTGCTGAGCGCAGAACTGAAGAAGCCACCACCGGGTCCTTTCCTCCGACAGTGGAAGAAAAATGCCAAAGAGTCCCATGTTTTCCCTCTCCCTCAAGTCCCCCAATATTGGTGCCCATTTTGAGAAAGAAATGCAGAGAGGGGGGAGGGAGAAAAAAATCACACAGAAGTCCTATGCAAACTGTAGTGTATCAAGAGTTTATTAGTTTGCTAAAATGTTCTCAAAAAGATCTGTGGTTCTTTGGCCAGAGTAAAGAGAAGGACTTTGAAACAGTGCGTGTTTTTCTCCTTACAGTGGAAAATTTAGCAAAATACAACTTGATAAAAACTCAGATGCAATTAAAGAATAATAATCCAAAGAGCTGAGCAAAGAAGAACAAAAATACACTTGGGTATAATTGCATAGAATAAAACGTACAGAAAATACAGAATCAAGGCACTTTGCATTTTCTTAAATGTAATAAGGCACCTTATACCTACTGGCTATATAATATATGCTGGTGATTCAGGACTTTGTGGTTCAGGAAAAGTACACAGCCAAGAATGGCAAACATAATATATTTGTTTTACTTTACTTTTATATATTCATGGTCATGCTGGAATGGCTCTTAGTTTTAAGAGGGTAATTATTTTTCTTCTTATTTGCCTCATCTAACTGCAAACTCTGTATTAGAACAAGGTGGTCCATCTGGTTGGGAAGGGGATCCCTTTTCGTATCACATGATCTGCCACTGGGCCTGTAAAACTGCAGACAAAGACTGCCCACCCCCGAAAGTCATGCCTCTCCAAAGCCCTAAAGTGGCCCTATGGCTTGATCTCCAAAATCCCTTCAAATCCTGTGAATTATGACTCCTGCTGGAATGGCAGACATCAAACTTTGCCCTGAATTTGATCACCATCTTTTCCCCCAACGTCTGCACATAAACGAAAGACTTCTTGGAGGAAAAGATTTAGGAACAATTTTTATTATTCCTCCCCTGCTTCCCCCATCTCCTCCTTTTCGCTCTCTATTGCAATCAGTCTCCTTACCTCTGCTAAACATTCCCACCAAATCTCGTTTGCTAACTGCTGACCACTCTCTGATACTTCGAAGACCTGGAAACCTTCAAGACAGCTCTGTAAGAGTTTCACCAATCAGTAAATCAAGGGAAAATCCTTAAAGCCAGGAGAAACACTGTGGGTGGGAGGAGAGGCTAAGGAACAGCTTGTTGAATCATTTTAGCCCTGCAAGGTAGTCCGGACAAGAAGCATAACCAGGAGTACTAGTGCTATCTTTATTGTAAGGTGACATTAAGAGAATCTTGTAAGACTGAAGGCATTTCTCCCCTCCTCTCCTTTTACTCTCTGGAAAACCAGGGAGGGTCCCTTCTGAGACGCTTCCCACTTTCCCCCTTTTCCTTCTGTGGGGTGAGGCACCTTTTACGGTTGTCCAGTCTGCGGCTCTCCCTCCTGTCTCCCAAGGTCCTTCCCACAGACCATTACAAATCATAATTTTAATCGAAGCAATAATGGATCTTAATCTCAGAGAACCTTGACCTGTGGTAGGACTGGGCCCGTCTTTTCTGGGCTCAGAAGCTAAAAGGGTCTGGCTTAGTTGGTGCCTGGGAGGGAGACCAACCGAGAATTCCAGGGCTGTGGGCTAAACCAGAAATTCAAAAACCATCCCAAAGTCTCCAGGAGGCTAGGTGGCCCACGTGACCACAGCCTTCCCCAGCCTAGCATTAGATGTGTTGGATGCCAGATGGGCTTCGCTTCAACACATGGGAAACGTAACGCTGAAGTGTAATGTCGCACGAAGGCTCCATGACTGTTCCTCTGCCCAGCATCCTTACATTTCATAGGCTTTCATGGGGATGAATTTCTAGGTGAGGCGTTGCCATTTAAGATGCCTCTCTGGTTCCGAGATCATCCTAAATATCAGGAAATATCCTGACTGCAGTCCAGAAGTAGAGTTTCTACTGCAGTCCAGAAGATCGGCCTTGATGAGAAAGGAGGTAGCTTAAATTCAGTTGACTTGCCTGGGTTTACTGCTTGCTTAGGTGGGCTGCAAAGAGAGGAACCAAGCCAGCTGTCTTCATATAACAGATTGCCCAATTCATGCCCTATGAAATACCCCTGAGCCTGTTGAGTGCCAAGCTTCCACCCAAGGGGAGTTGAATGCCTCCCTGTCTACCACGGTCGTTCCACAACCATCAATTGTCAAGAACAAAACATTTGAGGGGCAGAACACATGCCAACTCAACGTCTTACAAAATCAAACTGGCAACCCACGGGGTCTCCACACTTTATAAGTAGGAGGACAACCTGGAAGGTTTTAGAGTGCAATCAATATTGGCTGCATCCAGCTATGCTAATGTCTAAAACCCCCTGCTGTTTCTTGAGCATAGGAAGAATTTGCAGAGCCGGCTTCCTTGGTATGGACATGTCCTTAGAGCGGCACCTTCCACTGTCGCCAAGATAGCTTACCGTCTTAAAATCGATGGCCGACGGCCACGTGGGCGACCGAAACAGAGATGGCAGGACACCATCAATAAGGACATGCAAATTGATGGGCTGCGCCCCGAGGATGCGGATGATCGGGCAAAGTGGTGTTTCAGGATCCGAAAAGCAGACCCCGTGAAAATAGCAGGAAAACGCTAGGAAGAAGAAGAAGAAGAAGAAGAAGAAGAAGAAGAAGAAGAAGAAGAAGAAGAAGAAGAAGAAGAAGACGACTATACATTGAAGTAAATCCAGAACATTGCTTAAAATCAGGGTTTTTTGGCGGGAGGGGGGAGCTAAAAGCTCTTGTCTATTTTCAGGATTACAGGAAGTAGGATTTTGCCCAAATAACTTTTTTTGTAATAGCTTTTCCAAATCTTGGGCCTTCAGGAGAAGTTGGAACCACAGTTCCCAGAATTCTCAGGCCAGACAGTTCAGGAGGCAAAGAATCCTGGGAGTTGCAGTCCAGTTGGGGAAAACTGCTCCAGCTTCACCTTCTTCCTCTTCAAGTCATCACTACATCAAAGAAAATGCCATGCTTTTAATTTTTTTAAAACCAGGCAGCACTAATTAAAACGCCCCTTGCATCTACACGCAGCCACTCTGCAGTTCCCCAGTCATCCAGGAAGAGAAATACTGTACACCTTTTAAAAATATCAGGTTCTCCCAGATTCCCAGTAAAGGAACACAATTTTGAATGGCTTGAAAAAAATAACTTTGTCCCAGCTATTGAATAAATCCGTAAGAAAAGAAGAAAGAGCAATCATTCTGACCGAAGTAGAGCTTGCTAAAATCTGAAAGGTTTTACGCATGGAAGCACTACAAACCTAAATATTATAGAGCATTTTCAAAATCTATAACAGAAAGACAAATGGAATATTGAACTGGAAGTTCACCTTAAAACTAAGAACTAGGAACAGAAGAAAGGCCTGTGGCTGAATGAGATCTATTGCTAGCCATCAACTCTAACATCTAGTTCAGTGTTTCTCAACCTTGGCAGCTTGAAGATGTGTGGACTTCCAACTCCCAGAATTCCCCAGCCAGCATTAGCTGGCTGGGGAATTCTGGGAGTTGAAGTCCACACATCTTCAAGCTGCCAAGGTTGAGAAACACTGATCTAGTTTCTCAAGTTGGCTCGATGTCTCCATGGGAAGTTCTCAAGCAGGGCATGGAACATGAATGGCAATGAAAAAGCTTTTCTGCCTCATCAAACTGAAGTCTGATGCCCCAGCCCAGAAGTTCTGCATTGCCGAGAATGATGGAAGTGATAAACAAGTTTCAAAACCAATCAGGTCTTCTTTGAAGTCCCCAGCAGTGGCCAGTTGAGGTAGAAGCTCAGTCTTGCGCTGCACATAGGCCCAGAACTATGGGCCAAAGGTTGGGGGGGTAACAAGGAACAGGGTCAACTGCCTGGATTGGACAGCTTAAGTTGACTTAACTACATTGCAGTGTTAAAATCAAACAACTTTACAGGCGTTGTTCTCCGAGTAATGCAAAAAAAGTTTGGTATATTGCAATGCAAACATGATGATCACGTTCAGGTCCATAAATGGAAGTTACAGGGAAGATGGTCAAGAAGGTATTTTCCACAGCCACAGAAACTAGGAGCAGTGATAAAGGGTTGTAAGTTGCAGCTAGTAGATTTTACTGAAGCACGGGAGAAAAAAGAAATGTCCTGATGGTCAGATGTGTCCACCAACGGAAGCCTCACCCTGCAGAGGGTGTGGATGCTACATCTCTGGAGGCATTTAAGAAGAGGCTGGAGAGGCACCTCTTGAGGATGGTTTAATCTCCCATGGCAGAGAGTTGGACTAGATCAGTGTTTCTCAAACTTGGCCACTTTAAGATGGGTGGACTTCAACTCCCAGAATTCCCCAGCCAGCGTTGCTGGCTGGGGAATTCTGGAAGTTGAAGTCCACCCATCTTAAAGTGGCCAAGTTTGAGAAACACTGGACTAGATTATACTTATGGTCCTTCACAGTTCTGATTCTATGAAATGTTCAAAGCAAAAAGGGCTGGCTGCAAACTGGACGTTTCCATCCAACCCAAACTAACAATTGCACAGTCCCACAAGCAGCAGCTGAAGAAACACCCAATCTCCTTTTTCCCAGCAAAGCCATTGTCTTCTATGAAGACTCCGCTCCAGAGAGAGAGAGAGATTATAGCCCGCGGCTTCCAGGGGACCCGGAAACGGGCGATTCCTCTGAGCATGCCGCGTTGCCCTTTGGGGATTTTCCACCCTAAAACCTCAAACCCGGACTTCCCTGCGGGAATAGCATCACGGTTGGGCCAGCTGCAGCCGCAAAGGCAGGCCCCTCTTTGCATGGGAACTGCAAGATGTTCCGTTCGTGGAATGTTCCACATTAAAGCATTTTTCTCATGCCTCGGGTTTATGAGGAGATGCCGGCGGAGATGAAACATAAAAATAAAGTAAATGAAAGGGTGAACCTCAGCTCTGCCTGCTTGACTTTGCATTTATCCCAGCAAAGTTCACCCCTCTCTCCTCCAAGCTGAAGCTGTTGTGGTGCTGTCAAAGAGAGGCTGCAGATCTTGCTGGGTTGTCCACAGGAGGCTGCTTCATCCCCCCAAAGACGTCAATCCCCCCCTTTTGCCCAGCCTGTTGGCCTCACTCCAAACCCCAGAGGAGCGATGTCTCCAGTGGAGGCTCAAAAATACCATCGCTGAGGATGTGCATGGCCATCAGAAGCTCAGGAAGCGATCCCATCAGCTATCCATAGTTATTAGCCACTCTCAGGTTCAGAGTGGGATATTTGAGCTTGCCCTAGTACCATATTTATTCCTTTTATTTGTTATCACCGTATAATGCTATCAGCTTCCTCTCTCGCCCCTTATTTGCATTTAAGGAAAGGAGGGTGGACAAGGGACAAACTTATGCCAAGATTAGCTTCACATGCCTTGCATCCCCATATACCAAATTTGGGCACAGAATTAAGAGGGAAACCCCTTTATGTTAAATCCAAGGAGCTTTCTCTTTTCCAGATGAACCCACTGCAGAAACTAGGTTAAGTATAACATTCTAAATTGAGACGCTTCCGAAACTAAGCTGGGGAGGGGGTGGGGAATAAAAAGAACAAACTTGATGTTTTCTCTTTCGGCTTTTTAAACGTGCAGCAGAAGTACATGCCGACAAGACTGAACCAAGAAAAGAAAAGAAAAGAAAAGAAAAGAAAAGAAAAGAAAAGAAAAGAAAAGAAAAGAAAAGAAAAGAACAGAGTTTAAGTTATATGCCAATTGACAGCTCAAACTTGTAATGCCAGAGAAGGTCTGCACCACTGCTTGATGCACAAGTGTGCATGTTGAAGAGAAAGAGTGGCTTTTAAATACACACACACACACGTGTGTGTATGTATGTGTGTGTGTGTGTGTATGTGTATATATATATGCTAAATTTTTATGTGCTAAATTTTATATATATGCTAATTTTTTTATATATGCTAATTTTTATATATGCTAAATTTTAGAACAATCCCTTCATATTGCAGACTATCCACGTTTTAAGGAAGTTGGAATCAAGGTCTTTTAATACAGAGACGACTCACTGCAATGCTGGGGATCCACAGGTAAAAATAAGGATTTAAATTAGTGCCTGCGGGCACCCAACCTTGTATCAACAGGTAGACTCCCCATAGGCATATCTCTACTGTAAATCACTAAAGGCATTTTTAAAAAAGCATTGAATGAGTATTTAATCCCGTATGTTCAAAATACGTAATTTAGTGAACTCATACCTTAATGGGGTCAAAGTACATGATTTATGCCCAAGGAAGAGATATCGAAAGATAAGGGGAAAATTGCAAAATATAATCGTCAGAGGCCGACTTGCCCATCAGAGTCCAAACTGATCCTTTCTCAACCTTGGCGACTTGAAGAGCTGTGGACTTCGACTCCCAGAATTCCCCAGCCAGCATGCATGGACTTCAACTCCTAGGATTCCCCAGCCAGCATGCATGGACTTCAACTCCCAGAATTCCTCGACTAACATGCGTGGACTTCAGCTCCCAGAATTCCCCAGCCAGCATGCTGGCTGGGGAATTCTGGGAGTTGAAGTCCACACATCTTAAAGTTGCCAAATTGGAAAAACACTGATCTAGATGATTATGCTGTTCTAAAATGCTTAAACATGAAGCTTTCCCACGGTATCTGATTTTTTAATCTCTCTTCTTGATCCTTACTCATCTGGGTTCCCATGTTTATTTTGCTACAAAACGACTTTCCGTTCCTGACCCATCTGAGCAGAAGCACGGACACCATCCTTCCTCCTCTTGATCGCTCATCGGCCTCCGCTACTTCCCAAGGATGCCCCCCGTGAAACGACAGCAAGAGATTCGAAGGAATCCCTGCTTCAGTGAAGGACCATCACCCCATTCCTTCCGCTTGCCCTACCCTGAACGCAGCCGTTAAGCCACCTTAACCATGATCAGCGCACGATCACTGTGCAAGGAACCCACCCCGCTGGGCTCGACAGGACTTGCTTCTGCGTAAACCTCGCTCGCTTTCGGCTGCTCGTTTGGGGGAAAAGAGAAAACAAAACAACCCGCAAATTATATTACAAGCCCAGAGAAAAAAAGGTCTTGCTACAGGTAGTCCTCGACTTATGACCACAATTGGGACCGGAACTTCTGTCACTAAGCGAGGCGGTTGTTAAGTGAGTCACGCCTGATTTTATGACCTTTTTTGCCGTGGTTGTTCAGCAAATCCGGCTTCCCGCATTGGCTTTGCTTGTCGGAAGCCAGCTGGGAAGGTCGCAAATGGCGATCACATGACCCCGGGATTCTGCGACCATTGTAAATACATGCCGGTTGCCAAGTGCCCAAATTTTGATCGCATGACGGCAGGGATGCTGCGATGGTCGTAAGTGCGAGGACCAGTCGTAAGTCACTTTTTTCAGCGCCGTCGTAACGTCGCATGGTCACTAAACAAATGGTTGTAAGTCGAGGACTGCCTGTAGTCCCGTTTGAGGGTTTAACTAACTAGCCTCATATTCTGCTTCTCACAAAAGGGGTAGATATTTCTGAGAAGCTCATTAGGAAGTATTCTTCTTCTCTGGCCACTTTCATTTAGAAGTATGCTGCCACTGTCCATGCAGGCTCCATTCACGGGCCTGCCTATTATGCATCCATTTTACAGATGGGTCAGCTATCCCCGAAATGATTATGATTGCAGTGTAATAGATGTCCTCAAAACTGGTTTGCCCCGCAAAAAAAGAGAGACAGCGACAGAGCCTAACCTTTGATGCTGAATCTGCTTCCCTGTTTCTAGCTGGCCTGTCTCCTGGCTAGCAATCATGGGTTGAAAGTCCAGTGACTGAGGCTGAAGCTGCAGCAGTGGAAGATTCCTGAACTGGGCAGGGGAGGGGAGGTTGGACAAGATGATCTCTAAGGTTCCCTTCAACCCTCGTAGTCTGTGTTTCTATGATCAGGAATAATTTCCTAACAGTAGGAGCTCTTCTTCTCTGCCACAGCACCTGCCCTCAGGAATGAGGCTCCCTCCAGAGATCCAGATGATGCTAGGGAAGCTTCCGAGGCCCCGGCTACCCTCCCACGATTTGGGGCAGGATGATGGCCTTGCCCCGCGGATGTTTTGTCTTTTTTTCATTTATATTTCTTTTTCTGGATTTGCCTCTGTTTTCTATGCTTGTTTATATTGGGGGAGATTTTTCTTATTTTTTAAAATTGTAAGCTGCCCGCTGGGAATTGGGTGGCCTCTAAATGTGTACAAATAAATTTAAAAAAATGAAAATAAAGAATAGAGACAGCGGACTCTCCTTGGCTAGGCGTGTTTAAACAGAGGCTGGACAGCCATCCCTTGGTGATGCCGCAGGGTGAATCCTTGCCTTGGCGCAGGGGGTTCGACTAGATGATTTCTGAGGCCCTTTCAATCCTCCTCTTCGGTGGTTACGATGAATGTTTCTTAAAAACCCTAAGTTGGGGGAATCTGTGCAGAACTAAGAGCGGAATTAATTCGGAGGGTGGTGCAGTTGTCATATAAACTGCATGGGTTTTTCCCCTGCTGTGTATCCTCATCCGTATTTACCTAGAGTTAATATCGTTATCGTTCAATATACAGAGAGTGAAAATTGGAGATCTGAAAGCTTATCAGCATAATAAAAAGTGGTGCATTTTCCATTAGAAGCGTATGATTACATAAAATGGAAATCTTAATGTAGAAACTTTTCAAGTGAAAAGAATGCCTCGAATGAAAGGATGAAAAAGAATGCCTCGTTTTTCAACGTAAGAGCCAATCCACCAGCAATGTTTCTGGAGTAAGCCCTCATTCACGGCCCATCCTAGTGGATCATGCCCAAGATCACTGTGGCAAAAGGCACCTTTTGGCAATAGATTAAATAAAGCTTTGTAATAAATATACTCCACTACTGTGACTAAAATTGGGGAGGGTAATATCCAATTGCACTCCACTTAACACATTACAGCAGTGTTTCTCAACCTTGGGCATTTTAAGATGTGTGGACTTCAACTCCCAAGGCTGGCTGGGGAATTCTGGGAGTTGAGGTCCACACATCTTAAATTCCCCAAGGTTGAGAAATACTACATTACAGATTTGGCAGCATCCAAACTCACCCCCCTCCCCATAGATAGCAAGGACAGAGAGGAGAAACATAGGATTTGGAGGCTCATATGCCTTTGTTCTCACCAGGCTACATTGTCCAATGCAGCTGAAGTCTGACACTCTTCCAGATCCCTGCCATAAGACAAGTAGCTTATCAGGAGAAGTCTTCACTTAGCCTTCTCCCTGACGTGCTAGCTGTATAAATGCAGGGAGCATTGCCCGCTTGCAGATTTGGAGCAGGACATCCAACAGTCCCGATGCTGCGTGGATGGGTGCCTGTGCCCCTCACAAAATCCCCCCTCTTACGAAAAAGCACAGTTTGGTTTCTATGATGCAATTTAGTGCAGAAACCTCAAGGAAAGGGCATCAAGTTACATCGGTTACATTGCCTAAGTTTCAAGTTTTTTTTTCTTCTTACAAGCGGATGTGTCTGCAGGATGTTTGTGTGTGTGTGCATCAAAAACGTCAAGATGGTGGTCGCGGTGGTGCAAACCAAGTCAGAATGGAGATAAAAAGGTAGCAGGGTTTTGACTGCACGGCTGCGACCACCATCTTGACTTTTTTGACACTCCACCCGACAGCCCTGCTTACAAGCTTATCAGCAAGAGTCCAATGAGATATTTTTTTAAAACGTGTCTCCCAAAATCCCACTGCAAAAATTAAAACATCAGGATATTGTGAGATTTCAGGTCTAAACAGCCACTGGAAAATGATCAGTGCAATATGGGGCATTGCATTCCGTATTTTATTTTAAAATAAGAGCGCTTAAGGTTTCAACTAGGACTGTGGAGGTCCAGATCCAGGTTTGCTGTCATAGGGATAAAGTGAGGTTTTGATGGAAGGCAGGATGTAAAATCTAAGAGGAAACAATGACCATGTTGCGCAAGTGTTCTTCTGTAATGTATGGCTGCACTCACACAACACGCTCCTCTGATTACTGAATTAATCTCTTTCTGGGTTTGCACAATACAGTGAACGACAACCATAAGGGCTGGGTTCACGCATCATAAAGGTAAAAAAGTAAAGGTTCCCCCCGCACATTTGTGCAGTCGTGTCCGACTCTAGGGGCCGGTGCTCATCTCCGTTTGTTAGCCGAAGAGCCAGTGCTGTCCGAAGACGCTTCCGTGGTCATGTGGCCGGCATGACATGCACGGAATGCTGTTACCTTCCCACGGAAGTGGTACCTATTCATCTCCTTGCATTTGCATGCTTTCAAATTGCTAGGTTGGCAACAGCTGGGGTGAGTGCGGGAGCTCACTCCGTCACGTGGGGCTAGGGATTCGAACCTCCGAGCTTGCGATCTTCCGATCGACAAGCCTGGCGTCTTACCCGCTGAGACATCGTGCATCATACCAAGCCACAAAGACTCCAATCCAGGTTAACACAATGTGGCGTTTAAATGACCTGATCCTTGAGTTGTGGGAATGCCGGCAATGTGCCGCATGCAAACCCTTTGGTTCGACTTGGGAGCAGTTACTGCAAAACCCAGAAAGAAATTAATACAGGAACTGGATTAAGCATGTTGTGTCTTTCTTTCAGCTCCTTCCAGCAAAGGGAACAGCGAGATCGTGTAGATTATTCCATCTCTAAAACCAGAAAAATTATTCTGGCAACCGCATCTCCGCTTCACTAAGATTATTTTCAGCCTGGGACGAGCGAGACGGCAGCCTCCAATTCCTATCCGTTTCTCCACCGCTTTGTCCCTCCTCTTTAAGGCACTTGTAAAATATCAGGGCAGGTTATCGCACAGGGGTGCCAGGCTGGATATAAAGTGAATTTGGATCTCTTAATGTGCAAAAGAAGCTCAGGACTTGGCGGCTGGCGAAGGATAAAAGCCTTACGCAATCTGTGGTTGGGTTTTCACAGCTGGGGTAATAAAAGGCACTGGGCAGAAAGATGGATTTCTGGCAGAAGATACGATTACGCTGAAAGGGGAGAGAGGCCGGGAAATCTGGGTATTCTCTCTAGACCAGCTGAAAAAGGAGGCCCGTCGGGGAGTCAGGAAAGTCGTGATGGCGGTCATGGCCGTGCGATCAAAGCAATGCAGGTAGAAAGGGGCAGGGTTTCAGGTGTGCAGCCCTGACCCCCATCTTTTGACCCACCCCCACCCCAGGCACCCCCGGTCTGAAGTTAGCTTTGGGTAGATACCTGCTGGAGCCCTGATAAATTTGTGAACATCTTGCGATTACTCCATGACGACATGATGGCAACAATCCTGAATAACAATGGCTCTCAAAGCGATCCATTTAAAGTGGAATCCGGCGTTAAACAGGGATGTGTTATTGCTCCAACCTTATTCGCTATCTTCATCGCTATGATTATGCACCTTGTTGAAGAGAAACTTCCTACTGGTGTAGAAATTATATATCGAACAGATGGAAAGCTTTTTAATCTTAGTAGGCTGAAAGCAAAAAATAAGGTAATTGCAACTTCTGTTATAGAACTTCAATATGCTGATGATAACGTAGTCTGTGCACACTCCGAGGAAGATCTTCAAACTATCCTAAACATCTTTGCAGAAGCATATGAAAAACTCGGCCTCTCGATTAACATTAAAAAAACCAAAGTGCTTTACCAGCAAGTTCGAACCAATCCCTCCGCAGCGCCATCAATCCAGCTTAAAGGTGTGTCACTAGAAAATGTCGATCACTTTTCTTATCTCGGCAGCCATCTATCTACAAAAGCCGACATCGACGCTGAAATTCAGCATCGCCTGAGCTCTGCGAGTGTAGCTTTCTTCCGAATGAAGCGTAGAGTGTTTGAGGATCGGGACATTCGCAGGGAGACCAAAATGCTTGTTTACAAAGCCATTGTACTACCAACCCTTCTGTACGCCTGTGAAACATGGACCCTCTACAAACGCCACCTCCAACTTCTTGAAAGATTCCATCAACGCTGCCTCCGAAAAATTCTGCAAATTACTTGGGAAGATAGGCGGACTAATGTTAGCGTATTAGAAGAAGCGAAAACCACCAGCATTGAAACAATGATCATCCAACATCAACTTCGCTGGACCGGTCATGTTGTTCGAATGCCTGACCATCGTCTTCCAAAGCAGCTACTTTACTCCCAACTTAAGAATGGAAAACGGAATATTGGTGGACAGCAAAAGAGATTCAAAGATACTCTCAAAGTTAATTTAAAAAAATGTAATATCAGCATTGAGAACTGGGAAGCCCTAACTCATGAGCGTTTCAATTGGAGGTCATCCTTTATTAATGGCGCTATGGACTTTGAAGAAACACGAGTACAGGGCGAAAAGGATAAAAGAGCTAAAAGGAAGGCACGTCAGGCAGACCCTCATCATGACCGTCTCCCACCCGGAAACCTATGCCCTCATTGTGGGAGGTTGTGCGGATCCAAAATTGGCCTTTACAGCCACTTACGGATCCACCGTTAAAATTTTACCTTTGGAAGACAATCTTACTCGGCTACGAGTGATCGCCAATGAAGATACCTGCACTGCAAAAGCTAATCAGGTGTTAAATGTGGCACAGCGGCGTCTCTCCAAGAATCCTGGGAATGGTCGTTCCGGGGGTGCTGAGAAGCCCTCGCGAAAGAGCCTTTGTGCCCCTCCCAGAAATACCTTTCCCAGGTAGTCGGGGGTGCAGAACGAGCGCGCAACCTGTTTGGGTCAGTAGTGTGGCCTGGAGGGCGAAGCGACGTGCAGGGGGCCCCCGGAAGCAGCCCCCGGACCTCAGCGCCGTGCTCCGTCCCCGTCCCGCTCAGAGGTCGGTGCTGGCCTTGGCGGTCAGCGCCTGGATCCGGGCCGAGTTGCAGCTCTTGCACAGGACGTGGCCGTCCAGAGGGTAGCAGCCTTGGTTGTCGCCTTCGGACAGGAACCCGCCGCAGTCCTGCGTGGGAGGGAAAGGCAGGCGTTACGGAACGGGACAGGCGCAGGAACGTTGACCGGGCTGTGACGGTCCTCCTGCTTTCCATACGATCAACCCGTCAAAGCCACCCATTTGCAAGGATAGCTGTCCAGATGTTTGGGGGCGAAACCCCTGCGCTTCCTGGACCCTGGCCACGCTGGCAGCCATCCTTCAGATTAAGTTGCTCGCCTCTGCTGGGGTCGCAACCAGGGTCCCGTGCCACGGGCCCCCAGCACGCCCTTCCAGGGGCAACGGGCAAGTGAGTTAACAGACCGAAGGCCTCTGGAAGCCAACGGGGTGGAGACTTGAGGACCCTCCACACCCACGTCTGCCTTACTTCTGGATTGGCCAAGGATCTGCCCAGACTCTTAATGTTGGCTTGTTGGAGGGGCAAATCAGAGTTTGTCTGGCAGATTTGAACCTGGAGCAAAGCTGGATCTTCTTTTGCAATGCAGGGCCTTCGGGCCAGCCTGGTTTCTCAGTCTTTGCTCTTGCTTCACCAGAACTCCTGGCTCTGGGTGCAAACCATCCCTAACACAGGCAGCCCAGTCAGTCCTCTCTTAACAACCATTCATTCAGTGACAGTTCGGATTTACAACAGTGCTGAAAAAAACAACTTAAAACCAGTCCTCATGCTTATGACTGTTGCAGTGTCCCCGTGGTCACGGGATCACCATTTTCTACCTTCCCGGCTGGCTTCCAGCAAGCAAAATCAATGAGGAACCATGTGACTTGCTTAATGACCACGTGGTTCACATAATGCCCGTGGTGATTTGCTTAACGACCGCCGCAAAAAGGTCGTAAAATCGAGTGGGATTCGCTTAATGACTGTTTTGCTTAGCAACCAAAATTCCGGTCCCAATTGTGGTCGTTAGGCGAGGACTACCTGTAGTCAGTTTCTAGTCAATTTCACAATCCCACTTTAAAAAAACCCAGTTTGATTTCTCCTACTTATAGAAGGTCTGTACCTCATCTCTATATGCAACTTACAATCATGGTTATCATGGTTAAAATAACTGCCGGGCTATCCTTCCAGCATCCCTCCTAGCAGAGGATTTCTAAGACCGCAACTTGTCCTGGGTCCAGCTCTGGGCCCTGAACTTTGGGGACGATTCCCAGAAACTGGAATTGGTCCTGAGAAGGTCCAGGAGGGTGATTAGGGGGCTGGAAGGAGATGAAGATGCCACGTGTGTCTGAAGTGGCCTAAGCAAAGAAGGAAATAAAGTATTTTTAGCCTGAAGGAAAGTCAGTTGAGGAAGGGTACGAGGATGCTTCAAATCTCTGAATGTGTGTCTCAGAGAAGGAGGTCAAGAGCTGTTCTCTTTTTTTCAAAGTTCAGGGCATGGAATAATGCAGGGGTGGGCAACGTCAGGCCCGCGGGCCATATAAGGCCCACGGGGCTCCCACCTAAGGCCCCAGGGCTCCTGTCCGCAAACCCCGCCCCTTCCACGCGATTGGCTCCTGCCCGCAAA
This sequence comes from Charina bottae, assembly GCA_023362775.1. Classification (NCBI taxonomy): domain Eukaryota; kingdom Metazoa; phylum Chordata; class Lepidosauria; order Squamata; family Charinaidae; genus Charina; species Charina bottae. The sequence continues at coordinate 1,928,944 of JALMGJ010000049.1, read as the reverse complement.
CCCTGCCCCCCAGTGCTTGTGATTGGCTCCTGCCCGCAAACCCCGGGCCCTGGTCCGTGGAAATCCCAGAAACCTCGCCCCCCCGGTCCCCGGTTATAAATATCCAAATGGCCCTTGGCAGAAAAAAGGTCCCCCACCCCTGGAATAATGGGTTGAAGTTACGGGAAAGTAGATCCTGATTCAGTGCTGGAAAAACTTGCCAAGAGTACGAAGGGTTGGACAGTGGAACCAAGGACCAGAGAGATGCTGGAGTTCTTGGCACTGGACAGACATCTCTCAGGGATGCCTGCCCTGAGACGAGATAGCCTCAGTCTTGCCTTCCAACCAAAGGATTCTATGATGCTTAATAGAAATAAAAGCAGGGTGGGTTCCTCCCATAATCCTCCTTCCTTCCTTCCTTCCTTCCTTCCTTCCTTCCTTCCTTCCTTCCTTCCTTCCTTCCTTCCTTCCTTCCTTCCTTCCTTCCTTTCCCATCTCCTTCCTTCCTTCCTTCCTTCCCCATCTCCTTCCTTCCTTCCTTCCTTCCTTCCTTCCTTCCTCCCTCCCTCCCTCCCTCCTCCCTCCCTCCCTCCCTCCCTCCCTCCCTCCCTCCCTCCTTCCTTCCTTCCTTCCTTCCTTCCTTCCTTCCTTCCTTCCTTCCTTCCTTCCTTTCCCATCTCCTTCCTTCCTTCCTTCCTTCCTTCCCCATCTCCTTCCTTCCTTCCTTCCTTCCTTCCTTCCTCCCTCCCTCCCTCCCTCCCTCCCTCCCTCCCTCCCTCCTTCCTTCCTTCCTTCCTTCCTTCCTTCCTTCCTTCCTTCCTTCCTTCCTTCCTTCCTTCCTTCCTTCCTTCCTTCCTTCCTCTCAACAGCTACTGAAATACATATGGAGAGTACGGATAGGAATTAATTCCTTTTTTCCTTTGAGTAAAATGGATGCAATGTGATTCAGGATACCCTCCAATTGGTTATGGAAGTAAAAATTGCTGGCCGGTCAGCCTCAAACTGCTTTGTGAGACACCGAGGTCTGTGTATGCACGGAAAAGGAGTTAAAACTGTGACGCAGGGAGAAGCAAAAATTTTCCTCGGCGCCTGCTCAGCGGCATCTTGGCTAATGGGGGTCGCAGCGATTTGCAAATTAGCCAAGTGGCTAAACCTGAAAACACTCCTGAGTTGATAAGATTCGAAGTCGGACCTGGGTTTTGGTTGCAATGCCAGGAAAGTTGGTGCAGTAACTTCGTGGACGAACGACAGGTCCGACTCTAACTGGACTTGCCTGTTTTGTTGAACAGAGAACCCAGTTTGCTTCTGGTCCCAGTTCAAGGCCCTCATATTAGCCTACTAGACAACCCGTGACCTGTTGGGTCATCGTTTCAGAGATATTTCCTTACCAGAATGGCAGAACTTCTAACGGACTGGAAAAGTTCTTAAAAATTCACGGAGAGATGTATCTGCCTTGAAGGTAGCCCATGTTGGACTGTATAGCACAGTCAAACATCAGGAGCTGACCACAGGAAATGTTTTATGACATTTTTTATTATTTTATGACATAATAAAATGTTGTATGATAATTTTCATGTCATAGAATGTTTTATAAAATTTGCCAAATTTCTATTCCACGGGAGTCACGGGTCCAGGATTTTGGACACATTCTGTAAGTTAGCCCATTTGAGGTACCTTAGTTCAAAAATTGTTGGCCTATGATGCACCGTTTCGTCCAGTTAAAGGTTACCAAGTATCAAACAGACAAGAGTTTTAGTAGTATATAGATAAAGCCCTCCATGACCGCCCTCCCTAGCAAAGTTCATCAGTGCAGACTTTATTGTCTGTTTGGCGCCAGGGAAAGGGTTTTTATTCTTTCAGGGACTTTAATCAATTCATACTTTACAAACTGCAGTTTGGGAACATTTTATGTGAGTTGCTCTTTTCGTTGTTTTAAGGTCATGTAGTTTAAATATTAAGTTTTACTGTATAAGCGATGGCAGGATTCTGCACGGCTTCCGTCTGTTGTAATTTGTCCTGGGAAGATTGGGGAAGGACGGTAGGCCTACTAAGAGCAGGAAAGCAAAGAAAGAGAGAGAGAGAATTCTTCCCGGAGGCCGAAGACACGAACCTCACACCGGTAGCACTGGACGTGGAAGTCGCGGTCTAAGGCCACGATCCGGACAGTTTCCTCCTGACCCTGGGCAGGCATGATGGGCTCCTTGCAGACGGAGCATCGCGGAGCAAATTTCCTGGGGAGAAAAAAGGTGACAGTGAATACTTGGGTATGCGAAAGACAAAGAAAGCTCCTGAGAAGCCATACATTCACAGCTTGATTAGATCCATTTAGATTAGATCAATCAGATTAGATTAGATTAGATTAGATTACAGGTAGTCCTCGATTTACGACCATTTGTTTAAGACGGTTCAAAGTTACGACAGCCTCTGAAAAAGTGCTTTATAACCTGTATTCGCACTTAGAACCGTTATACCACCCTTGCGGTCACGTGATTGCAATTTAGGCACTTGGCAACCGGCTCGCATTTACGACCGGTTGCAGTGTCCTGCAGTCACATGATCATGATTTACGACCTTTTTTGCTGGTTTCCGTCAAAAAACGTCCATCGGGGAAGCTGGATGCACTTAACGACCGCTGTAAAAATGGCCGTAAAATCGGGTCTGCTCACATGCTGACTTGTCTTATGACCGCAACGACTTACGACGGAAATTCCGGTCCCAATTGTGGTCGTAAGTCGAGGACTACCTAGATCCATTTAGTGGCCCAACTCCAGAGGGCCAAAAAAGTTGGCAGGTGTAAACATGCAATCGAAGTTCCACCCCTTTTTTACATCTGCCATATGCATATTAAAAAGGGGTGAGGCTTATCATAGTCATGCCCGCCATGTTGACTTTTTTGACCCCTGCCCACTCTCAAGCTGTCTACCATCTTCTGCCTCTCTCCACCCAACCTCATGGCTGCATTTATGCAACCTGCTAACCTTGGTTAGCATTGACCTGGGTTCAACTCTTTTGGGTGTGGTGTATTGTACACACGCAACCTGTTGGGAAAGTTTACAGTTGAGGGTACTGTGTGAATCCAGAAAATGGGTTAATTCAGTCCACTGTGTGAATGCAGCCATTAGCTGGGTTAGTGCAACATACTAGAAGAGGTTCCAGAAGTGCTTGTGGCATCTGTTTCCTGACCTGGCCTACCTCGAAGGGCTGACCCCGAGGGTCTTTCTGTCTCTGCATTCAAGTTGCTGAAGAAACTACTGAAGGAATAAACTGAGAGGAACGGATGAGAAAGAAACTCAAGATCGCCTTGCCTTGATGCTCTTTGGTATAAGAGGGAGGAGAGAGAATCTCTGCCAGGCTTTCAAGGTTCTGCTATTACACCCTATGCCAAGAAAGTAGAGTTCCAGAAGTCCTCGGAACCAATCTCCGTACTCCTCTTCCGAAATTTAGCACTACCCTAGCATTTGGGGTAAGCCAAGCTCCCAGTAAATTAAGCCACATTTAAATGCATATACTTTATGAAGACAGGCCTTGTGTTCTGTTAACCTGGGTTCGGCATCTTGTGTGAACCCAGCCCACACTTACTCTTCTTTCACGTACAACCACCCCACCCCTGGGGTCGCCATTCCCCTTTCTCCTCTCTCCGGCCCTCCAGACGCTCCAGGAAAAGTCTCGCGCCCCACCTGTGGAAATCCTCGATGCAGTGGATGTTGCCCCCGGCATCCACGGTGAACGGGATGCCATCCAGGCTACGGCTGCAAATCACACAGGTGAAGCAGTGCGGGTGGTAAGCTTTGCCGGTGGCCCGCAGGATGCGCTCCATGATGGGCTTGGCACACACGCTGCATTGTTCCAGGGTGTTCTGTCGCAAGGAAACAGAAATGGGAACTGGTCAGCAACAAGCAATCACCCGGCCGTAGCCCGGCCAAACTCTAGCACTGTCTACGTTCTGGAGCATTCTGAGAAGGCTTTGCATCCACACGTCCATTTGTCACAGGCCATTTCCATGTTTTTAGACTGTCCCTTCTCTCGCATTTCCATCCTGCCAGAATTCAAAGGATCCATTTGAATCCTCACCAGCAGGAAACCTGTCTCTTCAGTCCAATGTTTCTCACTCCCCTGAAGAAATGAGGTGTTCTGGATGCACATGGCCAGTTGTGAATGGCAGCCTGTAACGGCAGGACCTGGGACCAGGCTGTTCGCTGTCCTGAACAGAGACCAGAAGGCGGTTTATCATCTCCCTGAACGCTGCTGGACGAGGTCGGCGAAGCGACATTCGGCTTAATGAATTACGAAAGCCCAGCTCTGAGAAAGGCTGAGCATCCAGGCTCGCTCTCAGCATAACCACATCAGCTACTTAGTCGCGTTCAGACAACAAACTTAACCCAATTATTAACAGAATCCATTTTCTAGGTTCTTACAATATGCTGGACTATAAATTATCCATAAGATCTTGGTATCAATATGGAATTAGTTTGCCACTGCTTTCTTCTGGGGTGACTGTTCAATTCCCAGCCTAATCCACACCCTTGGGGTTACCTGGTGGTCCCCCATCCTCATATTAACTGGGTCCACCATTGTTTTGCTTTTTTACCATCAGCCAGGGTCAGAGAGAAACTGCCTCCTACTGTGGACGGTGTTGAAAAGCCTTTTCAATGGAGGGAAATGAGTTGATTGATAGGTACCTACAAAAACCTCCATATTTTATTTATTTTATCTATAATTCAATTTATATCACCGCCCCCCCTCCCCCGAAGGGGACTCTGGGCGGTTTACAGAGTCAATAATTAAATATACCATATACCAACAGAGTATACCTGCAAATGCAAGGTGGTGGGAAATGAGGACATTCCTCCAAAGCCAGGCTCAAATGGGGCCAGGGAGGGCACTTGGATCTTTGTGAACTGGCTGAACCCCCCCCCTCGCCCCCCTGGCAAAGCTCAGAGCAGGGTCCTGCTGGTGTGCCATCTTGATGCCCGCTCCACTGCACTCTCCTAACCCACGCGGGTTCAGCAGCCCCCTTCCTTCCGCTCTGCAAACTTTCCCTGCTATGCAGAAGTGCCAGGTGGAACCGGCTTGCCAGCTTATAACAAAAGCATCTCCAGAAGCCAATAATTAGCTGGTCCCAAATTGGGGAGACCCTTTGAAGCCCAGGAGGGAAAAAAAATCAGTCTGGGGGCGTCTTTTCCAACTCATAAATATTATTCCGAGGCAGAAGCTTTCGTGATCTGCAGCGCCCGATGTAGGATTTAAATCACATTTTGCAATTATTTTGTTCTTAGATTTTGTTCCCCTGATTGTCCTTCTGGAGCAAGGGTTCCCACTGGTTTTGCACCAATCAGGAGGCGTCTGGGGGCACCTTCCCTGACTCAGCAATTTTATCCCAAGGCTTGGTTAGTTGGAAAAGCTGCCCCCAAACTCCTCCTGGTTTCTGACCACCGTAGACTAACCCAGCTCGAGAGGAGCGTTCTCGTGCTTTCAGAACAAAGCAATTGCAGCAGAAGATTTGAACTCAGAGCTGGAATGTGCACTTGCGTCTTGGATTCTCATGCAGAGCTGAGGATCAACAAGCCGGAATATCACCCTTTGACAGGCAGAAAGGAGGGTGCTTTGGTGCATGTGCAGAATGCTTTCCCACTGCTCAGTCATTCCACTTACTAACCCATGGAATTGTTTTCACCAGACTTGCAGGAGGGACCATTCTGCAATGTGGTGTCTTCCGGCTATGTTGGGACTGCAAATCCCAGAATCCCGAGCCATGCAAAGGACTCGGGGGGGGGGGGGGAGCCTAGCTCCAGGCAGAACCCCCAGAGAGGAGGAAACAAGGAGAAACACCCCCCCACCCCGGCTATGTCCTTGCCCACGCCTGTGTCTCAGCACTTAAGATGTCAAATCACAGCTGGCCACTTTGTTCCAGCTGGCGTGGCATCCAGCCAGGACGGACTGACATCTTGGCACCCCTGTGACTCTCTCCTGCTCATCCCAGATGACACAAAGCAAATGCCACACCAGACAACCCTGGATTCTTGCAGGAGAAATTGAAGGCTGCTGCCTAACAAGAACTGGCTGCAAAGATAATCCATCCTGACTTCTGCAAGTTGTGGTTGTGGTTGTTGTTATTGTTACCGATTCACATGGCCACCCATCTCACCGAGGCAACTCTAGCCAGCTAACAAAAGCTAAAATATAATATAAATACAATGTGCAGGTGGTCCTCGTTTAGCGACTGCCTCGTTTAGCGACCGTTCGCAGTTACGACAGTGATGAAAAAGTAACTTTGCGACCCATCCTCACATTTACGACCTTCGCAGGTCTGTAAAGCAAAGGAAAGCTGAAGTCAGATCGTACGCACCGTCGCCGGTTCACTTAGCGACTGCTTTGCTGAACGACCGAATTGCCAGTCTCAATTGTGGTCGCTAAACGAGGACTACCTATATATTAAATTTTTTTTTTTAAATACCATACCCAACTAACTAACAGAAAGTGCCTCCTGAAAACACCATTCAGCAAGTGGGCTCCTGACCCCCACGCCTGGGAAAACAGCAGGTCTTTGAGACCAGAGTTATCTGGGCATCACTCAGCAACCCCCAGTACCCCCTTTCCACTTCTCCATCTGAGACGCTTTTTCTGCTTCCCTTTCTCCCTGTGTTGCCAACATTTTATTTTATTTTATTTTTTATTTATTTATTTAATTTATTTAATTTATATAACCGCCCATCTCCCCCAACGGGGAACTCTGGGCGGTTTACAATAAAATAGATAAAAATATAAAATATGAAATATAAAACTAACAATTTATACAATTAATATAATAAATGGTTATAAAATCCAAGTGGGAAACAATGTTAATAAAAGAAGGGTGTTATACAATTATAAAATTAAGGGGTTAACCACCCCCATGAGGAACTATCGTTTCCACCCTCCCATGCCATTTTATTGATTGATTGATTGATTTAAAGCAGCGTTTCTTAAAGTGGGGTCCGAGGACCCCTGGGGGTCCCCCAAGACCCTCTTAGGGGTCTGCAAAATCAAAATTATTTGCCAGAGATTGAAGATATTTGCAAAAATTTAAAACAATGTCACTCTTCCCATGTTTATTTTTTTTTTAAAAAAATAGGGTTTTTTCATGAAAAATATTTTATTTAGGTTAATATCTAATGGGTTTACCATTGTTATTTTTACATGATTCAATAAATACATATTCTACGAATGCACCAATTTTAATTTTTAATATGGTAAATATCGATGAATATAACTCATATAAACAAAAGCTCTTTTGGGTTCCTCCATAATTTTTAAAAGTGGGAGTGGTCCTGAGAGCAAAGATTTTAAGAAACACTGATTTAAAGCATGTCTGACTCCCAAACAGCGCTGGGTGCTTTACATCCCCCCCACAAAAATGCTAGAACAGCACAATACAGCAGGTCCCCGGTTTAAGAACGTCCCAGTTTACGGACAACTCCTAGTTAAGAATGAACTGCTAAAAAGACAGTTTAAAAAAAATTAAATAATTTTTTTTATATATATTAACAATCTGAGTTAAGTACAATGTTTCAGGTTAAATACATAATACTACTTTGTGTATTATTATGTTTAAGATGTTTTAGTGTATTTGGAAGTGTTTTGTAAGTTTAAGTTTAAGTTTAAGTTTCTTAAGTAACTTAATAAGTTTCTTCTATATGCATAGAAAGGTAAAATACTGTATATACTGAGACAAACATTTGATTAACTGATGCTAAATAATACTTTGGCCACCTAATGCGAAGAGAGGACTCACTGGAAAAGACCCTGATGCTGGGAAAGACGGAAGGCAAAAGGAGAAGGGGACGGCAGAGGATGAGATGGTTAGATAGCATCACCAATGTAATCAACATGAATTTGAGTAAACTCCGGGAGACAGTGGAGGACAGGAAGGCCTGGCGTGCTATGGTCCATGAGGTCATGAAGAGTCGGACACGACTAAACGACTGAACAACAACAACAACAAAATAACTGTTCCGACTTGCATACAAATTTGACTTAAGGACAGACTTAGGAACGGAACTCTTTCTTAAACCAGGGGCCTGCTGTAATAAAAGAACAAAAAGATGTGTATCCAGAAAAAGAAGAACCACATCCACAAAGCCCAACAGTTTGAAAGCTTGCAAGTAGATAAATGGGTACCACCTTAAGTGGGCTAATTTGCTGGCGTCCTGTCGGGAAGTTGGCACCACCGGAGGAAAGGATCGGAGGAAGATCAAATGGCGGCGGTGACGACGGACCCGGATGCAACAGCTACAGGACGTCAGCAGCCGGCTCAAGGCATCCTGGGAATTGTAGTCCAGAGCCTGGAAGAGTCGGTTCCCTTACCCCCTCCCCTCACGCGCGGTGAAAATGGTGATTTGTAAAAATTGTATAATTAATGTATATATATGCTTGTAAGCCGCCTAGAGTCCTCCATTAGGGAGGGGATTGTTGTTTGTTGTTTATTCGTTCAGTCGTTTCCGACTCCTCGTGACTTCATGGACCAGTCCACGCCAGAGCCCCCTGTCGGCCGTCACCATCCCCAGCTCCCCAATGGTTGAGTCCGTCACCTCCAGAATACCATCCATCCATCTTGCCCTTGGTCGGCCCCTCTTCCTTTTGCCTTCCACTTTCAGGGAGGGGATAGGCGGGGTATAAATACCAAAAAAAAAAAAAAAAACCCGAAATGTTACAGGGTCACAGTAATTCTGCTTACAAACTCCTTGGTGCAAGATTTGGGTTCCTCTGCTTGTGTTCGCCTTACTTTAAGGATAAGTGGTGGTGGTGGTGTTCTGCTTTCTTTTTATTCAGCTGCTGTTTCTTACCTCCCCAGGAAGACTCAACTAATAAAGTTTGCTGGGGTCAAATAAATCTAAATTGGTGGAGTTGTTTGGAAGGGTGACTCAAACACACAGATGGGGAAGGGAGAGAAGAAGGCTGTGTTTGCAAATGGCTTTAAAACCATCTCTAGGCACCTGGTGACGCACTGTTTTTCGCATGCTCACATATTAACATTTGGTGACCAAAGGAAAGAAACATCTGTAGGAAAAGCCAGATCCACAGAGCAGAATGACATTTCTTGGAGATGTCCCAGCAGGCAGCATTTAGAACATCGTTTTCCTCTTGATGTTTGCAGGCAGCCTGAAAAATCCCCTCTCTCCCCGTCAGCCAACCATGAACATCTAAGAAAACTGCATTGGCTTGCAGACAGATAGAAATGCTCACTCAAATCATTCTGATTAAGGGAAGTCATCCGACAACTTTGCTGAAAATACTAGGGCCTCTAACACTCGGGAAGAGTTACACAGATATGGAAAGTGGAAGAACACACAGTATGCCCTGCATGTTCACACACAGAAGACCCCCAACACAAACTGGAGAGCTGATGGGTAAGATCAATTTCCCATTTTGCCTTCTTGGACAGATCGACCTTATATCCCATGTCATTTGAACATTTCCTGCATGCTGATCTCTCATGTGGCCAAGAAATCTAAGCACATGGTTACCAGGGTTCTTATGTAGTTATCATACACGTTGCTTTGCAGCTGTTGGGTTCATGTTCCTTGTGCCATGCATGCGGATGAAGGTATGAATGGGCATATATGAGAAATGGCGTCCATGAGATTCCTCAACGCAAGCCAAAGGAAGCTTTCTCATTCTGAAGCATGGAGAAAAACTTCAAAATGAAGACTTCTAAGAAGACACTATGAAACAAGAGGTGGTCCCCACATGAACTGGAGATGGCTGTGGCCATCAGGTGGAAGAGGGCCACGACACATAAGAAGAGGACCAAGGTAGGACTAGCCAAGTCTTAGTTATAAAAGAGGATGGGGACTGTAGTCCTTGGGAACCACTACCGCCACAGACTGAACTTCCATACATGGTGGGTGTCCCACTTTGATTCTTCTAGAACTGAATCCTGGCCTGCTCAGCTGGACCTCTGAGTTGGATCCATAGGCAGAGGTGTGCAGATGTGTGAAGAAGTGAGTTTTTTGGTTAAAAAAATCAAAACAATAAAATTTTTACACCTGCATTTCTTCTGCATTACGAAAAGAACGTCAAGCAGCACAGGAGGACCTTCTTGGAAACCTTCCATGGGACACCAAGGGAATCAGCAAGGCCATACTCCCTTATCCAGTTCCTTCTCTGTTCCTTCACCGATGGACCTGACCAAGCCTGGCTTTGTCCTAAGAAAAGTTCTGAAATCTAGAATGAAAGAGACCCACTAATCCATTTTATTACCAAAAAAACCCCCCAAAACCACCTGGATTTCACCACTCACTCTTGGAACTGATTTTGAAAAGGAAGACCGAGAATGCCTTGGTAGTTATCTAAGGTGGTGGACCCTAGGGAAGCTTCAATAGCAATGCTCTTTCTACCCCTCTTTCAAAGAAGCGTTTATGATCTCCACCATACAGCTAGTCAGCTCTAATCTGCCAGGATGGTCATGGGTCTAAGACAGGGTTTCTCAACCCTGGCCACTTTAAGATGTGTGGACTTCAACTCCCAGAATTCCCCAGCCAGCCATGCTGGCTGGGGAATTCTGGGAGTTGAAGTCCACACATCTTAAAGTGGCCAGGGTTGAGAAACCCTGGTCTAAGAAGAGGTGGGGCCTTCTTAATCCAAGCCTTTGGCCAGCCACTTGGAGTGACCAAAACTGAGCCTTCAGTCCAAACACTGTACTTTCAACAAGGGATGTCCAAGTTGCCCTACCAGAGAGCAATTTTATCATCCATGTTCTGCTTTCTTAGGAGAGACAAAATCTCTCAAGGGGGTTGACTCCTGGAAAACATGGATCCCCAGATCCCAAACCTCTCTACGATCCAACAGACTGAATCCCACCAGGTGATTCTGTGCAGGCTACAAACTCCCAATCTACTTCTGTGGACTTTTGCTGGCTGCCCGTCTTCTCCCTCAACCCCAGCATCTCTGGTTTGAATCAGAGATGAAAAGATGACCATGAGAGGACACCCCTGAACCGACAGACCATGAGCAAGACACAAAGTTCTTCCTTCTTCCTCCCCGCCGTTGCTTTTGAGATTAGAAGTCATTTCCGCAAAACGGGATGTTTATTAAGAAGCCGACGAGACCCACTTTATCACGGGGCCGAACCCGCAATCTGCTTTCGCCTCTATTCACAACGGAATTAAAATAACAGGATTCAAAGAAGGCCAACGTGTTGGCTCGGCATTGTATCTGCCAGGCAGTCTGTATACAATTACAGGAGGCAGGGGAGGGAAATGAAAAGAAATTGGTTGCATTTCACAACATTTTCCTTTCAGGGCCCAATTTTTCTCCTGGGCGAAAGACTACTCCACAGTTCATGAATAGAGGGGTGTTTGCAAAGTGCCACTAAGTAGCTTTCTCTTGTTTGTGTGTCATTTTCATCCTATATACACGTCTTTCAATAAAGTGACAGGCACACCATTATATTTCGCCTCTCACCGTCCCATCCTCCCAGGATCTCTCCTACACCCACCTTACAAAAACTGCTGCTGAAAGCTGGTGTCTTCCAGAGGCATCACAGCTCTGTTTCCCAGGATTTCCAGCCAATGTAGCTCTTGATCAAGGTGGTGGGGAGTGGTGGAAACTGAAATCCAATTTTATCTAGTGGGCCCCAAGTTGGGGTACCACGCTGGGGAAATCTGGCTTATTAAAGCTCATTAAAGAACAAACTGACTGGCAGAAAACGCCAAATACCTGCAACAGCTACCAGTTTAATAGGGACTACTGCTTTGCCTTATGGCTATCTTGGAACAATCTCTCAGCATCTGCTGCACACAGCCACACAGTTCTCCCTGCATGCGCCTTTGAGAAGCAAGAACTTCCTTTTTCTTACATCTCTTTCCTGCCTCTCCTCTGGGCAGTTGGTGCGAAGTGGGCTAGAAGGAAGCTGCCGGCCTTGGTGACTGAGTGTGTGACGTCACCAGCTCTTACGTGCGCCGTTCAATTTCCAGGCCACTTTCGCGATGGGCCCCTGAACCAAACGGATCCAAAGTTGCACCTGTCAGAGGTGCACTGAAGCCGAATTAAGAAGGCCAGGCTGGGCCCAGCAGGGAAGGTCTTATGGTTTTCCATTTGTGAACGTAAAAATTCAGTTTAAAAGCAGGGCCCGCCCAGGGTGTCCAAATATGCCTCTGAAAATCCCTGCAGCCTGACGACCACGCAGCCTTTCCCCTGAATCCAACCCAAAACGTGGAGAAGCATAAAGCCCCCTCCCGTGGAGCCTGACTCTTGGGGAGTGTCCGTGCAATTTTCTTATGGACTTACTCCATCTGATGCCGCCCAACCCCAGCCATTCTTGGCAACGTTAGCAAACCAATTTGCTCTAGCTGTCTTCCCGAGCGAAGGGAGCAAGCCTCCTATTTTATTGGCTCTCTTTCATAAACCTTCCAAACTGCACTGACCCAGGATGCTTCCAACCCAGGCAACATCGTGCAGGTGGAACTGGGAGGGCTTCAGAAGCTGGTTTCCACCTGGCCCTTCCGGACCATCTTGCCAGAAAACAGCAGAGGGCTGTCGCCCACCATCAAACGCCATCTCCCCTCTCGAACGGCGGTGGCAGCCAGATTCATTAAGCTCATTACAACAGCATAAAAACCCTTGGAGGTGGAAGCACGGATGGGTCTTCGCTCAGCTCTTTCATTATAATTATTAGCTGGGTGATAAAATCACCAATCGGCGGTGGTAAATTACAGCCGCCAAAGCAGGAACGGAGGGATGTAAGGCCACCAACTGAACATCCACGAAGTTTTGCAAGGAATCTCCGCTGCTCTGGAGGAAAAACAGGTTTCCGCCCGAAGGGTGGGCTGATTTACGAATGCCACGGAAGCCCTTCAGGACCCCTTTATCTTCTGCATCCGTCCAGCTCGGGATGGCCAGACACTTTCACCGTGCCCAGCAAAACCAATCAGCCCCTTCCCTTAACTGAGAAAACCAGCATGTCAGGGAGAAGGCTACCCAACTATTTTCTCCAAACAAGGATTTATCCATGTACTGTAGCTCACCCAAAACATCACAGGTCACTTCATACAATCCAAGCAGCAAGTGGGGAGAATTTGGGAGTTTGTAAAGTAGCTATAGACTGGGCTATGGTCAAAAAAGTCAAGATGGCAGCCTTGATGATGCAATGGGAGCTCTGTGTTTATGCACTTTGCAAGCAGAGCTTTGATCACACCTTTGTGGCTGCCATCTTGACTTTTTTGACCACACCCCACCGACACCCCTGCTGTTGTGGGACCCCTACTCAACAATGGAGTTTTCCTGCTTAGGTTGTTTCACTGGGAGATAAAAATGGAGTAACTTCCAAAGTATTTTCCCACTAAAACCTTTGGATAGGTCTATAGGCGGCAGATAAGCTGATTTTATAAATGCATAGATTATTAGTTAGCTTGCATTTCCAGTTTGAACAGGGAAGAATAAATGGTGAGATGGGGGTGAGGGGTGGGGGGGCAGCGGGGGGGAAATGAAATACAGAAGGTGCAAGTGCTAATTAGCCAGACATAGTGGCCATACACATTATAATTACCTGGTGTGACAAAGAGGTTCCTGCATGGCTGAACAGTTTAAAGACTCCAAAATCTAAATTAAGTCAATGCTGTTTTCTAAGCTGAAAAGCCTCAACTCTCTGATTATGTAGTTGCCCTTTTCTTTATTTTTTCAAGCACTTTCGTGTGGTCTTTGAAATGAGCCACTCAGTTCTGCAAACCGCCAAAGACATTCGGAAACTGGGTTCACATGGCAAGCTAAGAAACCGAAGGCTAGGTTAATAGAGCAGAACTGCTCCATTCACACAACACATTACTGTATGCTTGGGCGAGTACATTACATGACAATTTAATCCTGGCTCATACCACGGAGGGCGAAGAGAAGGGGTGGGCTCCCCATAAGATGCTGAACCACCAATGATCCAACTTCATTCGAGCTTAATTTAGCATGTGAAGTGAACTCAATCCAAGGGTTTCATCAAGACTGCTTCATCGCCCTTGATATGCTGGGTTGTTTTGTCCAAATGCCCTTGGAAATCAGCTATTACAATTACATTTCAATGGCTACTTTATTTGGAAGTGAACTTGAAAGTGCACATGCCTTTTTCTCCCCCTTTCCAATTTTAAATAGAAAAGGAATAACTGGACCGAGGAACGTGAAACGGATGCTGTCCTGCTCAACGCTGGGGCCTTCCAGACAATCCCCACTGGAGGAAAACAATGCCAGTATCTTCCCTTTTTCTGGTGTGGAGTAAAAAGCAGCAGTGGAGGTTCTGAGCAGAAAAAAGGCTCGGGAAACAAAGATGGGTGAGACCAGTTGTACCTCCCCCCCAAAAAAAAATTAGCATCAAGGAAGATCCTTTTGGTTATTAAGAGAAATGAAGAAAGGAAAAGTCATTTCTTTATATACTGTGTCTCTTTTCTTTTTTCTTTACTATATTTTTCTTTTTAATTTGTTTTAAAAATTTCTCTGAACTTTTTATTTTTTACTCTTTTATATTTTTCTTAGTTTGTATTGGTTTTTTAAATCTTTGTAACTGTAAACTTTAATAAAAAATTATTATTAAAAAAGAAAAAGAAACGAAGAAAGTTGGGCTCAGAGAAAGCCCGGGCTGTGGTTTGGTCTGAGGATAAGAAAAGGAAGCAGTCCTTCAAACAGAGCATCTTTATTTATTTATTTGCTAAGATTTATGTTCTGCCCAGCTCCGGGGGACACATCATTACCCAGTGCAACTAGCTTTAAAAAGGTATTAGAGCAGACATTGCACTGACACCAGAGGTGTGTCTTGTCAAGGCCCACCGGGTTTCCCAGTTGTAACCCCTGGCTGCGAAAGCCGGGTCGTCAGAAAGGCTGAAGGAAGAAAAGTTCAGGCCTCTGATTGGTGGCGCTGGAGAAAACGGCTGAGGACCCCTTGGACGGCAAGAACCATCATTCCTGGCCGGAGGAAGGAAAAGCAGGATGTGGGTGGAAGTCCTGAGAAAGGTGCTGTCCTCTGGACACTCAACGCGCAGGCAGGAGTCGCCGGAGAAGACTCCGACGCTTGGAAAAATCGAAAGAGGTTGGCAGACGACAAGGTGGCCAGAAGACCCACCACCCAAGCAGGAGCTTAGAACAACTCTACAATCCTGGGGAAATGATGTCCCCCAGGTCATGAAGACTCAGAAGTGACTGACGACAAGATGACAGAATAGCTTAATATTGGCTGTGTTCACACAGTACCCTTTGTCTGGTTATAGGGGGTTTGCACACAAATATTTAGCACAGCATGCTAAGCTGCCAGGGAAGGGAAGGGAAGGGAAGGGAAGGGAAGGGAAGGGAAGGGAAGGGAAGGGAAGGGAAGGGAAGGGAAGGGAAGGGCCAAGGTTAAAATTGAACCAGGTTTAGCATCTTGTGCACATGCAGGTCTTTACCTATCCAGGTTCCAGGTGTTGTGTGAACCCAACCCTTATCTCCTGCCAGGGTCAGGGTCAGGGACAAGGTCTCAACTGCAGAGGCGAGGGAAGATGAAGCAGAGTGCTGATATGCTCACACCTCCACGGAGCACCAGGGAACTCAAAAGGCAGGTGCCCTGCAAGAAGTGAGAAGCACTTGGCTTGCTGCTCTGTTTCCCCTTCTGGCGAGATATTTGGAAGGACAAGAAATCTCGCCCTTTAGGGGCCACGGCCAGATTACAGAAAATCATAAAAAGGGCACGAAGGGAGCCGGTTTGATGAGAGAACTGACCCAAGGAAATGGAGTATTTATTCCAGATTTGCCCTGGCTGAGCAGCACCTAGTAAAGGTAAAGGTTCCCCCCGCACAGTTGTGCAGTTGTGTCCGACTCTAGGGGCCGGTGCTCATCTCCGTTTCTTAGCCGAAGAGCCAGCGCTGTCTGAAGACGCTTCCGTGGTCATGTGGCCGGCATGACGCACACGGAACGCTGTTACCTGCCCACCAAAGTGGTACCTATTCATCTACTCGCATTTGCATGCTTTCGAATTGCTAGGTTGGCAAGAGCTGGGGCGAGTGCGGGAGCTCACTCCGTCATGCGGGGCTAGGGATTCGAACCTCCGAACTTGCGATCTTCCGATTGACAAGCCTGGCGTCTTACCCGCTGGGCCACCACGCCCCTAGCAAGTGATTTAATCCTGGCTGCTTCACAAGGGGGATGCGTTTATCCATCCCTTTGGAGAGTGCGCACACTCCTGCAATCTGTTTATACTAATTTTGAGAATATGGTTATTTAAGGAAAAAAGGAAAGAGAACGCACGCGAGGGACGATGCCCAAGGAAACGCAGGCACGGAGGGATGGGGAAAAACCATCTTCCCGAGTGCTTTCTTTAAGCACTTATACCTTGATGATCTTCCCTTTCATAAAGGTTAGGATTACAGGGGCGTTCATATGATTGCCTACTTTACCTACTTCTAAGCAAGTGCATCGGTGGATTTAATGCAGCAATTACAGCTTCGGTTTCCCTTCTGGGGGTGCCGAGCAGGATTTCTTAGAAGCAGGTAAAGCGCAATCGTATTTTTCTCCCACCCCCAGGGAAGAAACTGGAAAGAAGGAACTTGGATGGGGAGTTAAGCCTCCCTCCCAGCCCTGGAAATCCTGGGGCCACAGGCTAGACGGGGAAGCCGACAAAACATGCCCAAGAAGAGGCAACAGCCCAAAAGTCTACATGGGTGCATAAATGAAGTCACCAGGAGTTGGGCCTGACCTGAAGGAGACTTCACTTCCTTTACTGATTTTATTTCCATTATAAAACACATCAAGCCCCGAGCTGTCCCACACTGGCATTCGGGTGCGTTTCTATGCATTGAGCTGAGTGTCTGCAGAGAAAAAACTCTCTTCACATGCCCAGGAACCTAACTGGTGTACACTATGCTGGTTGGGAAGTCTGGAGGATTTACAACCCAGCCCACCTGGAAGGGAGCAAGGTGAAAAAACTGTCCTACAGCGTTTGGATTACAGAGAGAAAGGGTGCTTCTTCAACAACTATCGTGTTAGTTCTTGTTAATTCTTCTTCAACAACTCTCTGGTCTTCTGTCCAGGAGGTTTTTAATAACCAGGCGCTGCGCAGGCCCCTTGTCGCTCCGTGATTTGTTGAAACATAAAAGAGAACAGCTTGGCCCACCTCCCAAACTCAACATATTGGTGAACCCTGGAGGAAAAGGCGAGATTTGCAAAATGCTTTGTGCAGGGCCGCATTTCAGGAGCCCTTCCAGAGCCGGGTGCTGATCCCCGCGCGACCTCCCTCGCCTAGACCAGACGCCAGGCCGGATCCCCTTGCGGGAGGACGAGGCCCGGAGAGAACAAAACGCCCTTCTCTCTCCCCACGATGCTCGACGCAGCGCCCTCCGCCCGCCCGCTCCACTCCACTCCGCCTGCAAAGCCAAATTGTCAGTTGGCTGGGCGCTGAATTTACGCCAGCCATCTATTTCAGGAGACGGCGTGCTTTAAGCACATCTACATAATGGATAGGGAGAAAGTGTTTAAATAACAATAAAAAGGAAGATTTAGTGGGATTAATAAAGGTGTCTTTTAAAGCTGCGTGTTGCCATTAAAATAATTAACGGGGCATAAAGGAAACATGGTTGGAACAGGGGGAGCATGCTGGAATTAAGACTTCTTAAAAATTGCTGGTGACCGCGGCTCTCCAGGCACCGAACCTCAACTCCGAGGAAAATGGGAAAAGTCATCGATCAAAGGAGGATTTAGAAGTTTAAGCAATAACGGGGGAGATCCGAAACACAAAGGTTAAGAGAATATTAGAAGGGGATAATTCCATCTGATTAAACTTTTATTTGGCGTGGCTGTTAAATGCACAGAGTGAATTGAGAGTGAATGTTATTAACGGTGTAACCGCACCATCAAAGACTGTCTGAAATGCAGAAGTGGGAAGGGGAAATTCTGAGCACATTTAGAAGAACGAAGGAATGGTATCCTGACGTTATATGTATGAGGAAAGAAGAAATAAATAAATAAAGAAAGAAAGAAAGAAAGAAAGAGAGAGAGAGAGAGAGAGAGAGAGAAGAAAGAAAGAAAGAAAGAAAGAAAGAAAGAAAGAAAGAAAGAAAGAAAGAAAGAAAGAAAGATTTACTTCTGCACATCAAGGAAGCTGGCCATCATGAAACCAGCATGCTTAACATTTCTTTCATCTTCAACTCCGTTCAGTTTTCGGCACGGCCAACCATCCCTTTATTACTAAACTTTGCCCTGATTTGTGCAATGAGAACATGCAAACATCCTGCCCCAACTAACTAACATTTAATAAGAGTAAAGATTGAGAAAAGCAAACAAGCAATGAACAGGGAAAATTAAAAACTCTAGCAGGGAATTCGTTGCTTGCCTGGCATGGTAAACACAGTCTGTAGCTTGAATCATGTCAACTGGATATCCAGCTGACATGATTCAAGCTACAGACAATTCCACCTGGATGACTGAGAACCTTCATAGACATATGGTAAACACAGCTTCTTCCTGACAAGCCCAAAGCATTCACCTCTGCAAAGAGGAACCTCTAAGCTAGATGTGGCCGTTTCCGCTTGACGACCGACCGTCTTGTCTCCTTTCTTCCGCCCCAGGACAGCAAGGACAGGTGCATAGGAAAGCCGTGGAAATGTGCTTCCCCCCTTTTGCCTTCCCGGTGAATTCTCCCCAGAATCTTTGCCCCTCCAGAAGGACGGGGCACGTTTGAGAAAGGAGGACCTGCAGAGGCACGGGACAGGAGGGTCCAACTTTTCTTCGAATCCCCAGCCTGCCCATTGCCCAAGGTGGCTCCGTTCTCGTTAGAGCTCAAATCACGAGGAGGACCCTTCTCACGATCTTCTGCAAAAATTCAAAAGTGCCTCTTTTTAAAGAGAAACCACGGGCTTCATTTTGCCCGAAAAGATGTGGTGGCCACCAAGAAAAACAGCCCGATTTTGCAGACAGAGCGGATTAGAAGGAGGGTTAGGACTCCGGGGTTACAAAAGGATGTGAGAAAAGGCCACATGAACAGATCCATCAATTAAATGGAACCACAATCCAGAGGCAAATTTGGCCACGGTTTAAACATGGGCAATGTAAGCCAGCATGGTTGGAAGAGCCCTGGATAAAGAGGAACCACTTCCAGGCTGGCTGAGTTCGGCTCCTTGCTAACCGTTCTCCCTAAAGAGATTCCACACTAGGATTTGGGGTGGAGAGGCCCAAATTCCCGGGCAATTTGAGGGGAAGAGGAAGGGAGAATTTTTAGCATCAACCTCCAATGCCAAGGGGTTTCTACGGATGGCCCTTTCTTCCATAAGCCATCTGGGGAGAAAGTGTGGCTGCATTCACAAGAACACGTTTACTCAGGTCAGTTAAGGCACGGTTGGTGCTTAGAACAGTGTTTCCCAACCTCGGCAACTTTAAGGTGTGTGGACTTCAACTCCCAGAATCCCCCAGCCAGCATGCATGGACTTCCCAAGCATCCTGGCTGGGGAATTGTGGGAGTCGAAGTCCACACATGTTGGCTGGGGGATTCTGGGAAGTTGAAATCCACACATGCTGGCTGAGGAATTCTGGGAGTTGGTCCATGCATGTTGGGTGGGAGATTCTGGGAATTGAAGTCCCACATCTTAAAGTTGCCGAGGTTGGGCAACACTGGCTTAGATGTTGTGCCAGTCCAGGTGTTGAGTTACTTGATGGCCCAATGTCCTGTCTGCACCCAGGAAGTGGATTCATTCCAGAAGCAGGTTAACCCAGCAGGTGTGAACCCAGCCTTAAAGGTAAAGGTTCCCCCTGCACATTTGTGCAGTCGTGTCCGACTCTAGGGGCCGGTGCTCATCTCCGTTTCTTAGCCGAAGAGCCAGCGCTGTCCGAAGACGCTTCCACAGTCATGTGGCCGGCATGACGCACACAGAATGCTGTTACCTTCCCACCGAAGTGGTACCTACTCATCTACTTGCATTTGCATGCTTTCGAATTGCTAGGCTGGCAACAGCTGGGGTGAGTGCGGGAGCTCACTCCGTCACGCGGGGCTAGGGATTCGAACCTCCGAACTTGCGATCTTCCGATCGACAAACCTGGCGTCTTACCCGCTGAGCCACCACGCCCCCAAACCCAGTCTTATACCTGTTTATAATAGGACTGAAATAAAATAAAAGATTTTATTTTAAATCCTGGGTTGGAACTCTCAGCCCCTTACCGAAACCCTAAATATGGACCCCAAAAGATGTCCCCTTTCCTGTCCAGGAGCTGAATTCACTGGCATGGTTTTGGCACAGCTAACTCTAATAATCTGAACGGTCACATTTGCCTTCCGAGGGAGCCGGGAACAAACTATATAAATTTATCAAATACGGGGACCCTGCAGGGGGCTGCAACAAGGCTCAGCTGCGCCTTGACTTCAGAACGAGCCGTATTTTAATGAATTTCATATTTCTTGTTTTGCAGGTAGTCGTTAGGAATTCTTCAGCCTCTTCGGGAAACAAGCATAATAGTCTTTAATGATCCCACCAAGCAGTTAAAATTCAAATTGCCAAGCGCCGGGTGTATTGCGCTGACAATCTCTTTCTGTAAATTACCCTCCAATTTGGTTTGTGATAAAAACAAAAATAAAAGATTTTAAAAATGTATCCGTGCATGAGTGTTTGTGTGTGTGTGTGTTCTTTTGCATCTAATTTACTTTTTTCTCGGTTGCTATTTTGGTCCTTTAATCTTTTCTACAGGAAAAATAGCAGATATCTATGGTTGGAATCAGGAGCTGATTTTCTGCACCAGTAGGTAAGAAGCTATTTCTGTCCATCCCCCCTTTAATCTCCAGAAAATAGCCATGTCAGATATGGACCGGAGGATCAGGAGGTCACTGTTCACTTCACTATATTTTTCAGTGCGGAACAAAACCCTCCTTAACCGGCATTAATGCTCCAAGTTAATGTAATATGTTTGTCCGCCAAGCCCAGGCAAACCGACTTAATAGGGAATGAATATCAAGCCACTGAATAGAATTGAAGATGTTACTCTTATTTCCATTCTTAGGACCTTGAGACTCAAAGATCCTTTTTTTCCACCAGTAAAGGAAACTTCTGGTAGAGGGATGAAGAAGAGGTGGAGAATGATGGAGAGGAGGACCTTACGTTTTCCCATGCTGGCCATTTTCCTGTCCTTCTGGGCTCCCCCTTCCTCCTCCATTGCCACTGTTGGACTTTCCACAGTTCTCCTTCCATTTTCCCCTGGAATAACAACCCTCTGAGAGAGACCAACAGGTCCAGCGTGACCCTATCAGCTTCCGGTGAAGTGAAGTGGAAAAATCCTCCGTGCACCTTGGAAAATGGTTGATGCCAGATGGACCAAGGCCCTGAATTTGCAGATGGCAACGTCTGTGATCAACTCCCATGTGAACCCAATACAGTCTTTAAAGTCAGTTTTGAACTGAGCTTTTTAGGGGACATCGATGGGTGAGATCACAGGTTCCATTTCTCGACACCAGCCCAGAGATAAGACACAAGTATGGGTGCATCTTGCTCGCTACCTCTGACCTTGGAGGTCAGAAAAGGCCACCATGCCAAATAATCACTGATACTCCTCCATTGTAATGGTCTGTGGGAATAACCTTGGGAGACAGGAGGAAGAGCTGCAGCCTACACAACGGTCTGATGAATGAAATTTGAGCCTGAAGGAGGAGGAGGAGGAGTGGTGGAAATGTCTCAGATGGGGCCCTCCTTAGTTTTTGTGAGAGTAAAAGTGAGGGACGGGAGGGGTACTTTCAGACTTGCAAGATTCTGTTGATGTCACCTTACAATAAAGATAGACCGGGTACTCCTGGGTGTGCTTCTTGTCTGGACCACCTTGCAAAACCGACATCCATGGATGATGACCTCCTCTTTCTCTGTGACTCTTCTTTACAGCCAATTAAGGGCAAAGGCTTAAGGACATTTTGCTTGCCTCAAGCAAAAACACACACCTCACTTTCTACTTCTTTCTCTGCAAAATCCTTCTCCCCTGACATCTAACCAGGCAAAGTTGAAGGTGAACCTCACATACTATGCATTGGCGAAACTCCCATTTATCATTAAAAGTATATTTTATTTTATTTATAAATTTTTTATTTTATTTGAGGTCAATTCGCCAAATCTGGATTTTATATTTATTTATATTATGCTAATTAAATTGTCATTTTATATTTGTATTTTAAACTTGATTTTATTGTAAACCGCCCAGAGTCCCCTGTTGGGGGAGATGGGTGGTCATATAAATTATAAATTAAATTAAATTAAATTAAATTAAATTAATTTAGGGGCGTGGTGGCTCAGCGGGTAAGGCGCCAGGCTTGTCGATTGGAAGATCGCAAGTTCGGAGGTTCGAATCCCTAGCCCTGCGTGCAGAGTGAGCTCCTGCACTAGCTCCAGCTCTTGCCAACCTAGCAATTCGAAAGCATGCAAATGCAAGTAGATTAATAGGTACCACTTCGGTGGGAAGGTAACAGCGTTCCGCGGTGTCATGCGGCCACATGACCGTGGAAGTGTCTTCGGACAACGCTGGCTCTTCGGCTAACAAACGGAGATGAGCACCGGCCCCTAGAGTCGGACACGACTGCACAAATGTGCGGGGGGTACCTTTACCTTTTTTAAATTAAATTAAATTAAATTAAATTAAAAATTAAATATTTGAGATCAGTTTTGGCTCATTGGCTACAGTCAGCAGGACACCAAAACTGGAGATGGTATACCAGCTTCTCCGAGCTGGGTGCTCTCCAGATGGCTGGACTTCCTTTTCCAGAATCCCCACTCCAGCGTGGCCATTGTCAAATTCCAGTAGTTGCAGGTCGCCCTCCAGGTATGTGGTCTTGCCGAGATTTCTGGGAGTTGAAGTTCACCCACCTGTAGGGTGCCCAACTTGGGGAAAGCTGGTAATATAAATCTGTGGCTTGAATCATGTCAACTGGATTTCTATTTTCTTAGTGGAAACGTTTCACTCCTTATCCAAGGAGCTTCTTCAGTCTGAGTAAAGTTAGTAAGGGAATCCTTAAATATGTTTCTAGGCTGGCTGTGTGACCTTGCACCTGGGGCTAGGTCATGGTTATTTTGAGATGTTTGTTTCTAAGTCCCTTTATCATCTAAAGGAGGATCGTTAAGATTACCCTGCTGCTGTTGAGCTTGTGAAATGGTCTTAATCTTCCTAGGCACAGAAGACAAAGCAGGAAGGAAGATAGGGGAAAGGTTATGCCTGAGGCCCCCACCTCTATTCAAGGAAGGATTTTCCAAGTTGGCATGAATGGATTCCTTGACCCCTCTCTCAAACCACCTATCTTCTCTGTCTAAAATGTGAACATTAATGTCCTCAAATGAGTGTCCTTTTTCCTTTAGATGAAGATAAACTGCTGACTCTGGTCCTGTGGTGTTACTTCTCCTATCTTCCTTCCTGCTTTGTCTTCTGTGCCTAGGAAGATTAAGACCATTTCACAAGCTCAACAGCAGCAGGGTAATCTTAACGATCCTCCTTTAGATGATAAAGGGACTTAGAAACAAACATCTCAAAATAACCATGACCTAGCCCCAGGTGCAAGGTCACACAGCCAGCCTAGAAACATATTTAAGGATTCCCTTACTAACTTTACTCAGACTGAAGAAGCTCCTTGGATAAGGAGTGAAACGTTTCCACTAAGAAAATAGAAATCCAGTTGACATGATTCAAGCCACAGACTGTTCCACCTGGATGACTGAGAACCTTCATAGACATACTGGTAATATAAACATTTCCTTTCCTAGTGAAACCTTCTTCATTTGGAAATGAATAAAAATGTTCATATCCCTTTGGAGCTAGACCACCCTGCTTTTGGGTTATGCTTCTGTTCTTCTTTGTTGCCTCTAACTAAACCTTTCAGGACATTGGGGTTAGTGCTAATGATTCACAGGCTACATTCAGACAACACACATCGTCTGGTAACCGGATTAACCCATTTTCTGGGTTCACACAATACATGGAATCATCAGCTGGTTCAGCAGGCTGAGTTAGCACAATATGCTAAATCACACACACACACAAACCATACACAACACACATAATTTAACACCTCCCACCCCTGGGGTAATAATTCCCAAGTGCAGCATGTTGTAAGATTGCATTGCTAGGTATTTATCTGAGAAGGGGAAGGGGAAGTGGTGGTGGAGAAGGAGAAATGGTGGAGAAGGAGAAGGAGAAGGAGAAGGAGAAGGAGAAGGAGAAGGAGAAGGAGAAGGAGAAGGAGAAGGAGAAGGAGAAGGAGAAGGAGAAGGAGAAGGAGAAGTGGTAGTGGTGGTGTGGTGGTGGTGGTGGTGGTGGTGGTGGTGGAGGAGGAGGAGGAGGAGGAGGAGGAGGAGGAGGAGGAGAAGAAATGGTGGTGGTGGTGGAGAAGGAGAAACTCTTTTCTCTATTACATTTAATATTCAATTGTTACATCTCACTTCCTGGGCTGAATGTCCACCCTGGTGGTGGGAGTGAGGATGGAGTCTGCATCGTGTCTGTTGGGTCTGTAGGATTAAACCAATGTCTGCCACCCACTCTTGTCCTCCAAGCCCTGCATTTCACCCAAACTATTATTTTTATGCCTTAATGAAGATTTGATGATAAATTGGAAAGTGGATGAAGGGACATGCGAGTCCCCCTCCATTTCCCTGTTTGTCTTTTTCACTCCCCAGGCTGGGAATCTGCTGAGCCTTTGCCAGTGGTTCACTCAGGCTAATGAAGCGTGTTGAGTAATACAATTATTAAATGTCAGACCAGGACAAAACCTGATGCAGATATGCCTCCAAACTCCAGAAAACCAAAAGGACGTTTCTCACACCGAGTCCAGAAGATTTTTTGATGGGAAGCAGGGCGCCCTCAACACTTTTTCTACAGTGGAAAGGGGTGGTGGGCAAAGGGTGTTCAGCCATAGCTTCAGGGACTTTTAGGTACTTTCTGAGCATGTGCAGAGAAGCTCTACCATTTCATGGTGTCTCAAGGCAGAGACGTGTAACTGAAAAACAGTTTTCACCTTATGTGTAAAAAGTAAAAAATAAATATATATGAAACCTGTCGAAAATTCCAGGTACAGGTCCTGGAGTTCTCTGGTTATAAAGATCAGGGAAGGTGAGCAGACTGAACAGCTCTTCCTGGTGAAACTTGTAGATGAGTCCTACTCAAAAAGTCAGTTTTATAAACTGCCTGGAATCCAGTCACCTTGAGAGTCCAAGTTGGCCAGAATTCCTGATTTGGATAGGCTGCAGCCGACATGGACTCTCGGTATGACTGGATTCCGTGATCCTCTAGGTTGGCAGACTCAGCCCTTGATCCCCCAGGTCTTATTAACGAGGACCAACCCTGAGATCTTCTGCAGAAACCATGTGCTTTGCTGTTGAGAGAGGTGAGCTCTTCCAGAAGTGATCCACAATGACAAAGGGGAAGGAGACTCAACAGCCACCATGGAGCTTTGCAATTCCGCTCCAAGGTTGAGATGGCTTTCTGTTCAAAAGTCCTTCAGACCTCTGAAGGCCTGTCTATTTCTGTGCTGAATTCTGTTCCGGTCACCTCCCCAACACCTATGCCAGTGGAATAAACAGCCACCTTCCTTCCAAGGTATTTTTATTCCTTTCTATGAAGCATCACACCTCCAACAAGCTGGCCTTCAGTTTTTGATTCACATGGCCTTCCATTTTTTAAATTTTTTCATGGAAGCCTAGCACTTCATTGACTGTGAGCATCTTAAACCAAGCCAAATCCAAAAATGCCAGAGAATTCCTGGAAGCTGGGCACTTAGACAAAGCAGCCATCAACAGACACATAGAGGTAAACAACATTTACATACCATTCATAAGAGGCAATAGAAAAGCCAGAAGACCAGAACACCTCCTTGCCAGTAATCAACAACCAGATAGGCAAAAATTAACACCAAGATTAGCACCAGAGGAGCAATCAAACAACACAATAGACCCTAATCAAGGAACTATTAACCCAGTCAATCAACCAAGCAGCAAACAACAACCCAATCAAGGAACTACCAAGGAGAGTACAACACCCCCACCAACACAGGCAGGACAAGCCAGGGTATATAAACAGAGAGCAAGTCCCACTCCCTTTTCGCACTGAAGATGTTGCCTAGCCTGGCAATGAAATGTCTGCAAGAAAACAACCAGGCTCAGAGAGCACCATAGACTCCACACTTCATTGACTGTGATGCTAACTTGGAAAGCAGGCAAGGACCTGTGTGTGTGTGTCAAAAAAAGTCCAGAAGGCAGCTGCAACCATAAAATCAAAGCTCCATCCCATTTTTACATGGGTCAGAAATTCACTTGCAGCCACCATCTTGACTTTATTGATACCTCTCGCCCATCAGGACATCGCTATTGCTCAAATCTGTGTAGAGAGAGATCTTTTGGAAGATTCAGCTCTTACGGTGAGGAAGGAGAATTGGAACAACCCCTTTGGTTCAGATGAGCTTATGTTCAATGGTGATTTCCAGCAAGAACCTCAGGTGAACATCAGAAGGCATCATCAACAACATGAAACCAGCGTGCCCAAGATTACATCCTTCTCACCCACATAAGCTATTTCCTGGTCCCACTAAGAACTAGTTCTAAATCCATGAAAAACCAAAAAAAAAAAAAAGGCGGTGGGGGGAACATACTCTTAATCTGTGTAGCAGTTACTGAGCATTCTTGGTAGTTGTGTTCAACACCGTATGCTTAACCAGATGAGTTAAAGACCCAATGGCTGCATTAATTCAACAAGGCGAACTTGGTTAGTGTCAAGCTTGCTTAATTCTTTTGTGGCTAAGGAGCTGTGTGAGTCCAGCCCATTTGGTTAGTTTATGGTTTAATGTATTGAAGAAGCTTATTGCTGATGCATGCTGGGTAATTGAGAAAGCCAAAGAATACCAAAAAGAACACATTTAAGTAAGGCTCAGGGATCAGCCTTACTTATGGACCATAAGGAAGGCTGCATGCCGAAGAATTGATGCTTTCGAGCTGTGGTGCTGGAGAAGACTCTTAAGAGTCCCTTGGACTGCAAGGAGGTCAAACCAGTCAATCCTAAAGGAAATCAACCCTGACCGCTCATTGGAAGGACAGATACTGAAGCTGAAGCTCAAATACTTTGGCCACCTAATGCGAAGAGAGGACTCCCTGGAAAAGACCCTGATGTTGGGAAAGACTGAAGGCAAAAGGAGAAGGGGACGGCAGAGGATGAGATGGTTAGATAGCATCACCGACGTAATGAACATGAATTTGAGTAAACTCCGGGAGACAGTGGAGGACAGGAAGGCCTGGCGTGCTATGGTCCATGAGGTCACGAAGAGTCGGACACGACTAAACGACTGAACAACAACAACAACAACAACAACAGGGATCAGAGATGCATCACACAAATGAGCTTGCTGGACCAAATCAGAGAAGTCTATCCAACCCCCTATTTGGATGTCTTCCAGATGTGGTGGACTTCAATTTCATGCCTGGGCTTTGGATTTATGAGCTGAAGCCCAACACTTCTGAAGGTCATCTGATTGGTCTACCCAGTCCACCAACATGCTTGTCATGGAGAAGGAGGAGGTTACTCACAATGTAGCAAGGCTCACAATAGGCTTTCTTCTCCACGGCGTAAAAGGGCTGCCCCCGGAGCTTGTTATGGCAAATCATGCAGGTGAAACAGTCAACGTGAAAAACCTGATCCATCGCCGTGCACCCTGTTCCTTCTCCCACAACGTTTTCTCCACAGCGTGCACAGCGACCTAGAAGGAGCAAAGAGATGCATTTAAGTCGATCAAAAGCCTTTTGCTTCCACAATACCCTTTCCCAAGTCTAGAGACTATGTTCCCACAACGTGCTAAGTCTGCTGAGTGCTAACCCGAGTTTGCTCCTCTATGGCTTAGTCCATTGTGCAAATTCAGCTCATGTGGTATCTTTATGGTCCAAAAGATTGGATGAACCCAGACACTGGGTTAAATCAGTCATCAGACAGAGCCAACTAGATGATTCTGGAAAGCTCAAAAGGGAAGAACATTTATTCTTATTCTTATTATTTATTAAATTTATATTACCGCCCATCTCCCCCATCGGGGACCCTGGGTGGTTCACAATAAAACATAGTTAAAACATAAATATAAAGTTACAATATAATAAATAATATAAAATCCAAGTATAAAAGATGTTAAAAATGGTAATACTGGGAGGCTTCATGGGACCAGCCATCCCCAAGAGGAACTGTTGGCATTTCCCTCCCAGGCAAGACGGCAGAACCAGGTCTTTAAGCCTTTCCGGAAGGTCGGGAGCGAGGAAACCAGCCTCAGCTCCGGGGGTAAGGTATTCCAAAGGGCGGGCGCAACTGCAGAGAAGGCCCGCCTCCTGGACCCCGCTAGATGGAACTCTTTGGTCGATGGGGTCCGCAGCAAGCCCTCTCTGGCTGATCGGGTGGGATGGGTCGATGTCATGGGGATGAGATGGTCCCTCAGGTAACCTGGACCCATGCCATGTAGGGCTTTAAAGGTGATAACCAACACCTTGAATTGCATCCGGAAGCAAACCGGTACCCAATGCAGCTTGCACAGCAGAGGTGTCACATGTGCCGATCTTCTGGCCCCAATAACTGTCCGTGCGGCTGCATTCTGGACCAGTTGAAGCTTCCGGATACTCCTCAAGGGTAGCCCCATGTAGAGCGCGTTGCAATAGTCTATATGGGAGATGACAAGGGCATGAGTGACCGTTTGGAGGGCATCATTTACCTGAAAGAGTACATAGAAATGTTGGTGATATATTAATATAAGACCACCTTCTCCAACCAGGTGCCTCCTAGATGTCCTAGACAACAGCTCTCAGCAATTTTTGGCAGCAGGACCAACCAGGAGTTGTAGTTCAATAGACCTAGAAGGCATCAGCTTGGGAACAGCTCCCATTATTACATCACCACAAAGTTAATTTCTTGCTTTGATAATTGGTTGCAGAACACAAATTCTACAGCTGGAACCCTCCCCAGCTAGTGTCCTCCTTTTTATGGCATGTCAAGAGAAATGTAAGCTAAACATGTAGCCCCAATTTATTTATGAACATTGTGGTCTGGAAATACACCAGCTATGTCTCCAACTATTTTTGGAAGCCCTCCTGAAGATGGACTGCCAATGCAATGGTCCAGGAGACTATATGGTTCACGTCCAGACTGCAACAGCTGATAGACAGTTTCATCGCATGGTGGAAAACGTCCAAAAGAGGAGCTGAATATCACACAAATACCGTCGCATGCCTGTAAGTGGTTCTGGATCTGTCCAGAGATTTCTCTTCTTTCATTCTCTCTCCCTTGCTGGCGCGCGACAGCCACTCCGGCCACTTCGCCCCACTGCTGCAGGGACTGCATTGGCTGTCAGTGGGCTTCTGAGAGCAATACAAAGGGCTGGCTTTAACCTCGGACACCTGACCGGGCTCAGCCTTAAGGTGTTTCCAGGAGGGCCTTCTCCAGGTGGAACCCACCTGCCCTGTACGTCCATTCCAGCTGGGGAAGTAGCCACGGTGTCAGAGGTGGCCTCCAGCACATGGAGTGGCCTCCTCCAGAACATTTGGGTGGCATCTACGATGGCCTTGTTTAGAGCAGCCTTGAAAAGTGTGGCATCCAAAGCAATGGTCCTGCAGTTCCACAGTTGCGTTACGTGTATTTATGGCCCTTTCAGGGTGCCGATTACGGCTTTATCGGTTTGATTTTAGTGACTGTAAATGACCGAGTCAGCTGACTCTGATGGTATGGGGGGGGGGGGAAACAGCAGACCAGCAAACAAACCAATTCATTTGCAGCTGGATCCGGCCTGCCTGATGCTGCAGCACAAGCGCGGAGGATCCTCCTGACCACCTGCTGAGCTGCACATCACTCCAAAAGAGCGTTGCATCATCGTGGCTCACACAAGAACTTCAAAGACTGTTTTCTGGCCAGACCTTCCGACTCTGACGTGGTGGGAGAGAGCAGAGGGTTTCTCTGTTCCGGAGAGGCCTGGCTTTTCGACCCGCAGCCACCCACACGCTTGGAGACCACAGAACACAAATAAAAAGGTAGAGGTTCCCCCCGCACAGTTGTGCAGCCGTGTCCGACTCTAGGGGCCGGTGCTCATCTCCGTTTGTTAGCCGAAGAACCAGCGCTGCCCGAAGACGCTTCTGCGGTCATGTGGCCGGCATGACGCTTGCGGAACGCTGTTACCATCCCACCGAAGTGGTACCTATTCATCTACTTGCATTTGCATGCTTTCGAATTGCTAGGTTGGCAAGAGCTGGGGCGAGTGCGGGAGCTCACTCTGCACGCGGGGCTCGGGATTCGAACCTCCGAAGTTGCGATCTTCCGATCGACAAGCCTGGCGTCTTACCCGCTGAGCCACCACGCCCCTCAGAACACGATAGCACAGGAATAAACACAATTATCGTATCACAATTACCACGAAACATCACCTTCTCTACTGCAGGAGAATCGTGACCTGAGGCATCGTGATGTTAGAGTCCACCTTGGCGATCTTGATGTATCTTAGCAAGTTGTATAAACCCAGTAATTTGGTTAGTTCCTGATTCAGTATATTGTGGATACTCTGAATATGAGTGAATTCAGCAACCCGATTAAGCACAGCCATAGCGCGGGCAGGTTGCTATAGCAAAATAAATCCGTCTTTCTGCTCATTTCCATTCAATTTGCCCCCTTCCTTGGACTGTACAAGTTGAAAAGCACCATTCTCAACATGACTGGTCTGGATTATGGCTCCATTTGCATTAGACGGTCAGGCAGGGACAGTCAGAAGGGAAGATGCGTCCAAAATGCAGGATGTATTTGCCACCGTGAGCCCCCAGCTTTGCAGCTTGGAGATACTAGAATTATCTCAAGAAAACAGGAGGAGTCTGTAGCACCTTTTCTGGCCAACCAATTTTATTGAAAGGCGTTTTTGCAAGCTGTAGCTCACGTCCTAAGATGCTTAGAGTGACTAGCCCAGTGTATCTCAGCCTCGGCAACTTTAAGATGTCTGGACTTCAACTCCCAGAATTCCCCAGCCAGCCACGATAGGATAACTATACCAAGAAGGCTCTTCTCTATCCCAAAGTATTCTGCTGGATGAGCAGATGCAACAGCAGCGGGAAAGAAATTCTCGAGGAGTACCCAGATCGACTATGAATGGTCCAGGAATTTTCATTAAGAGTTTGGCCTCACTCGACCCTAATTTCATGGCCAGAGTACCAAAAAGCTGATGTGGCTGAAGAACCATATGTCCTAGCCTCGCCACGTCTGCCACAGCCCCCCCCAGAAGAGCCCGGGAGCTTGAAGGTGAGTTGGTCAAGGAATTAGCTGCCCAGGCTAATTAGGCACAAATCAGTCCAGAAAAGCAAGTTAGCCTGAAAGGGAACCTTTCAAGTCTCAAAGACCACACCAGCTGGGAGACGGCTGGGCGGCTGGGTGGGAGGTGGAGGGTGGGGGACAGAAGATGACGAGAAGCCCGGCCCTGCTCAGGTTTCCACCACCTTGCCCAGACAGGCCAAATGGCCTGAGGGCTGGATGGTGCACGAGAAGAAGAAGGAGGAGTCTCGCAGGGTTCTTGGTGAGCATCCTCATCTCTCATGAGCTGCTGTAGGCCACAGCTGGGACCCATCTTCCAACCAGGCACTCCAACCCAGGGCAGCTCCTCCAGAATTGGCCAGGGAGTGGAAATCCTTTCCCAAGCATCCTCAGAGCTTTTTGGTACTCTGGCCATGAAATTAGGGTCGAAATTAAAGTCTTTTATCTTTATCTTTTATGTTTTATTGCAGAGCTTTCCAAACTTTTCATGTTGGTGACACACTTTTTAGACATGCATCATTTCGCGACACACTCTTACAGCAGGGCACAAGGCAGGCACTAGGACCTGCGTGGAATCCTGGCAGGGCAGGTTTGGAGGCAGCCGGGCACAAGGCAGGCACTAGGACCTGCGTGGAATCCTGGCAGGGCAGGTTTGGAGGCAGCCGGGCACAAGGCAGGCACTAGGACCTGCGCGGAATCCTGGCAGGGCTCGGAGGCAGCAGCAGCCGCGACACACCCAGACACTGCAGCCGACACACTAATGTGTCCCGACACACAGTTTGGAATGCTCACCCAAGCAGAGTGTTGAGTATCTGAACAGGCAGGTAAGAGGGATGGGAGTGAGGAGGAGGAAGGACCTAGGAACAGCTCCATCAAATAACCTTCTCCAAGCCAGCTTGGCTTTTCAGATGTAATCATTTGGACCAGCTTATTCTCACGAATTATTACAATGCCTTGAAGCTTTCCAGCACAGCTCATTAGACCCCTCCATTCACATGGTCTCCTCTCTCAACCGATTTCTAATATGTTCCGATGCATTTGACCGAATGCTCTGATGTGCAGATCTGGCCAGCTAGTACTTTCTATGACCCTGAATTCCCCTGCAGAAAATGTTTGACACAAACTGGAGTCAAGGTTGCTTGCCGGCTTCTGGGTTTCAATTTTCTGGCAGGGGATGGGCACATCTCGCGCAGTCGGTAGAGGGCAAGCCTGTAACACAGCCACGGCCCAAAGCTTTGACTCTGAAAGTTAGCTTTTTCCTGCACTATATAAAACGCCTGCAGGACTCCCTGCCACTGGGGGTCCCCAAAACACAAGGAGAATCATGAGACTCACCAAAGTATTCCTCTGAAGGAGGGTTTTCCATGTCATACAGCATCTTTTTGGTCAAGTGTTCTAGTTCGTCCTCTGGTCGAAATGCAGATCCTGGACTTGGACCAGCGTGTTCAGTCTGGAGAAGGAAAAAGAGGGACTTGTGACATTTCCAGGATCGCCTGTACAAATTATTAGTCCTGTTCAGGTCAGTCTAAAAAGAAAATGGTCCAGTTATTCCTAAGTAAATCCCTGCAAAACGGCTCTGACCTTAATTGGTGATCACATCTATGCTGGTGAATTTTAAGCCTGATCGATGGGTGTGATGGTATGTGGGAAAGACCTTGGAAGACGGGGCCAAGAGACGCTGCCAAGGGAACGGTCAGATAAGAGAGGGCATAGCCCGCAGCTGGATAATGGGGGGGGGGGGGGGTAAGAGGCTCAGAAGAGACCCTCCCTAGTTTCTCAGGCTGTAAAGAGAGGACTCCCTGGAAAAGACCCTGATGCTGGGAAAGACTGAGGGCAAAAGGAGAAGGGGACGGCAGAGGATGAGATGGTTAGATA
Source organism: Charina bottae (assembly GCA_023362775.1). NCBI lineage: Eukaryota > Metazoa > Chordata > Lepidosauria > Squamata > Charinaidae > Charina > Charina bottae. The sequence goes on along the minus strand of JALMGJ010000049.1, from coordinate 1,895,866 downwards.
GCATCACCGATGTAATGAACATGAATTTGAGTAAACTCCGAGAGACAGTGGAGGACAGGAAGGTCTGGCGTGCTATGGTCCATGGGGTCACGAAGAGTCGGACACGACTAAACGACTGAACAACAAAAAAAGGAGACGGTGGGAGGATTGTACTTTCAGAATTGCAAGATTCTGTCAATGTAGCTTTACAACAAAGTAGAATTAGCCGATCTGGTCGTGTTTCCTGTCTGGTTTACCCTGCGAGCCCAACAACGGGCTTTTGAAAAATGCAGCTTCTAATTTTCATCACAATTTTTCTGCCCTGATCTGAGGAGGTCTGCACACAGCTTTCCCAAACGGATGTGGCTTTAGCATGACGTTTCCCCCTGCCACGTTTTTAAGGTCAATCGCCTGTGTAGGTTTAATATCGATCTCCCCACATATTTAAGGAACATTAATAAGATGCACCATTTAAAATATAAATGCATCTCATATGGATATATTTTAAATTCATGCATGCATGCCTACTGGCATACCTGCAATAGTTTGCAAAGTGCAGAGGAGGAATAAAAAAATAGTAAGAAAAAGAAATTAAGGGTGTGATGCAAGAAAACAGAAAAGGAATTATACCTAAATGCAGTTTATTCCAGTCCCATTCACAATGTTTCTCCTATCTTTCTCCCCTTGCAAACCATCCCTTCTTCCATCATGTCTGTCCGTTTCCTACATTAACTTTTTTCTTTAAACTTTTCACCTCTTGCTGTTTTTCAGGATCTCAACTCCCCCCCCCTTCCACTTCCTCTCAACTTGTTCATTCATATATATATATATATATATATACACACACACACACACACACACACACACACACGTGAGTGTGTGTGTGTTGTGATCTAATCTCTTCTAGATCAGAGGTTTCCAAACTTTTTTGTGCTGTGAAGCCTGCTTGTTTTTTAAAGAATTATTCCTGGGACCCTGATCAAAAGGCAAAGCTCTAGCGATAGAACATTTGCTAGGTTTGAGTGAACCTTTTTTTGCCCATAATCTCACCTAGAAGCCCATCAATTGGTTGCTGAAGGTAGCAAGAGTGAGAATGAGTGGAATCTTTAGTACAGGATGCACTCTGAGCATAGAGTTGGACAAGGGTGGCTCTCATGTTTCCTTGGTGGTTTGATGCATCAATGGATCCATGCGGTGGTGACCTTAAAGGTGTGTTAGGTGGAGATGTGAACAGAGGATTACTTTCATAGGCAGATAATGCTGAGTGGCCGATCAGAACCCAAAGGATTTGCAGTGAATGTTTAGACAGCTTGTGTACTGCAACAAAGAGCATGGATTGGAAAATTAATGTATCCAAGACCAAGGTTGTTGTGTTTGACAGTGTAGAGGAATTTAGCTCTGCCCTTGAGGAGGAGGAGAGAGAGGTGAAATGGTTCCTCGGTCCCAGGAAAGTAGAAAGTGTGAGAAACTCAGAACAGCCCCACTTCAACCTTGCTGTCCTTAAAAAGGGGACGGTGAAGGCTGGGAAAAGCTTTCAAGATACTATTAATAAGCTCTACTACAAGAAAAGTGTCACTGGTCTGAGATGGGCGGCTATATAAATTGAATGAATGAATGAATGAATGAATGAATGAATGAATGAATGAATGAATGAATGAATGAGCGAGCAATCCTGGTATCCTTGTGGTGTCTGTTTCTTGCCCTGGCCTACCTAAAAGGGCTGGCAGGCAGGAAAAATGGTGCGAACAATTGCAAGCGATGCATAAATGCTGGAATAGTGGAGGAAGTAGATGAATGAGTGTTCCTTGGGAGAGTATTTTCTATAAATAGGAAAATGGAGAAGTTTTAAGATGGTCATGGGCTGTACAGAGCCTTTGGGATCTGTAAGACAGAATGGATCCTCCTATAGCAGTGTTTCTCAACCTTAGCTACTCTAAGATGTGTGGACTTCAACTCCCAGAATTCTCCAGCCAGCCATGCTGGCTGGGGAATTCTGGGAGTTGAAGTCCACCCATCTTAAAGTAGCTGAGATTGAGAAACACTGTCCTATAGGAAAATGGGTGTTGAGGGTGTAATTTCCCAGTGCTAAATTTTCATTATTATTGCGGTTGGTTCTGTACATTTCATTCTGAGTGCTGAAGGAGGAACGCGTGCCGCCAAGAGCCCTTTGTGGAAGGAAACAGCGCAAATATCAAGCAAGCGAGTAAATAAATCAATAGTGGTCAGCTGGACCCAAAGCTTCTGCAATTGCTTCTGCAATTCTGTGCATACTGGGATCTCTATCCTGCGAACCAAGCATTCCACCGTGGCCCACCCTCAGGATGCATTTTTTAAATTCAACCATCCTTCATACGTCCTTCTTTTGCACACAGTCTGGGCTCCATTTTTCAGACATACCATAGATATTTCCATCAGTAACTGATTTAAGCATGTTGTGTGAATGCGGTCACTTTAAAGAAACGGACAAAGAAATCAGAACGTCTTCCTGGCATGCCAGCGCCACTGGCACCACCGATGCTCACGAATGCCTGTCTCCACGTCTGTGACTCTTGTTCTGGGAGGCTGGGGGGGGGGTCCGTTTTGCATCCATGAGGGTGCAGAGAACTACAGGCTCCGAAGAGCTGTTTTTATAAGCTTTTTTCTTTTAATTGACAACCATTATGACTCCGGTTCACTTGCAGCTGTTGTTTTCCTTTTATGGAACCATTTGCTCCCTTGGCTGTTTCTGTGTTTCTGTGTTTTTGTTTTTTGACCACAGGCAATTCTAGGTTTCAGTCATTTGATTATTATATTTTTGGTTCCAGTCGGGCTTTTTCAATACCGGAAATGGAGAAATCAAGAAAAGCAGACAGGCAATAAATAGATAAGCAAGAGAAAGGTTTGTGCTAACCAGCTTGGAGTGGTTGCAAACGCCAGAGAAGGTGAAACAAAACAGATTAGTTTTGCAGACTCTCAAGATGTAGCAGGTCTTGGTCTTCTGGGATTAGGGCCAGAAGGTGCATAAAGCTATAGGTAGTTTACTATCCAAACCCTGAAAATTTAGGAAGAGTATTTAAAAAAAAAAAAAACTTGAAAACAAACATGGCGGATTAGGCTGCCCATTTGAATCTAGCAGTGCAATTTCATTTGTTTTCTTATTCATTTATAGTTTTTCTAGAGAGACACTTTTTGTTGTAGTGGCTAAGATGCTGGCCTGGAAACCAGGAGACTGACAGTTCTTGGCCAGCTCTGGGCCAGTCCCTCTCTCTCAGCCCGTCCCGCCTCACAGGGTTGTTGTGGGGAAAAAAGGAGGCAGGAGTATTAGGCACATTTGCCACCTTGAGTTATATATAAAAAAGACGGGATAAAATATCATCATCATCATCATCATCATCATCATCATCATCATCATCATCATCTTCCTCAACGGGCGTCATTTGGTGTGTGGAAATTCAACTACCCTATGGAGGGCACCAAGTTGGGGAAGGTGGCCAGTGCAGAGCCAGACTAAAAGTCAAGTCCTCTTGGAGTCCAGCTCCACTCCTGGCGATTTGGCAGATACAGCCATGGAATTGGCTTGGCAACAAAGGGAAGACATTTGCCATTTCCTTCTTTCTGGATGTTTTCCTGATTTCCCACTCGGTGATGATAAACGGGAGGAAAAAGCAAATGAATTTGCCATCTAAAATTCACCACAGAGATAACAGCAGCTGATGGTGAGCAGAAGGATGGGGCGACCTTTTCCATGGGGCAGTTTCTCGACATGTTAGACTACAGTACCCATCACCATCACTTCCAGCCAGCATGGACATTCTTGCCTGATTTTGCTTTTCTCCTTCCTAAACTCTGACTCCTTCCTTCCTTCCTTCCTTCCTTCCTTCCTTCCTTCCTTCCTTCCTTCTCGTTCCCATCTCCTTCCTTCCTTCCTTCCTTCCTTCCTTCCTTCCTTCCTTCCTTCCTTCCTTCCTCCCTCCCTCCCTCCCTCCCTCCCTCCCTCCCTCCCTCTCCTTCCCATCTCCTTCCTTCCTTCCTTCCTTCCTTCCTTCCTTCCTTCCTTCCTTCCTTCCTTCCTTCCTTCCTTCTTCTCATTCCCATCTCATTCCTTCCTTCCTTCTTTTCTTCTTCGTTCTTTTTCTTTCTTTCTTTCTCTCTGCCTTCCTCCTTTCCCTTCCCACCATTTCTCCTTCCTTCCTTCCTTCCTTCCTTCCTTCCTTCCTTCCTTCCTTCCTTCCTCCTTCCTTCTTTTTCTTTCTTTCTCTCTCTCTCTCTCTCTCTGCCTTCCTCCCTTCCCTTCCTCCTTTCCCTTCCCACCATTTCTCCTTCCTCCCTCCCTCCCTCCCTCCCTCCCTCATCCATTTGTCACCCTATCTAGACTATTCTAGGCATCTGTTAGATAAAATTGCTCAGGTCTGCTCTGAGTTGGGCTCTGTCTTCATTTAATGTGCTCAATGTGTTCCTTGCCATAAACTCGACTAATGTGAGACTCCAGCCACGAGAACTCCTTCCAAATCTATGAATCAGGTGAGACGGCTACTTTTTTTTTTTTTTTTTTTGCAATTCCTTTGGAGCTGACTATCTATTCTGGTTATCCAGGAAGAGTTCAAATCTGTTTGTCCCAAAGAAGTGGACAGGATCCTCAGTGCTGTAAGTGTGGCTACCAGTGTATTAAACCTAGATCCTCCTTGGAAGGACTTCTGGGAGAGCCATGTGGTGAATTCATCCTTGAGTGGGCGTGGGGTTTATACCCACCTTGGAAGAGTGGGTGGTCTGTCCTCCTTAAGAAGTCATTGCTGGATCCAACAGTGTTACAACCACATGGCATCACTGTAGCACATAAACCAACCAAAACCCTTCAGAACGTCATAAGTAACCCAAAAGACCCAGTAGCCCAAGAAGAAAAATCATGAGTTATCTACAACATACAGTGGAAGGACTGTAGCAGCTACTATGTAGGACAGACCAGCAGAAGACTAGCAGAACGCATCCACAAACACCAACTAGCAGTCAGAAGACACGATGAAAACTCTTTAATCTCACAACACACGGACAGACTTAACCATACTTTAAACTGGGAAACTGTGAGCATCTTAAACCAAGCCAAATCCAAGAACGCTAGAGAATTCCTGGAAGCTGGGCACTCAGACAAAGCAGCCATCAACAGACAATGAGGTAAACAACATTTACATACCATTCATAAGAGACAATAGAAAAGCCAGAAGACCAGAACACCTCCTTGCCAGCAATCAACACCCAGATAGGCAAAGATTAACACCAGGATTAGCACCAGAGGAACAACCAAACAGCACAAGATACCCTAATCAAGGAACTATTAATTCAGTCAATCAACCAAGCAGCACACAACAGCCCAATCAAGGAACTCCCAAGGAGAGAACAACACCCCCACCAACACAGGCAGGACAAGCCAGGGTATATAAACAGAGAGCAAGTCCCACTCCCTTTTCGCACTGAAGGTGTTGCCTAGCCTGGCAATGAAACGTCTGCAAGAAAACAACAAGGCTCAGAGAGCACCAAGGACTCCACAGTTCAACCCTGAGCTACAAATATTCTCTTCGAGTGTTGGATAATTTCTGACCTGTCTCTAACCTTCTCTTTCTGGGGAAGGTTGTTGAGAAGATGGACTTCTCAGCTGGGTTTCAGATTGGGGTATAGTACTGAGATGGCACGGATTGCACTTATAGACTATCTTTGGCACGACCAAGAGGGGGGTGGGGCATCCATCCTACACCCACCCACCCCGATCTTTCAGTGGGTTTTGATATTGTTGGTCCTGATCTCCTCCTGGACCACCAGAAATGGCTCTCCTCCTTTCTCCAGGGACAGTTCCAGTCAGTGTGGGGGATGGAGAGAGGTCCAGCACAGGACCCCTGCTGTCTGGGGTCCCTTGGGGCTGGCCAACTCTCCGATCCTACTGAACACCTAGGAGACTTGAAATAATGGATTCAAAATTACAGGATGGCAGGTTCTGTTGGATTGTTAGGGGGGAAAAAACCCCTAGGGCAGTTTGACGGAGAAACCAATTACTCAGAGAAGTGGGCTGTCTTCATTTAATGTGCTCGATGTGTTCCTTGCCATAAACTCGACTAATGTGAGACTCCAGCCACGAGAACTCCTTCCAAATCTATGAATCAGGTGAAACGGCTACTTTTTTTTTTTTTGCTTCAATCTCGGTTGCCGTCTTCCCAAGAGCAGACATCCCAACCTATCAGGGATCCTGCACCCATGCCGTAAAGCTCCATGAGCGAGCCCCCAAGGGGCTGGAAAGAAAGTTTGTAATTGAGCCCCTCCCTCACTTGGGACAGGGCAAAGGCCTTCCCTTCAAGCATTGCTGCTGGGCATGATTTTCACTGCAGCCATTTCAGCTGAATTGGCCCTGGACGGTCCCAAGGAGATCCGCTGGAGCAGAGATTTCCAAACTGTGTGTCGCGACACAAAAGTGTGTCGCCACACCACCCGGAAGCGGTGGCGTGCGCGTGCACGGCGGCGGCGGCGCGGGATCAGTGCTTCCGCGTTTTAGCGGAGGCTGCCGCCGCTGCCACCGCCGCCGTGCGCACGCGCACCGCCGCACGCCCCCCCGCCGCCGCTGGTGTGTCGGCAGCGGCGGCACTTTGGAAAGCCCTGCGCTGGAGTAATATCGACTGGATGATGCAATACAGATGAGCAAAAGGAAAGTGTTCCGTCTTCCCTTCTTTTCCCAAGCAACGTTTCTGCTCTCATGCAAAAATGAGGTGCCCTTCTCCAACCTAGGCTCTGTTTTAATTTTAACACCTTCCTCTCCTAAGGGCCATCTTTCCATTTATTCTGAAAGTGCCTTGCGTGCACGTTCTCTCCCGTCCCCTGGCCCACACGCTCAGCAGGGTTCAAACTGTGCCCACTTGGAAGGACACCTGCATCAATCTAGGTTTAATTTCCATAATGCGACTTTTTAGCACGGGCCGCTAGAAAAATTGGGCAAGGGGGCCAGAAGCAATTTGGGGATGGAGGTTTTGACGCCTCCAAGAATATCTGGAGAAATGACCGCTTCATCCTTCTTCGACCTTGATCAGAGTTTTCCAATTAGAGGAAAGATACTTTCTGCTAATGCAAATCGCCTTGTTTCCATCAGAGCATGAAAAAACATTCTCCAAGCCTGTTCTTTCCAAGTGCTATTTCTCCTCTCCTCTCCATGAAAAAGAATCCACTGGAGTTGGGCAGCTAATAAGTTTGAATAAAATATAAAATATATAAAAAATAAAAAAATAAAAATAAAAATAAAAAAATAAATAAAAATAAAATAAAATAAAATAAAATAATAAAGTAAAATAATACAATTAAATAAAATAAAATAAAAAAATAAAATAATAAATAAAATAAAATAAAATAAAATAAAAAAATAAAATAATAAATAAAATAAAATAAAATAAAATAAAATAATAAAATAAAATAAAATAAAATAAATAAAATAAAATAAAATAAATAAAATAAAATAAAATAATAAAATAAATAAAATAAAATAAAATAAAATAAAATAATAAAATAAAATAAAATAAAATAAAATAATAAAATAATAAATAAAATAAAATAAAATAAAATAAAATAATAAAATAAAATAAAATAAAATAAAATAAAATAATAAAATAAAATAAAATAATAAAATAAAATAAAATAAAATAAAATAAAATAAAATAAAATAAAATAAAATAAAATAAAATAATAAAACCCACTCTCAATATCAGGGCTGTGCAAAGTTCTCTTCTGAAAATTGCTCTGTAACATGGCAGATCTGGCACAGATCTCTTTTGGGTGGTCTCCTGTCCCCTTTCCTCCCTATTTCTTCAGATGTCTACTTCCCTCAGAACTTTCTCTTAGAAAGGAACTCCAAGGGTCACCTAGTCCAGCCCGCTGCAGTGGGCAGGAAAACCCATGAAGCCATCTTCGAGAGGCGTCTCTCCAGCCTCTTCCTAAAAACCGGCAGAGATGGAGACGGTGTGACCTCCCTTGATAGACATTTCCACTGTTGGACAGATCTTGCTGTGGGGACCTTTTTCCTTCAATTTCAACCCAATCTAGGGCGCTGCAGATATTACATCCACTCCTTCTGGGAAAATTGGGCCAATGGAAACCCATGGCTTACTGTCTTCTTCATCACCACGCAGGCCACAGTACGGCCTCCCGCTCCTCTGCTTGCTACTGAGAGCGTTTCCATCTGGGTGGTGGAGCTCCAACTTCACCTGCAGGAGACTGAAAGCTGGGCTGGAACAGACTTGCAAATCCCCGATCCAACAGACTAGCTTTCCCCATCCAGCTGTTGGGACTGCAGCACCCAGCCTTCTGCAAGAGCAGCTGTGAATTCTGGGAACTGCGGTCATAATAAGGTGGAAGATAGCAGGCTGGGGAAGCTGCAGGATGTACACATAACAAATTAGGATCATAGAAGGTACGAGTGGGAAGGTACCTTTGAGGTCGTCTTGTCCAACCCTCCTGCAGGACTAGAACCATCCCCAGCTGGTGGTCATCAACCCTTTTAAAACCTCCATCTCCATTGTAGGCAGCCTCTTTCAGTGCTTCACGGTTCTTGCAGTCAGGATGTCCTGCCTCATCTTCACATAGAAGCTTGTTGTTGTTCAGTCGTTTAGTCGTGTCCGACTCTTCGTGACCTCATGGACCATAGCACGCCAGGCCTTCCTGTCCTCCACTGTCTCCCGGAGTTTACTCAAATTCATGTTCATTACATCGGTGATGCTATCTAACCATCTCATCCTCTGCCGTCCCCTTCTCCTTTTGCCTTCAGTCTTTCCCAGCATCAGGGTCTTTTCCAGGGAGTCCTCTCTTCGCATTAGGTGGCCAAAGTATTTCAGCTTCAGCTTCAGCATCTGTCCTTCCAATGAGCAGTCAGGGTTGATTTCCTTTAGGATTGACTGGTTTGACCTCCTTGCAGTCCAAGGGACTCTCAAGAGTCTTCTCCAGCACCACAGTTCGAAAGCATCAATTCTTCGCCGCACAGCCTTCCTTATGGTCCAACCCTCACAGCCATACATTACTACTGGGAAAACCATAGAAGCGCTTTTCTTTCAATTCCGATCCATTGGTCCTTGTTTTGATCTCAGTTTCAGCAACGAACAGGCTTGACCTTTCTTCAAATCTCTATTTTTTTTCTCTTGCCCAGAAGAGGGAGTGGACTGGTTCTCTGTTGCCCCAGGGGGCAGGGCCAATATCAGTGGGTTAAAACCGCAAGGAAGGAGGTTCAAGCTAGACCTCAGGAGCAACTTCCTAAGAGCTGTCAGCCAGTGGAACAAGTTGTGAGTTCTCCTTCGCTGAAGGTCTTCCAACAGAAGCTGGATGGTCATCTGTAGGGCAGCGTTTCTCAACCTTGGCCACTTTAAGATGGGTGGACTTCAACTTCCAGAATTCCCTGGCTGGGGAATTCTGGGAGTTGAAGTCCACCCATCTTAAAGTGGCCAAGGTTGAGAAACACTGGTCTAGTGGATCCTGCACTGGACTGGATGACCTCTAAGATCTCTTCTAACTCCAGCATGCTATGTTTCTTGCACAAAGCAGCCTTGTAGACCAATATCTACCTCCCCTTAGTCTTCTCTTTTGCAAGCCAAACTTGTCCAACTCTTTGAGTCATTCCTCACAGGGTTTAGTTTCCAGGCCCCAAATCACAGTTCTTCTCTTAACCTGCTCCAGCTTCTCCATGTCCCCCTTAAAATCCTGTGCCCACCGTTGAACCATGTAAAGTCTAGCTGGTGTGGGGTGCAAGCAACAATTACCTTCCATGATCTGGATGGTGATGATGATGATAATGACGACGACTTGGAGGCCTCCAGAAAAGGCTCTGGGTGGCTTACAATAATGAAAATACATGATTTAAGAAATGTGAGTGTGCTAGCTCAGGGCTGGGCTGTGTATAAGCTTCCTTAATTCTTCTCTCATCCATTTCCAAGGGCTCAAAGTAGGCAACAACCGCTAACAAAAAGATCTAATTAGAATTAATCAAGGGTAAACAAACAAACAAACAACAAAGCCTTGGTTTAAGTGAAGAATCAAAGCTGTTGCAAATTGAGTCACACACCAAAAAGCACAGAAATTGGCAAATTGAGCTTCCGGCCTCAAAGTTCCCCAACGGCTTTCGACTGCCCGCCGAAGTCTTAGGCTGCCACACGCTGCCCGGCCTGCAGGGCTCACGGCAGCCCTGTTGGCTGAGCATGATGGGAGTTGTGGTGCCCGGTGTCAAAGTCCTTTGGCCGTCCAGCCCCAGACCAGTCAGATGAATACAAGCGTTCGGCTTGTTCCTCTGCTCAGGTGAGTATTGTCAGCCTTAAGCTCGAACACTACAGAACGCAATTCCCTCAGTCTTGCACAAGGGAGCCCTGAGGGGAATCCGCCCATTCCCAAAATAGGGGAAAAGGAAAAAAAGTTAGCATAAATCGTCCAACTTTTTAACCTTCTGTAGCTTGCCATGTCAAAAATCCCACCGCAAAATCTGGAAAAGCTTATATATTGTGCTGGAAAGCTTCCCTTCTCAAGTGTCCTGTTAAGATTCAGAAGAAATCAAAATTACGTATTAAGTACAGCAGAATGGCCCCAAACATTCATTCATTCATTCATTCTCTAGAGATCTGTTATGGGGCTCCTCCTCCTTCATCATATCAACCTCCTCCACCCCTAATCTTCATAACTTCTTCCCTCCCCCTCCCCCTCTTCCTCCTCCTCTTCTTTTATTACCACCTTGCAAAGACATTACTGTCACTGTTCAGACAGAGCTCCATGTCCTCAGCCCTTATATCCTATCTGGAGTCCATCACAAAGTTGTCACTATCATCCAACAACGAAACCAGCCCTAACCCTGATGAATTCCCAAAGGAGGCTTTCTCAACCATTCTGGCTACAGGCTGGGTTCTTCCAGAACTGCACAGAGAGGGCTTTTATAACTTTCACTGACATCACCTGTCCGGGAGCCATTACTTATTATTATTATTATTTATTATTATTATTATTATTATTATTATTACTTATTATTATTATTTTCCTTGGCCAACACCAAGGAGGGTGTAATGGAGACATTGATCTACAGCCAAGACACCAACATGAACAGGGAGCCAGAACATATGCAACACATGTACAGGTAGTCCTCGACTTACGACCACAATTGGGACCGGAACTTCCATCGCTAAACAGGCGATCGTTAAGTGAGTCATGACCGATTTTACTACTTTTTTTGCCGCGGTCGTTAAGTGAATCATGTGCGGGTTAAGCGATTCTGGCTTCCCCCATTGACTTTGCTTGTCGGAAGCTGGCCGGGAAGGTTGCAAATGGCAATCATGTGACCCAGGGACACTGCAACCGTCATAAATACGTGCCAGTTGCCAAGTGCCTGAATTTTGATCACGTGACCACGGGGACACTGTGACGGTCGTAAGTGCGAGGACCGGCCGCAAGTCATTTTCCCCAGCACCATTGTAACTTAGAATGGTTGCTAAACGAATGGTCGTAAGTCGAGGACTACCTGTAAAATGGAGGCAATCTCTGATCCAGCAGGCATGGCCACCATCTTCTCCTTTGATCTCCCCTGCAGATTCAGATGACACCTCGTTTGCCTCCTTTTTTCCACCCCACTGGTTACAAGCATGGGAAAGAAGACCTTGGACTTGGCCAATTCAAACCCTATCTGAAGCTTCTCCAGGTGTTTCCAGAATGCTTCCCATTGGCTGATATTATCTGGACATCCTAGTTGTGGGGCAGCAGCCAGAGGGAACTTTTGCCCCACAATACACTAAGTTGTGTAGAATACTCTTCTGAGGACCCCCAAGATTGCTCCCGAAGAGATGTAAAAGTCAAATCACTATCAGGTGTCTGCAGCAAAGCAGAACAAGCTATGGCAGTGAGGTCACTGGGTAGGCTTCTCCTTTATGTGCATTCCGAGACTGCCGTGGGACATCAGCATAGTGATGTCATTCATAGCACATGCTCAGATGTTACAAAAGCACCCCTTGCTCTTGCTTGCAGGCAAAAAACAGGCCAGACAGAGCAGCCAGCTTGTTTTCTGCCGGTAATCACCAATTACTTTATTTATTTACTTATTTGTCACTCTCTGCTAGGAGAGTAGGATGGATGGATGGATGGATGGATGGATGGATGGATGGATGGATGGATGGATGGAGATAGATAGATAGATAGATAGATAGATAGATAGATAGATAGATAGAAGATAGATAGATAGATAGATAGATAGATAGATAGATAGATAGATAGATAGATAGATATAATGCTTTTAGTTTTGGGGGAATCAAGTTATGCCAATTGACGTCACTGGCTATAGTGTGGATACTGTCCCCTTGCAACCAGTTTATCGTGAATTTAGGAATTGCACAAGTGGTCCCAGGCTCTTACAAGCAATCACTTAGCCTACTGACAAAGTGAGTACCACTACTGATATTTTTCTGCTGATAAAGCTGGGTCAAGAGCTGTTACTGTCTGAAATCCATAAAGCCAGAAATCTCCCTGATGAATTTCAGATATTATTTTGCCTGAGTATTATTTCCTCTCTCCCCACCTCGCTGATAACCATCAGCCTTTGACCCCCAGCACCGTGGTAGGTTCACTGGATTGAGCAACATTCATTTTTGCCCTTCTTTCGCAAACCCCCCCCCCCACACACACACACATCAACAGGGAAAGAAAAAGGCAGGGAAGGAAAGGAGGAAAGGGGCACTTGAAGAGGTGATAAACACCTTGTAAAAATGGAGAGACATTCAGAAGCTGTGCAGTAATGAATGCACCAATACTCAGGGAGAGAGCTACACACTTATTTTTCCTGTCCATTTGCAAACGGCGTACCAGAGGTTCCTTTCTTGGGAAGAAAATAACTCCAATTATATGTTCTCAACCAAAGAAACATGGAAATTATCTTCCTTTCAGAAGGTAGAATTAGCCCATTTTAGAACTGCGAAGCTGCCAAAAACATCCCTTGCTGATATTTCCTCCCCCCTCCCCAATTTTCCTCCAGCTTGCTCAGATACGGATCGCGTTTGACGATCATTTTCGAGAAGCAGCTGTCAGGGTGTTCCAGGGCCTCAGGAGGGGAGGTGGGCCCAAAAGTGGACCCCCCTTCCTCACCCACCCAAATGTTTTTGCTATGTGTCTCCAGACGGCCAAGATGCTCAGCTCTGGAGGTGACCTCCGTCCAGTCCTCTCCTTGATTACTTTTGCTTCTAGGGAGGCCAAGCTGTAGGATCTCAGGAGAAGCAGCCAAAGATGCAGGTTTGGTCCGAGAGAAAGGTCCTACCCCAGCCACTGCTTACAGAAGGGCTGCATTCACACGACACGCTTAACCGGGTTAGGTGACAGATGAGCAACTGTATTTGTCAACCTTGGTTAGGGTTGGGGGGCTTGTGCAACCCCCCCCCCGGGTACTTTGAGGGGCTGGGCATTGTGGAATCTTGCCAATGAGTTCCATATCCGGCCTTCAGCCTCTTCTGAGCTCAGCCAGGAAGTTGGTGCTGGGCTCCCAGACGCTGGCTGGACATGGACAATCCCAGGGCAGATGCCCCGCTGCATTCCGGTAGCTGGGGGGCCGGGGAGCGAGTCGCAGCTTTGTCCCACCAAAAGAGGCCAGGTGGGGTGCTCTGTAGGGGCACCCCATGGCTCTGCCAAGGAGGCCAGGAAGATCGGGAGGGTGCAGAGGAGCAGCTGCTGGGCCAGATCCCAAGGTCCACCCAAGGGGACGTGGCCAGCTGCTTGCCAGATCCCTCTCATTCATGCCATCCAACGTACTTAAGGAAATCACTTCCTCCTTGGACGGAGGCACCCCTTTGCAAAGTCCTGGCGTGACGTTTACCAGATTGAAATGGCCTTTTTGAGTAGGGCGGCTCCACACCCAGGAAGTCCCCACTTTGCTCCTTGCCCTGGCTGGCTGCCTTCGCCCCCGTCGCAGCAGTGTGTGTGGACCATGTTAAGCCATCAAGGTTTGTTTTGATCACATGTCCTGCGAGCACAGCAGTTGTGTCTTCTCAGGGCGTCCGGGGGGAGGGGGGGCAAAAGGACAATAGGGCAGCCATGAGCCCGTGATCAAATCCTCGCCCACTTTTCACATGCAAATAAAAAGGGGAGGGGCTTTGATCGCTTGATCATGGCCACCATCTTGACCTTGGGGGCTCTCTCTGTCCTTTACACAAGCCTCTTTCTCTTGCTTTAACTGAGTTCTTTTTACAAATTAAACTCAGTTAAACTCTTTTGTCCAAGGTGGTCTGAGGATTCCCACCTCGGGCAGGGGGTTGGACTAGGAGACCTCCAAGGTCCCTTCCCACCCTGTGACTCTATGATTCTAAGAGAAAAAAAAATACTGTTGGGTCCGCTCATAATTTTGCTGGCAAACCTCAGCTACGTTTGTGGTTCGGAATATTTTTCAGTGCCAGACAATTCCTTTAGGAATGATTATTTGATGAAGAAAACAAGGAGCGAAACCAAAACCATCTTTCAAGATGGAACCTAACAGTGACTTTCCATCTTTGCAACAGTAAAAAAAAACCAAAAGCTCATCGTTTACTTATTTCGCACTTATTTCGTTTTGGTGTCAACCTTCAACTCAGACACAAAGTCAGCAAAGAGTCCCCCTTTTCTGGGGGAGATGGGTGGTGGCAAAATTTGAAAAATAAATAAATAAATAAGTCATTTATGATATCATGGAGCTACTTTCCCATATTATCTTGGTGACATAGAACCCTTTCCTGGCATTCAGGCTGAAGTTGGGAACACAGAGCCTTTGGATAAGCTGGAATTGTTTGGATATGTCCTTTAATTTAAAAGGGGTGACTCTCTTAAGGTTTATCCTAAACTGGCTTTGCAATAACGTGATTGCAGGCTCTGATGGTGGAAAAGAAATCTCCTCTCCTTCCCCTACTTCCAGGTACCCTATTTTTAACCACCCGATTTCTGCTAACCTGAGATAAAAGTAGCCGGCCCTCCTTGGGTCTCTTGACCATCATTCAAAGAACTTTGAAAGCTGCCTCTGCAAACCTGCCCGACATCTGTCCACTTTCTTCTCTATTCCCAGAACTTCACACATTAAGTTTGAAAGGAAGGGAGTTGTGACAGCATCTGCCGGGCCTCATTACCATCTTTCTGGGCAAGGAAGGACAACATGAAAACAATAAATCCTTATGGACAGCTTGCTCCTTCCGCCTCAGTTTCTTCTGCTCCAACGGCGCAAGGCCGGGCCACCTCGGTTTCCACTCACATCACCTCCCTTGACCAAACACAGGATGACTGTTTGCATTCCCCTCCCGAAAGGCCAAGGAGTGACTCCCATCAAGTCTCCAAATCCTTGGGCAGGTTTTGTCAGCTAAACATGGATCTTGTCTCTTCTCCTCAGGTCTCCCCAAGATGGTCCCGAGGTCCTCCTAGTCAAATCCTGGAATTGCACTTAAAAGAAAACTCCAAATTTCCTCCTTCATTCAACTGCTGTTTTTTAAAAATACTATCTCCTCTCCTTTTTTAATGTTAAAATAGTGTGATTTTCCCATAGCAGGGGGAGAAAAAAAAATCTACACTGGAGCATTCTGTTCACTTCCATGTCAACTTCCAAGCAGCGGTCCCCTGGAGACCAAGTGATGGAGAATGGGGGAATTGAACCCCATCCCATTGGGAGGACAACCTCTTGGGGCTGAGAGATGGTGAGAAGATGCACAGAAAGATTTTGCCCTGGTTTCAGCCAAGAGGTGGGTGTTGTGCTTGGTTATCAGCGATGGACAAGATTGCTGCTAAAGTGAAGCCAGGCCTCCATTAGTGGTAGGAGGTTCTCAGAGCAATGATGCCGAGAATGTAAACATGCAACTGTCCTGAGCAAGTGACCAGGTAAAAAAGAAGACTAAAGCTTGGTTATACATGGGGTGGCATGGAAGAAGAACATGCTGGATTTGAAGGAGAAGGGGATGTAAATTGTACACTAGTCTCCCTGCCCCCCAGGGTCTGCTGATGTCAGCTCTCCTAGGTAAACCAGACAGGAAACATGACCAGATGAGCTACTTCTACTTTATTGTTAGGCTACATTAACCGAATCTTGCAAGTCTGAAAGTACAAATCTCCCGCCGTCCCTTTTTGCCACCTGCCAAGTTAGGGCGGATCCTCTCTAAGTTTCTTTCTCTGCAGGCTCCTCCCCCTTTTATCTGATTGTTCCCTAGGCAGCATCTCTTCCCCCCATCTTCCAAGGTCATTCTCACATTCCATTACAGCCGATAGTCTGTAATGTGGCCATTCTACAATTACAATAAAGGAATTACTAGCCAGGTTTCTTCCAGTCTTTGAGACCTCCAGCCTTGTTATCCCAGGCTTGGGAGAGTTTGACAGATAGCTGGAGAAATGGACCTCATATTGAGAGTAAAAGTGTCAGGAAACGCCACCCATATCAGAGCTAAGTAGTTATATTTAGGGCAGAGAAGATGCAAAGTATCTGGTGGTACAAAGGTTACAAACAATATGCATGAAAGTCTCTTGCCGCAGACATCCATGGATGGGGCGAATACCAAACTGGTGTTGCCATGTTGCAATGCACATCATGCAATTTACATACTTGCACCCCATCTCTTGACTTTGAGATACAATGTCACAACATGCTTTTCGTCCTTTTTGCAATGACCGTGGCTTGCTCCAGATGCTTCCACTTTCACAACCCACCCTAGCTAAGGAGAACTCATGACTCCTTAAGTGGCTCTATCCACAATCCTGCCATCTGTTGTGTGTGTGTGTGTGTGTGTGTGGCTCAAAGGAACTGAAGAGAAGAGCATCAAGCAAACCTTAGGGAAGCATGGGGGATGCGTATATCTCTGTGCTGACCAGAAGGGTGAACCATTCTTTCTGCTGGTGTTAGTGTTTTGGAACACTTACAAGCTTCCTCTTCCCAGCTTTCAGCCTGACCAAAAGTCCCTTCATTAAACGCTTCCCAGGCCCGTGGGCCCCATCCCTGCAAGCTTCAGACATGGAACACAGACACCTGGAAAGCCATTTGGTTTAAGTAAAGGTAAAGGTTCCCCCCGCACATTTTTGCAGCCGTGTCCTACTCTAGGGGCTGGTGCTCATCTCCGTTTGTTAGCCGAAGAGCCAGCGTTGTCCGAAAATGCTTCCATGGTCATGTGGCTGGCATGACGCATGTGGAACGCTGTTACCTTCCCACCGAAGTGGTGCCTATTCATCTACTTGCATTTGCATGCTTTCAAATTGCTAGGTTGGCAAGAGCTGGGGCGAGTGCGGGAGCTCACTCCGTCACACGGGGCTAGGGATTCGAACCTCCGAACTTGCGATCTTCCAATCGACAAGCCTGGCGTCTTACCCGCTGAGCCACCGCGCCCCTGCCATTTGGTTTACATAATAAGAAATAAGGAGAGAGTGACCTTATGACAGGTAGCCTCTCTCCACTGAAACGGATGCAATTTTGCAGATTTCAACTGGTTCAGAGTAAAGAGATATTTTCTGACCAGAGTCTCAAGCTTCAATCTGACCTTCATCACTGCTGGGTGAAGCACATGCTTTTTTTTGGGGGGGGGGGGAACTAAACCAAAATAAGAGAATCTGTGCCTTTCCTTTGTTACCTGTTAGCCCTTTGCCATCTTCCCTGAAATCCCTGGGAAACTGATTCTGTTCTGCACCTTTTGTTTTGAACGTATCTAAAGAAACACTTGTTGTTGTTCCAATCGAAGAGAATATTTGTAGCTCAGGGTTGAAGGGTCCACTATGTAGGACAGACCGGCAGAAGACTAGCAGAGCGCATCCACGAACACCAACTCTCAGTCAGAAGACACAATGAAAACTCCTTAATCTCACAACACATGGACAGACTTAACCATACTTTCAACTGGGAAACTGTGAGCATCCTAGACCAAGCCAAATCCAAAAACGCTAGAGAATTCCTGAAGCTTGGCACTCAGACAAAGCAGCCATCAACAGATACATAGAGGTAAACAACATTTATATACCATTCATAAGAGACAATAGAAAAGCCAGAAGACCAGAACACCTCCTGGCCAGCAATCAACACCCAGATAGGCAAAGATTAACACCAAGATTAGCACCAGAGGAGCAATCAAACAACACAATAGACTCTAATCAAGGAACTATTAACTCAGTCAATCAACCAAGCAGCAAACAACAACCCAATCAAGGAACTACCAAGGAGAGAACAACACCCCCACCAACACAAGCAGGACAAGCCATGGTGTATAAACAGAGAGCAAGTCCCACTCCCTTTTCACACTGAAGATGTTGCCTAGCCTGGAAATGAAACGTCTGCAAGAAAACAAGGCTCAGAGAGCACCAAGGACTCCACTTGTTGTTGTTCTTTGCTAAACTCAAATCATTCTGAAATTTTCCTCTCCAGTCAGTTCTCTTCCTCCAAACGTGATCATCTTTCCATTTCCAGTAGGCGTGGTTTCCCAGGCTTCGCTAAGCTTTTTCTGTACAGGCAGTCCTCGACTTATGATTATTCATTTAGTGACCATTTGAAGTTACGATGGTGCTGGGAAAAGTGACTTATGACCAGTCCTCACACTTATGACTGTTACAGTGTCCCTGCGGTCACGTGATCAAAATTCAGGCACTTGGCAACCGGCTTGCACTTATGATGGTTGCAGTGTCCCGGGGTCACGGGATCGCTATTTGCAACCTTCTCAGCCAGCTTCCGACAAGAAAAGTCAATGGGGGAAGCCAGATTCGCTTAACAACCATGTGATTTGCTTAACAACCATGGCAAAAAAATTCGTAAAATTGGGCATGACTCACTTAACAACCACCTTGCTTAGCGACAGAAGTTCCAGTCCCAGTTGTGGTCATAAGTTGAGGACTACCTGTATCTACATTGGCTTTCCTTGATGTCCTCCATTTTTCGTCCTCCTTGGAATTATCTGCAATTGGGCCCTTAATATCTCCTTCCTTAGGAATTCTCCCCATCGTGAACAACTTTTCTGAACACTTCTCCTGGCCTGGGATGCTACTCAGCATTGCCCTGAGCTAATTAAAATCTGCTTCTTTGAAGTCCAAGGTGTGGACTATCTCAGCATTGGTTTCCTTTAAAACGAAGAATTCCTGCTTGACGTGATCACTTTCCCTGAATCTTCCTGCTATTGCCACTTTCCATATGTTAGGGTCGTGTCAAGAACAGCTTATCTTCCTGGCCTTCACCCATCCTCTGAAGGAGAAATGTCCCAGCAAGACAAGTCAGGGTCAGGGTCAGGGCTAGGAAGGAGCAGGTAGCCTACAAACAGAGGTTGGGGTCATCCAAGCTCATCATCGCCATGACTTCTTGCCTCTCCGAAAGACCCGCAATTTGCTTATTGAAGGTATCATCCGAGGCATCTCCTTGGCCGGGAGGTAACAGAAACCAACGTCAGGACAGCCTTAATTTGCTCCTGCCCTTATTCTATCCCAGGCCCTTTCTTTAGGATTGCCAAGTCTATCGACCTGGGTTGCTGAAGAGGTTAATGTACAGGGTACCTCCTCCGCCCTTTCTCCCACTTCTGCTTCCTTTGAACAAATGGTGTCGTTCAATTATTATATTCCAGTCGTGGGAGTCGCCCCACCAGGTCTCTCTGGCACCTATTAAATCATGTTTGCTTTGCAGTCCTAGGAGCTCAAGGCTCATCTTGTTCGTTTTCCATCCTCTGAACATTAGTGCATCAACAACGAAGGCCATGAACTTTATGAGCCAATGTTCTTTCTGGTTTTTCACTGAATGGTTTATTAAACCCCATTAAAGCAACACTCCCGTTCCTTCTACAGTGTGCAATCTTTTTTCTGAGGTCATGACTTCAAGTTTTTCTTTTTTTCCTCCAACCCTCATGGGATTCAGTTTAAACCCTCCTGTTGAAGCTTGGCATATTTTAGCCAAATATCTTTTGCCAGTCTTGCTGAGGTTCACCCTATCTTGGGCCATCAGTCTATCATCAAATAATGCCAACCACGGGCCCAGAAACCTAAGCTTTCCTGTCAATGTTGTTCTCTTGCAGTGTTACAACTGATGTCCTCCATTTCTTGTCCTCTTTCGAAGTTTCCTTTCTGCTCCTCTTCCATGAACTGGAAAGATGGATACGGACACCGTCTGAGCTTCCAATGTATTGAGCTTCCTGGCTGGGTCTTCCAAGGTTGTGATGGGACACAGTAGTCCTTTGCATTATCCTTTGTCTCCACTTTGATTAACAGGGAGAACGGTTAATGGATTTGATCAGTTGTCCTGTCCCATCCGTGATCCTTCCTCTGGCAGACGGTAACTTTGCAGGCCCAATGCTCCCATCCCTGCACGTTTGCTTCTGTTCCTCAGAGAGGTCAATCTCCAATGACCACAAGTCTTCTCTTTGTGTTTCTGCAGTTGGATCTCTTCTAACTCTTGGGAGTCCACCATCTGGTCTCCTGTTCTGCACGTTCTACACGTTCTGCAGACTCATATTCCGCTTCTTCGATGGAAGCAGATTCAGCAGAGCAGGGTATCTTCTACATGTCTTGCGTTGGGAACCGGCTTGCTCCTTTGTTGGATTCTCACTTTCTCCCTCCATCAAGTCTAGCTTGATTTAATAAATCTTCCACCTCTCTCATCAGCTGAAATGTGACCAGGCACTGCTCCAGTTCCTTGACTTTCACTTCAAGGACCATTTGCACAGGATGCAAACATATGCCAGGTTGTTCTCAAACAGGAACACAAGCATGCCACAAGACTGCAGATCACAACTCCAGACTCGGGACTGCTTATCTTCACTTTATTAAAGTCCCACCAGTAGAAAACTTTTATTTCTTGTTCCCTTTCCTACTTTCTATTTCATGTATCATTTGGTCCTCCCCACTTTTTCAAGCAGTAGGAGATTCCACGGACAGCTTTCAGGTTTCACTTTCTGTATGAATGCTTTAGTACTAAATTGATAAGCACATAGGAGTTGTAATCTGCAGTCTTGTGGCATGCTCGTGTTCCTGTTTGAAATCCATCAATTACAGTGGTGATGGGTGCACTGTTGGAAGACCTGAAGGACAGATCGTCATGGAGAAAATCTATCTATGTGATCATCTGTCCTCAATCTGATCTTTCAGGTCTCCCGACAATGTACCTATTGCCACTGTAACTGGGTCCACCCCACTTGCTGCTGGTGGTCCTTTACCAACATCAAAGCCTTCTCCAGAGAGCTGGGTCTTCGCATAGTGTGTCCAAAATATTTGAGCCTGGTCATTTATGCCTCGAGTGAGAACTCTGGGTCGATTTATTCAATGATCCATTAGTTTCTTTCCTTGGCTGTTCCTGGTATTCTCAGGAGTTTTCTCCAAGACCAGGTTTCAAAAACATCAAGAAAGGGGTGAAGAGAGCTGTATTATTCAGGGAAACAAAACAGGCACAGAATCCACTAGCGCCTTCATGGCTAGCCAATTTTGCCCCCCCCCCCAAATTGGTTATTCTTGAAGGAATTACCAAGGTCCATGTCTATCTTGGATTATGTTGATTAGCATCTGATTTGCAGCATCCCAACTTTAATTAGAAATAACTCTGGCCAAAAAAAATCATTGGGGATAAGAAAAATCATCAGTAGGCACATGGCCAGGGCTGTCTTCTCTTGGACTAGATGCGTGCAAGATGTTTAATTCAGGTTGAAAACTGAGTGATTCGCAGGCATCATTTTAATTGTTCCAGCCTCTGAATATGATACACATTTCATACATGTGGAATGGTATGTACAGTATCTGTTCCTCAGAGATCAAGAAATGTATAGCTTGTCTTCCTAATTCTGTTGTCCTCTTAAATACAGAAATCTGCCCCTCTCTTAAAAAATGCTCTGTGTTTTTGTGTTAATGTATTGTTTTCAGCATTTCCTTGGCTTCTGTCTATGCTAGTGGTTCTCAAACGTTTTGGACTCAGGACCCCTTTATATTCTTAACAATGACGGAGGCCCCAAAGAGCTTTGGTTTATGTGGATAATATCTATCGATATGTGCTGTATTAGAAATTAAAACTGAAAAATGTTAAAATATTTATTTATTTGACTTTGCAGACCCCCTGAAACAGTCTGGGGGACCCCCAGGGGTCCCCAGACCACACTTTGAAAACCGCTGGCCTATGCAAAAAGATCTTTTAATAACACGACCCATCCTGTTTCAGAGAGATAGCTGGCTGCAGATTTAAAAAATGCACCTCATTTAAAAAGGAACTAAAAAAATGGTAAGTCCCCTTTTAAAGACATGGACTACTATGTAAAAGAGGGACAACTAAAATGAAGACAAAGCTTCCTTCTTAAAAAGAAAGAAAGGGGGGAAATGAGAAATCCACCAAGCAGCTTATATTTAAAGAGTCTGCAGGATTTAATTTCCTTTTTAAAAACATTTGTTTTCCCTCTGTGCTGACACCCACAAAGCCGAGGCTGCATTTACAGGAAATGCAAAAAAAAAAAAAAAAAGGCAATGCTAAATTGTTAATCACCCGTCACCCTTCTTTTTCTTTGCTTATAAATGAGAGATGCTTCTGCAGTTCACTCGGATAACATTAGAGGCACCCCAACCTTTCCTTAAGAACCACAGAGAATTCAAAGAGGATGAGCTGGTCTGCTGACACCTTATCAATGGATTTGTGTCTCGGAAGCCTTTTCAGGAGTTCATTAAATTTGGAAAGTGCCCTTGGCTGCTAGGCTGAACTGTGTTAAGGAGGCAGGCGGCCTTCAAGAAAATGGAGATTTCCTGAAAGGCTCAGACAGGCCCTGAAGACCCCCACGGATTTTGTGCTTTGAACTCATGGGGGCACGAGAGAGGGGCGATGTTCAAATTGACACATTTTTTAATTGTATTATAACTGCATGTGGTCTGACCATGCTAAAGGAAGATGCTCTGACGTCTGCAAAACCCCATTTCCCATCAGGTTGGGTCTGTTGAATTCAGCACCTCAACAAAGTGTTTAACCTGTTTTGAGCGTTCAGAAGAAATGGATTTCAGGATCGCTGGAGACGTCCAAACACGTATAAACAGTGCATCGTGATGGATGCGGCAACAGCATTGCCTTAGCATTAGCAAAAAAAAATCCTCCACAGATCTTCTCTGGCTATTTGGAGCTATCTTTGGGTATCCCATCTCCAAATGTTTTGAATGCCCTCAAATATGCCCCCAGTAGACCTGCTGGTCAGGATCCGGAGTCTGTTTTCACAGGATGAAAGGTACAAAAGCTATAATGCAAGATTAAAAGGTAACATAAATGATGCCTGAATGGTTATTTCAGAAAGGGGAAGAATTCTGCAGGGGATGATGGTTCCCCTCCGCTGTGACCAGTTTGTGAACGCACAAACAGGGATAGCTGGGCAGGTTTTTAAATCAACCCTTTTATTTCTTGTGGAACCCAGCAGGAGTAAGGAAGTGCAGGGAGACGGCACGGACGAGACTTGTAAAAATGGTTTCTTCCTTATAAATGTTATGTGGAGCATCCATGAATTCAGAACATCAGAGATCTGCAACCTTAAGAGTCTCTCTCTTTTTATTTTTCTTCTGCAGCTTTCCCAACTAATCAAATACACCACCATGTCCAATTCTGCCCAAACTGAATCTTTCTCTCTCTCCCCTCCCTCCTGAATCCACATACTGCACCAATTTACGCACGATTTATGCGAGTGTTAGTAAGGAAGTCTTAATTTTGGAAAGGAAAAAATGAGGACATTTCTCAATAACGAAACAATAATTGAAAATAGTTATGTTCGCTGGATCCTTTCCAGTTTGCTGATTTTCTTACGGCTTTCTTCCAAGATTTAAATAGAATTGCATCACCTTCCCCACTATGTAAATTGGGCAGAGCAGACTATGGGAATTGACGGGAATTGGACGGGGGTCTCCTTGAGGGAGTGCGGCTCCTGCATATGTTCCTTTATGGCTGCAGTCACACAGCAGGTTTAAACAACTTGGGCACTACATTAACTAAATTAACCCCTCCAAACAAGCTAAGATGCTAAGCCACAGAAAGCCTAACCAGTGTTCAGCTGTCCAAACACGATGTCTTCACCAGACCTGGTTAAGCATGCTACTTGAACAGTCTACAAAGCCCAAAGACCATTAGCCCTTGGCTCTATATTTATCAAGTGCACCAAGTCAGGATTTTGTGAAAAGGACAAAACATGTGAGATAATGCAGTGACCCAATTTCCACCCCTTCTGGACTTGACTGCAACGCCACGACTCAAGTGCAAAAGGAACAGAGGATGCAAATGAAGAAACGTGTGTCCTGTCTTCACAATCCAAACTCTGCCCTCCTATGTAAAAAAGGTGAAGGTTCCCCCCGCACAGTCGTGCAGTCATGTCCTACTCTAGGGGCCGGTGCTCATCTCTGTTTCTTAGCCGAAGAGCTAGCACTATCCGAAGACGCTTCCACGGTCATGTGGCCGGCATGACGCGTGCAGAACGCTGTTACCTACCCACCGAAGTGGTACCTATTCATCTACTTGCATTTGCATGCTTTCGAATTGCTAGGTTGGCAAGAGCTGGGGCGAGTGCGGGAGCTCACTCCGTCACGCGGGGCTCGGGGCTCGAACCCCCGAACTTCTGATCGACAACCCTGGCTGGCGTCTTAACCACCGAGCTATCTCGCTCCCCACCCTCCTATGTACTTGTAATTTTGCAAGGCAAAGTGATGTCGGACACCTCTTCCATCATTTTAGTATCACCCTGGCTGAGAACAGGCACCCGTGTCCATGCTTGAGCTGTGGGGAATGGGGGGGGGGAGGAGGAATGGGCTGCTGGACCACCCACCCCATGGACCAGTCTGATCTACAGGGCTGGGGGGTTTATTTATTTATTTATATTTAAATTTCAAATTTCGTCACCGCCCATCTCACCCAAAGAGGGGTTGGTTCATTTATTTATTTTAGAGTAAGATGTTCAAGCTGGCTTTAGAAAAGGCTGAGGAACAAGAGACATTATTTCTAACGAACGCGGATAATGGAGAAAGCTGAAGGGATACCAAAAAGAAGTCCATAACAGCTTCATTGGTTATAGAAAGGCTTTTGGTTGTGTTGATCGTATCAGGTTGTGGAATGTCCTTAGGAAAGTGGGAATTCCAGGACATCTCATTGTTCTCGTGCCAAATTTATACACACGACAGGAAGCCACAATCCGGATAGATTGTAGAGCTGTTCTTATGCATTTATGTATGTCTTTATGAAAGACTGCGGCTGACGGGAAGACTCACTCCGAATCACAACCCCCAGCAAAGACCACCATCCTATCCCAAGGCCTAGGAGAACAACCAAGCTCTTGGCAGTTTCCGGAAAGCCATTCAGGTGGGAGCAGGATGGATCTCGTGTGTGTGTGTGTGTGTGTGTGTGTGTGTGTCTGTGTGTGTGTGTCATTCTTCCCATTCTGCTGCTCCTCCTCCACAACGCCAAAAGGAGGGACCCTCCCTCAGCCCACTGAGCTCCCCCGTTTCCCTCCCTACTGGGGCGCAGGCGCGCGTGAGCGTGTGTGCGTGCGTGTCAGGCTCAAGGCAGGATGGAGGGAAACTTGTTGACAGCTAAAAGGTGAAAGCAAATATTGTATTTTTAGAGCCCTTGGGCTGAGTTTTACAAGTATCTCAGCTTGTAAATGCCCGTTGCTTGAACGGGAAGCCAAACCACTTGCAGGAAAAATAAAGGAAAGGGAAGAAAATACAGCAGTCGTATTTCTAGGGTATAATGAGTCACTGTCCAAAGTCTAAAACGGGAAAAAATAATTTTACAGAAGTTGTCACCACTCCGTGAGGTATAAGCGGGAGGAGAAAAAATCAGCTGCTCCAAATTTCTCTGAGGGTCTACATGGGACGCTGGGCAGCCGCTGGATGATCTTGTTGCCACTTGGAAGCTAAGCAGGGACCGAGCTGGTGAGTCCTTGGATGGGAGACAGCCAGGGGATGCCAAGGTTCTAGGCTAGACCGGAAAGCACTGGAAATCCCTTCTGCATTGGTGCCCGGATGGTGTTTGACTTTGCTAAAACACTTTCAGGGGACAGGACCAAGCCCACCACAAACTGAGCATGACTGCGAGGCACTGCTCACTGCCACTCGTGACCTCCCGTTTGGACTACTGCAACGCGCTCTACATGGGGCTGCCCTTGAAGAGCACTCGGAAGCTTCAGCTGGTACAGAATGCAGCTGCCTGGGTTGTAAACAGTGTCGGCTACTCGGCACATGTGACACCGCTGCTTCGGGGGCTGCATTGGTTGCCGGTGTGTTTCCGGGTGCAATTCAAGGTGCTGGTTGTCACCTTTAAAGCCCTTCATGGCTTGGGACCGGGCTACCTGAGGAACCGTCTTTTCCCAGTGGTTTCTACCCATCCAATCCGGTTCGGCGGGATGGGCGTGCTCCGGGTCCCGTCAGCCAAGGAATGTCGGCTGGCGGGGACCAGGAGACGCACCTTTTCTGCTGTGGCGCCTGCCCTCTGGAACTTCCTCCCTCCTGAGATTAGGATGGCCCCGACCCTCTTGGCTTTTCGGAAGGCCTTGAACACCTGGCTTTGTGCCCGGGCCTGGGGGCCCGAGTGTGTGAAGGGCCCCGTTTCATGGCTGTGCTGACACCAATGGCTTTTAAGATCTCTCGGCTGTATTTGTATTTATATTAATTTTTTGGTATTGTTTTTATTGTTGATTTTTTAAATTATTGTTAGCTGCCCAGAGTCATTGGTTTGAGATGGGCGGCTATATAAATTGATTGATTGATTGATTGATTGATTGATTGATTGAATACATACATACATACATACATACATACATACATACATACTAAATTCCAAGGAGGTTTTAAACCATTTCAGAACATTTGTCTCACAGGGAAGAGGAAAATGTGTCATAAGGTCACTGCCCAAATGACACGAATTACGGAATTTGCTACATCAGTCACTATACACGACGGATGCAAATCACACCAGGATGTCATCAGGCATATTTTGCCATTGGTGGTCACTTGCATGATGACATCATGATGCCTGTGATGACATCACCAGGGTTCCTACCAGCTGCCCATGGCTCTTTGAAGGCAGCTTTGACCTCTTTTGGGCTTGGTGAGAAGAGGGCTTAAGGAAGCCGAGCTGAATTCTTTATTTTCAATGTTTGCATCAAAGAGAACTGTCTGTCAAATACTAGTGAAATTAATACATTTTTCAAAGAACTGATATACCTCCTTTCACCCAATTTTTTAAAAATTTGCTGCTTCCCCAATGATCTCCTCAAAAAAGACAGGGAATTCTGCATAGCCGGCTGTGTTCAGAAGCATAGATGTTGACCGTGTGCTTCTTTCTTGCACATCTGGGTCCTTCCAGATGCGTTGAGCTTACGACTTCCAAAATTCCCAGCCAAATTGGAGCTGGAAACGAGAGGGATTGCATTGCCAAAACATCTGGAGGGAGGGACAGGCAGATGTGAAGCTTCCCTTCGATTCCCACGTTCTCCCCGCCCTCCTCTCGCAACGCTTTCCACCAGCAATTCTTCCATGCCAAGTTTTGCCAGAAAGCTTTGGGCCAGAAAGGAATGATCCCTGAGACAGCTTCAGTATCATTATGTCAAGTGATTATGTCAAGTGATATGATCAAGTTTCGGAAAGGCAGGGCCCGCTTTGCAGCCAATTGAGGGAATGGTTTGAAGATGGCAACAGTTAGTATTTGCTGCCAAAAAAATTCAAAAAAGGGGCTGGGTCTCCTTTGGGCAAACGGGTGGTTAAAAAAGTTAACTTAATCAAATTTAACAGCCAGGAAGAGGGAGAAGTGAGTTGGGCAAGACAGGGCTGAGGTCACACTAACTCCAGCAAGTAAAGGCAACATCTCCTGTTCCCAAACTTCAACGTGAAGCTTCCGAAGAGATACAGTGAAAGGGGGAGTTCCCTTCCCACCCAGGGGCACTCGGGGGTCCAGATGGCATCGGAATGGGAATTGCACCTGGAGGTTGCCAGATGTTCCCTTGTCCTGCCTCTGTGTGCCAAGGAACAGATGCATGTCAGAATGGGCCTTTGAGCGACCTTTAGCCTGCAGTCCCATGTATATTTTCCTGGAAGGAAATGCCATGGCGCTGGCATGGGGGGGGGGATGTCTTCTCCTGAGGAAACTGGCACCTCTGGAATTACCGTCTGCACCGTTGTTGCCTGGTCATTGGATAAGTCCCCTGGGTGAAAAAATTCTATCAAAAAAGGGAAGCATGCTTTTAAAAACCTGTCCTTGTTGCAAAGCATTTTGCCAGCCCCCAGCATCATCTTTATTTTCAACAGTCCCTCAGGCCCCAATGTTTCCCCCCCCCCCCCGCCACTTTCTTAGGCAGTAGAAAAGATGGTTTATTGGAAAGGCCACCCTGCAAATGAGGGAAAGGAAGTCGGGATTGGATCTCTTTGTAGAAGGAACTAGTTCAGTGTTCCTCAAACGGGGCCACTTTAAGATGGGTGGACTTCGACTCCCAGAATTCCCCAGTCCACCCATCTTAAAGTGGCCACGTTTGAGAAACACTGACCTAGAGGCAGGAGCATTCTAGTCCATCACTCAGCTGGGTTGGGTTCCTCCCCCAGCAGCCATTTTGTGAGAGCACTCACCACCCGCTCGCCATGTGCCAAGTCCGTCTACCAGCCCCAAAAGTGGGGGGGGGGGGGCGGCGAAGTCGGAAATCAGGATTTTCATTTTGCAGCTATTTCTGCGCAGTCCCTGACTACTCCAAAGAGTTGCATACACAGGCCTTTTTTAAAACATTATCCGCTTTCATTGTTCTATAATTCAGGGCAACTGTTGGGGTTTTTTTTAATTAAAAAAAAAAGAACTGCGATCTTCTACAAGGACAAAGTGGAGCTTCTAGAAGACGGACCGTCTGGGCTGACTTCAGGCTCAAACCCTTTCTGCACCCCAGATGACATTGGGAGAATCATCATCATCCATCAGCGGAACCTACCTGACAAGGCTATTAGGAGGATAAAATTGGGGGGGGGGGGATGCAAAGCACACACCCCCTGGGCTCCTTATGAATGCAAGGAATTAATAGTCCCCTCCCCCCTTTGGCTCTGCATGGAGGGGGCTCTTCCTTCCTCTCCTCCCGTCTACTCAGCCCCATATATCCAAACAGGGGAGAAACCAGGGTCTATTTTCCTAAGTGAATATCAGCTTTAGTCAACCCCCCCCCACCTTTCCAGTGCTGCAGAAAAGCAGAGGGGTCACCTTCCTGCAAATCCAGTTGATGCTGAAATTAAATCCGAGGTGCGCTTAAAAGCAATATGCATATTATATATAGATGCACTCTCGCACATGCGCGCGCACACACACGCCCGCATGAATTTGCAGAGGCTTCCAAAATGAGGTGATCAAATGAAGACAGGCGCTCCTCTTCTATGTGACCTGCTTCTGAATAAGCAACGTTATATTCCACAGTCAATTATCTGCAAAGTACAAAGTGTTCTGCTTCCAAAAAAAGAAAGCGTCGGCTGGTCAATGGAGAAGCATCCGCGCACCGAACTGAGCGCTTAATCTTTTGTGTTCCGTATAATTTTATACAAATGGGGTTGGTTTGTCGGCCACAGACAAGACGTTGCTGTGTTTCTCCCCCCTCCCCCTATTATTTCATAAAATGTCTAATTACAGGCTTAGCGAGAGGTGGGCTGCTGGGGAAATGAGACGAGGTTTGCTTTGCGCAGGTCGGTAATAAGGCTTTTCATAGAAAAATGGAAAACAAACCATTACTTGCATGCCGTGAAGGAAAGGAAAGGCAGGAGAACCAGACCAGTTTATTACAGATTCATTATGCAAATCTCTTTGGTTCTTTTGCTGCTTTTTTTTGTTTGTTTTGCTTCTGAAAAGTTGTTCCTTTAAAGTTAAAAATCTGAAAGGGATGGATATTCTCTGGACCAGAGTTTCTCAACCTTGGCCACTTGAAGACGTGTGGACTTCAACACCCAGAATTCCCCAGCCAGCCGTGCTGGCTGGGGAATTCTGGGAGTTGAAGTCCACACGTCTTCAAGTGGCCAAGGTTGAGAGCACTGCTCTGGACGGTGGAAGGTGTCCAGGTAGAAGGATCTGCCACACCTCTGCTGGAAATGCTGACTCACAGCTTCATCTCCCGTCGTGGGTTTTATCTTAAGGACAGGGAACAGGATGGTTCATAGAATCCTGGAGTTGGAAGGGACCTCAGAGGTCAACTAGACCAACTCCTTGCTCAGTGCAGGACCCACTAGGGCAGCAGTCCCCAACCTTTCTGGCACCAGGGACCGGTCATGGAATTTTTCCACGGACCGGGGGGGGGGTTTGCAGGCAGGAGCCAATCGTGCGCACCGGGGGGGCGGGGTTTGCAGACAGAAGCCAATCATGCGCACCAGGGGGCGGGGTTTGTAGGCGGGAGCCAATCGCGCGCACCGGGGCAGGGCAATCGCCCGCACTGGGGGGCAGGGTTTCCAGGAGGGAGCCCCGCGGCCCACTTCCTAATGACGCGGCCCACAGGTTGGGGACCCCTGCACTAGGGGCATCTTTGACAGATGACCATCTAACCTTCTCCAGAGAAGGAGAACTCCCCACTTCATGTGGCAGCCTGTTCCACTGATCGACAGCTTGTACGGCCAGGAAGTTCCTTCTGGTGTCTAGCCTGAACCTCCTTCCTTGAAGTTTTAACCCCTCGGTTCTGGCCCTGCCTTTTGGGGCAACAGGGAGTAATTCCACTCCTCCTTCTGCATGATGCCCCTTCAGATACAGTATTTGAAGGCTGCTATCACATCTCCGCTTAATTTTCTTTTCTGCAGGCTAAACCTGTCCAGATCCTTGAACTGTTCCTCGCAGACTTGGTTTCCAGATCCTTCACCAACTTGGCAGACCTTGGTCTGAATTGGTTCCAGTTTTATTTGGGAATCCCACCTTTTTTGAGGACCTCTTTGGGCTGCAGGGCCCAGAACTGGCCCAGTATTCCAAAGGGGAGATCATCTCTGCCGTTTTATTCGCGAGGCCATCATGAGAAACTTTGATGAATGCTTGGCAAGGTCAAGGTACCCGATGGCCAGGGCATTTCCCCAGCCTATTAAGCCAGCAACTCCGTGAAAAAAGGGGCTAACTGGAATCTGGCACGGCTTGTTGGTGACAAATCCATGCTGGCTCGTGTCAACTGTGGCTTCCTTATCCAAAAGCTCATAATTAGGCTGCTTAATAACCTGCTCGACTTCAGATTGCCAGCTGGGTGGTTTTCCAGCATCTTCCCTTTTTTGCAGGCAACCCTTGTTCTCCCCCAGGCTTCTGGCCCCCCTCTAGTTCTCCAGGAGAAGACTGCGCTTCCAGTGCCCCAGGCTGCAATCTTCATTTCTCTTCTGAGACAAGGCGGCTATAAAATAGGAGGTTAAGATGCTCTGCTCTCTCACCATCACCCTTTTCTCTGGACTACAGATTTACAACCCTCTTTGTCTTTCTTTGAGTTTCTGACACACCTGAAAAAGCACATTTTGTTGTTTGGGGCATTTTCTCCAAGCCTCAGCTGGGCTTTAGCCTTTCTGACATAACCCCTACAGTTTCTGGCAACTGCCGTGAGTCTTCCTTCCTTATCTTCACCTCCTTTTACATCCTGTCCCTGTCCTTTTTCTCTTCCCAATTTCAGAGAGCCCTGCACGTGTCCACCACCGCAGCCTCTTTAGATTTCTCCCTTCCGTCTGTCTTGTGGGGATTGTTTCCAACTGCACCTGCGGTATCTCCTTTTGTAGCATTTCCTGTCCTTCGTGAACACTTCTCTCCTTCAGTGTTGGAAACCATTGGACCAGACCTTGGAGCTCATCAAAATCTGCTCTTCTGAAGTCCCAGAAATGGACTCTTCTCCATTTCTCCTCCCCTGGAAACCACAAATTCAAGAATCACGTAATCACATTCCCCAAGGTTACTAGCCACCTTTGTTTCTTCATCCAACTCCCCCCTGTTGGTGAGGATTAAGCCCAGGATAGTAGACGCTGCTCTCCTCCTCCTCCTCCTTCCAGGATATCAGATGATCACCACCTCCTCCTCCAAGTTGTCAGCAAGAGGCTCTCCTTCTTCCAGGATAGCAGATGATGATGATGATGATGATGATGATCTTCTTCTTCTTCTTCTTCTTCTTCTTCTTCTTCTTCTTCTTCTTCTCCTCCTCCTCCTCCTCCTCCTCCTCCTCCTCCTCCTCCTCCTCCCCCTCCCCCTCCTCCTCCTCCTTTCCACCTTTCCTCCTCCTCCTCCCTTCCACCTTCTACCTTCTGACCAATGGAAAAAAGAGAAATATTGTCAGCAAGCGAAGAGAAGAATCCATCAGACCTGTGACTCTTGGCAAACTCAGATTCCCCGCAGATGTCAAGGGAATTGAAATCTCCCATTGTCTCCATCAGGTCCCTCGTCTGTACCTTCTGCCTGTCCAGGTGGCCTACAATAAACCCCCTTGTCTTTCTTCCTCCTTTTATTTTTCATTCTTACCCAAAGCAGTTTCAATGGGTTTTCAGAAACTCTCCCCAAAACCTGCACAGAGCTGTGCATATCTTACATATCTTACATCTTACTAGAGCCTAGTGGCCCCTTTTCCGACTAACACATTTTATTCAAAGGCAGAAGCAGAGTGGCTAGACCAGGGGTGGGGAACCTTTTTTCTGCCAAGGGCCATTTGGATATTTATAACCGGGGACTGGGGGGGTGGGGGCGGGGTTTCTGGGATTTCCGCGGACCGGGAGCCGGAGTTTGCGGGCGGGAGCCAATCACAAGCACTGGGGGGCGGGGTTTGCGGGTGGGAGCCAATCACGTGGAAGGGGTGGGGTTTGCAGGCGGGAGCCCCGCGGGCCTTAGGCGGAAGCCCCGCGGGCCTTATACGGCCCATGGGCCTGATGTTGCCCACCCCTGGGCTAGACGGATGAAGGATTTAAAATGGGGTAAGGGTGGGGAAGACATGGTCAGAGGCAAATCCTGCAGTCCCTTGAAGAAATAAAGAAAATTTAATTCTAATTACAGAATACACTGAACAGCAGTGATTTGGTTTCAAACCATTAAGAGAAATTCATATGCTTATCGTTTTGATGATACGTTGCTTGACATGTTGTGTTTTCATTGTCAGCTGCTTAGAATCGGAATGACCGAAGCAGCATAAAAGCACCAGAAACAAACAAACAAACAAACAAATAAATCTGCATCACCAGCCAGCCTTCCCCTCCCTCCAATTTAAATCCCACATCACACTAGGCCCTTTGCTTCTGCCTTGGAATGACATCTGTTAGTCAGAAAACGGGGTACCGGACTCCTAATTTTTGCAAAACCATTAGGAACTCTGATCCCAACAGGACAACAAGGTGAACAAAATCTAAGAATAAAATAATAACCTTTTAAGTCCTACATCAGCCTAGCCCCTCTGTGGCATCTGAGGAAGGGAGCTGCAGCTTTTAAAAGCTTCTGCCTTGGCATAAAATTGACTACTTGGAGAAGGTGCCCCCAGATTCCTGTTTTTTTGAAGGCCTGCAATGTATCTCTGCACCAAGACAGGAACAATATATGAAAAGGCTGGGGGTGGGGGTGAGTCTTTTTTAGTAGCAGCACCCAAATAGGGGAAATTTCTTCCAAGCCCTTTCCTATTTCCCTTCTGCAGATAATTATACCATTTCCCTCACTGGGCTCTTAATGTATCTTATGATTTAAGTTGGAGTCCAATGCTCTTTTTAAAGTGTGCCAATGTTATTATGGGTTTGGGGGTTGGTCAAGTTGACCTCCAAAGTCCCTCCCAGGTATGACATTCTTAACTCAAAGATTTCTCTCCTTCCAACAGATACAGCCTGTTCTGCTAGGGGAAGCAAGGTCTAGGATGGAGATGTGTGATGGAATGGGGGGGGGTCCACCTTGGAAGATGGGGGGAAGAGATGCTGCACAGGGAACAGTCAGATAAGAGAGAAAGGAGCCCAGAACAGAGTAACAGCCAGAGAAAGAAACTTGCGAAGGACCCGCCCTAATTACTGAGGCGGTAAATAGGGAGGGTGGGAGATTTGTACTTTCAGACTTGCTAGACTGATGTTAGCCCTTAAAGGTAAACCAGACAGGAAACACGACTGGATGAGTTAATTCTACTTTTTCGCACTGAAGATGTTGCCTATGAAACGTCTGCAAGAAAACAACAAGGCTCAGGGAGCACCAAGCACTCCATAATTCTACTTTATTGTAAGGCTACATTGTAAGGCTTTCCTTGGCTCTGCAGAAGACCCATTCTGACATGCATCTGTTCCTTGGCACACAGAGGCAGGACAAGGGAACATCTGGCAACCTCAGGTGCAATTCCCATTCCGATGCCAGCTGGACCCCCGAGTGCCCCTGGGTGGGAAGGGAACTCCCCCTTTCATTGTATCTCTTCGGAAGCTTCACACTGAAGTTTCGGAACAGGAGACTTCCATATTGTAAGGCTGCCTCTTATCTGACCGTGCCCTAGGCAGCGTTTCTTTGCCCAGTCTCCCAACCTCATTCCCGCAGCAATACAGTTCTTTACTGATCTGGTTTAAGAGGGTTGCAATCCTTCCAAACCCATGAGATAACAGATATGGCACTGGGCAATTCTAGACAGCCAGGTTCAAGTGGTGTCCTCCAGTCTTTAATTCGGCAGGAAAGGATGCTGGCATTAATTGTGCTGTCTCTATTGCTAATCCTTGTTCTGCAACAGTCAGAAGGCTGTAAAAAATGCTGCCCATATGCCCCTATTGTAGGCCAGGTTAAAGAAGAAGATTGGTGGATTCCCCAGCTTCATGTCCCCTCCAAGTGTCCTCTCCATCAGGAAACCAACCACTGTCCCTAACAGGTAGGAACGGGTGAGTGTTGCAGCCGTCTGAATGGTGGGTTTACACACGTTAAGTTGCCCAACTAACAGACTGCAAGCAATGAAGAGTGGGGTGCAATCAGGAGGGACACCTGATGCTCCTTGGCACAACCCCTCTTCCCTTCCTGTGACCATCAGGCTGTTTCTGAATATGGGTCTAGCACTCTCCTGAAAGTGCACTAAACCCACGTTCAAAAACAGCCTTTTTGAGAGGAAAAAGGCACGAAAGGGAGCACAGGGTGAAGCGGAAGAGTATGATTGACAACAATTACGCTCTGTTCTTGACTAGTGCTGCAAGGGAACGTCAGCAATGGCAGAGAGGGACCACGAAGTCCAGTTCTGACCTTGTGGCCAACGGCACCTCAAAAGTAGCTGACGGATGGCCCTGAGAACAAGCAATTATAATTGACATGTGGAACAACAATAGTCATCTCCGTGGCACCTAGTGCTGTCGAAGCCAGAATGCAGTAGGCAAAATGCTGCTGTCCCCACCAACACTGACAAAAATATAAGAAACGGTGGTACATTACACAAACAGCCAGGGGATCCACAATTGCATGACGTTGGTCCTGGGAGTGTTGACTGGTTGGGGCGAGAATTGTAGTGCTTTTGTGTGAAATGAAAGAAGTCCTGCGTTTGATTTTCCTACGAGATGCAGGACCTTTCATTTCTCACAGCTGAACAACTAACTGAATGCATTGGGGGCATAAAACTTCCCAGGGAAAAGGGACTTTTGCTGTCAGGCTGAGCAGAATTTTTGCAGATTTGTCTGCAATGCCAGAAATAAAAGTATTGGCTGTTGTCACTTGCATCTACATGGGCGGTGCGGTGGCATAACAGTTAAGACTACCGACTGTCGAAAGAAAGGACAGCAGGTCGGCAGTTCGAGACCCGGAAGCACCGTGTAATGGGGTGAGCAAAAAAGAAAAGGAAACACACTTAACCTGAAAGAAACAGGATAGCAACAAGGTCAAGTAACAATATGGTGGGCCACAAATTATACTATACAATATTATTTACTAGTATTGGATATAGAGTTACAGCATCATGCATAGAATACAATAATAACAATAAAAGACAATAAAAAGGCCCCAACAGTCAACATATATGAATAAATACTGAGAACAGAATGATCAAGCAATCCTGCTAGCTAACATTCAAAAACCTGACTAAACGCGTTTCGGCTCGTAAGCCTTCATCAGTAGTCACAGTTATAGGATTATAATAATGTTGGGTAGTTAAAATATAGTTTATTCTAAATTCCTATAAAATAGATTGCTCCACACATCCAAGCAAGTGCGAAGGCTGAGTTCAAAATACCATATGGATGGTCGGCAGGTCGAGACCCGGAAGCACCGCGTAACGGGGTGAGCTCCCATTCTCGTCCAGCTCCTGCCAACCTAGCAGTTTGAAAGCATGTAAAAATGCAAGCAGATAAATAGGTACCACTCCGGTGGGAAGGTAACAGCGTTCCGTGCGCCTGGGCGTTTAGTCACGCCGGCCACATGACCACGGAAGCGTCTATGGACAATGCTGGCTCCCTCAGCCGAGAATCGGAGATGAGCGCTGCCCCTTAGAGTCTGATACGACTGGAAGGGAAAACCTTACCTTACTTTTTAACTTGCATCTAAATTCTTGAATTTCTGGGCCCTTCAAAACTTGGCTGATGGTAGCCTTTGAAGATACATGGCTTTTCATAAATGCTTTTTCGCTAGCCACCATTGCAACAAGTCAAGAGAAATATTCGTTTTTAGCGCACAGCCACCCTAAGGGAGAAATGCTTAGAGGAACCTCTCAAAAACACTCCAAGACAAGCAGAAATGCTGGCTCCAAGACCGATCACTAATTTAAGCAGAAACATTAAGCAGAAAACAATACATTACGTCTGTCAACCGGGCTAGGCTAGGAAGAAAGCGGAATCAAATGTTATATCGAGTTCTATATTTAAAGTGGAAAGGGCGGAAAAGAAAATTACTCTAAGAATTACTAACAATTAATCTTTCAAAAGTCCTTCCACCGCTTCGGGCTGAAAGCAGAACCGTCAGATGTCTTTGGCTTCCTTGAACGATAGATTTCTCTGTCCCCAGATTGCGTTCAGAAGGAATAAGGAAAGAACAGCCCGGTGTGACACGCAATTCCTTGGAGACGCTCTGGCCTCCAGGATGCTGGCTTGCGCCTTTCCATGCTCTGCTGTTCTGACCTCACCTATTCCTGGAAGGCGTTTCACCGATTCGATTAATTATCTGCTTTTAACCATAGGAGCCACCCCCAAAGGAGACGAACCGTTCTTCCAGGCAGGACTGGGGAGAAACCATTGAAAAAAGCAACCCGGGGGGGGAGCTGGCAGACCTCTGAAGTCCCTGCAGGTCAAGGCTGCTCCGTGGGGTCCTCCGAGGCCCCCTCCCAGCCACGCAAGGGATTCCCTGCAAAGAGAGGCTCGGCCAGAGCGCTCAACCCAGAGGCCAGCTGGTCTGCACAGGAAGGACAGGGCTACGACCGCCGGCCTATCGTCCTCAGCAGATGGCTGGGGAGGATGGGAGCTGTAACCCTGCATTTTGGGAGCGTGCCTGGTGGAGAAGGCGGCTTTAAGGAACGAAACCCACCTGGCCTCCGGGGAGATTTGCTTCGGGGCTCAGCCGCAGCCGGAGCAACAGGACTCTGTGTCCAAGTCACGGAGGAAGCAGACCCCTCTCGGACAGCATTCCAAGGGAATCCAGATTGGGGGGCGGCGGGCTGCCTTTTTAATTTCCCACAATGCCCAGCGCTTGGTCAGGAATTTCAAAGGCAGGGGAGGGGGGAGACGGCTCAAAGCCTGCAAAGTCTGCACCCAAACTCAAGCCTTGCCTGGGTTCTTACCTTTGGTTGCAAGGCGGGCGGCTGAGGGACTGGCGCTGGGTCGAGGCCGTGCGTCTTCTTGGCTCCAGAGGATGGGTACTGCCCAACGGATGGAGGATACACTGGGTCGGGCTTCCAGGCGCTTGCGGGCCCGTAGGACGGGTCGGATCCATCCCAGCCCCTGAGGGTCGCGCTCCCGGGATAGTCTGGGTCCTGCTGGCGACCTGGCGGTGGCACGGGGCCATAGCCCAGTGCTGGCGGGGGCACGTAACCGTAATCCGGTGCCCGGGGCTGAGCCGGGGCATAGGACCCGGGCCCCACCGAAGGAGCGGCCTGGGGTGCCACGCTGCTATACTGGGGAGCCGATGGCGGGAAGTGGGGGGCGGGGTGAGCCGATTTCACCTGCACGTGGAAGGGGGGGCGGGTGGGGGTAGAGGCCGTGGTGTAAGAGGCCGGAACTGGCTGAGGCCTCAGGGGGCCGACGGGCGTCACCGGGATCGGCTGGGAGCTGGGCTTGGAGGCTGACTTTTTGGTGGCCGTCAAGGGAGGCTGGTTCGGAATGACCATGCGCTTGTGTCCAGTGACCGGAGTGGACACTGTGGGCGTGGCCCCTGGAGATCCGCCGGAAATCCCGGGGCCCTGTGTCTGCAAAAAAGAAGAAGAAGAAGAAGAATTTGAGACTTGAGCACTAATAAGAATCCCTCAATTGGGCTCTAGAGCAGTGTTCCTCAACCTTCGCAACTTTAAGGTGCGTGGACTTCAACTCCCAGAATTCCCAGAATTGTTTTAGATTCATGCTGGCTGGGGAACTCTGGGAGTTGAAGTCCACGCACCTTAAAGTTGCGGAGGTTGAGGAACACTGCTCTAGAACACAGAATGCCTTCTAAAGGACGTCCATTAAAAAGACAACTTGAGTGGATGCCATCACTTCAGGACCCAATT
Source organism: Charina bottae (assembly GCA_023362775.1). NCBI lineage: Eukaryota > Metazoa > Chordata > Lepidosauria > Squamata > Charinaidae > Charina > Charina bottae. The sequence goes on along the minus strand of JALMGJ010000049.1, from coordinate 1,857,392 downwards.
CTAAGTGCTGTTTTTGACCATTAAAGCCCTAAACGGCTTGGGACCAGGTTTCCTGAAAGACCACCATCTCCTGTATGTACCTATCTGGATCTTAAGATCATCTAATGAGACCCTCTCCAGGTGCCCCCCCCCAAGGAATTGGGTCTCTACAAAGTGGCACCCCATGGCTGGAATTCTCTCCCCAGAGAGGCTCGCCTGGCACCCACGCTAGCACCATTTCAATGCCAGGTGAAGATCTCCCCATTATCCCAGACTTTTGAACTGGTTTTCATTGTGTTTTCATTGCTTCTTTGCATTGTTTTAGATTCTGAATGACTGCCTTCTGGCTGCCTCGTTTGCATGGGGTTTTCATAACCGCCCAGAGTTGCTCTTTGAGGGAGATGGGCGGTGACGAAATTTGGAATGGTTGTTGTGGGTTTTCCGGGCTGTGTGTCCGTGTTCTGGCAGTTTTGGTTCCTAACGTTTCGCCAGTAGCTGTGGCTGGCATCTTCAGAGGACAGGAGCACAGCTAGAAGATTCTCTCTGTGCCCAAGTGGAGGGTGTGTGTTCCTGCTGGTGTTTATAGCTGCTGAGAGGTCATTTACTGCTGAGAGGAATTTATTGCTGAGAGGAAATTTGAAATATAAATAAAATAAATAAATTCTGTATTTGGTCTAATTTGATAGCATGTTTTTGGACTCAGACGGTATCTTTTTTAGTGTGCTTTATTTTAAACAGCTCTGACAGCTTCAGCCATTGGGCAATTTAACAACGACAACAACAACAACAATAATAATATTTTTTTAAAAAATAAAGCACATTTTATTTTATTTATTTTCTCTGCTCTTTGCAGAGTTATTCCCTGTCTTTACAGAAATTTTTCAATGGGTCCAGGGCAAAGGTCTGTGGCACTCCGTGTCTCCAAACTCCAAAGACAGGTATCCATCTTCTGTGTGAAGAGGCATTCTCTTCACTCCGTGCTAAATTCAGTGCTGACCCATTGGAACAGGTGAATCAGGAGCCCGAGACTAGGAGACAGAAACTGCTCTGTGCCGATTCTCTTGCACTGTTCCAAACCTGACCAACCCCCGTCGTCTGCTTTCCTTCCTCTTGATCCAACCTGCTGCAAATTTCCTTCTGCTATGAAGCTGTCAACAGGAGACGAACCCTGTTGCGCGGAGGGGGAGCGGGACGCCTTTTAATTGACACATTATTCATTCATTCTCCCCCAGATGTCTCAGACTGGTGCTGGATAATAAAAATAAATAAATAAATAAATAAAAGAAAGCTGTTTCCTCCCACTGGCTTATAATCAGGAGAAGACGACCAGTGGATAGAGCAGAGGCTGGAGTGAGATTAAAACCCACCGTTTCTCAAAATATGCAGCAGGATTTCTGGTCTCTTAACAACTGTAGGATGCTATGCTGTTTTTTAGGTTTTATGAACTAATCCTGAATGATGGGACCAGCTAATGAAAGGAAACAAAACGAAGCCCAGATCTAACCGGGTATCTGTCCACCTCATTTCCTCCCATCAGAATGCACCCATCGCTGCAAGCATTAAAACCCCAGGATTAAATTATATTTGCTACGCTTGCATAAAATGTCATTCAACTTGGTCCCGGGCTTGGTACTATGGGGAGAACTATAAAAATCGGAGGTTAAGCCAGGTTAAGTTCCCTCTCTTCTTCCATTTGCAAGTACATTTGCGCAACGTGAATTGCCAAGCAGGCAGCCGGGAAGGATCGGGTTGCAAACCAGAGCTCAGCTGCCCGGCCTGGGGACGCTGTTTTAGCGGCTGCGAGTGTGCATGCGCCAGAAGGCTCCGCTCCGTTTGAGCTAAATAGCCAGGATAAAGCCGCGTGGAAGAAAAAGGCAGGCTCGAGAAAGTTAAGCGGGCAAAAGCGATTCCTATCGGAGGGTGAAAGCGGATGGCTGCGAAGGTGAGGCTGCCAAGAGGAAGGAAAGATAAAACAGAAGCTGGAAGGAGATGATGGAGCATCAAATTAAAGATCTGGGAGTGCAGGACAAATACATTGGTGATCAGGAGGAATCACAGCAGAGCGCTGGATGGCTAAGCAAGTTGCCAGAGATCACGAGTGGATCGTGGAACAGAGTGGCTGGTTACTCGCGTTATGCAAGCAAGCCACTGCGCTACGAATGGAGCAAACATCCTGGGTTCGCACAACTCCCCAAGCCACTTTAAAACCAACCCAGGTGAACCCTTAGCTTAACATGTTGTGTGAATGCAGCTGCTGGGCCTTTACCTGACCTGGAAACCCTCTCTCTGGGGGGAGGGTTGCCCAGGAAGGGGCCAGCCCTGGGACGGTATTTGCAAGGTGGGCAGAAAGACCGGTCCTCCCTATATTCGCACCACATACTTAACCCGGTTCCCGAATTGAAAGATTTTCTGAGCTCTCACAAGATGTCGAAGTGCAGACGAAGAAAGAAGGCTGGATTTGCACCACACGCCAAGCCCTCCAGAAATGCAGACAAGATTGAAACTAACTCACCTGCCAATGTGGTACACTTGCTTTTGAACTGAACCTGGTCAGGTATATTATGTGAACTCAGCTATGGAGGAGCAGAAGCCTTTCTGCAGCTCTTACAGATCTTCCTGGAGAAAGATCCAAGCTGTTCCAAAACGAGGACAGGGTCCTCCTTTGGAAAGTCTACGTCAGTTTTTCTTAACCTTGGCAACTTTAAGATGTGTGGACTTCAACTCCCAGAATTCCCCAGCCAGCCACGGCTGGCTGAGGAATTCTGGGAGTTGGAGTCCACACATCTTAAAAGTTGCCAAGGTTGAGAAACGCTGATCTACATGATCAAGCTGCCAAGCCAGATTTCCCTCCGTTAAAAGCACCAAAGCTAGAAATCTTCCCCAGCAGCTTTTGATCTTTCAGGAGATCTCTCTACCGCTGGTCTCTAAAAGAGTGAAAAGGGGGGGGGGGCAGCAGGGGAGGAGGGGGGACAATGCCAGCATTTCTTCCCTGCCACTGTAGCCAAAGAGGAAAGGGACTTTGGGTGGGGATTCTTTTTCTGAAAAATTGGGCCGCAATGCATGTGGGGAGGGGGTGTCCCTCAGCTTGCAAGAAACAACTTTCTCTGAATCCAGTGCAAAGCTCTGCATCACCCCTCCCTGACCACCCCACCCCCTCCGAAATAAAAGGGCTGCGGGGAGCAGGCCACACGTCCCAGAGAAGGAGGGACATTTTGCAAGATGGACATTGCTCCTTGGTGTGCGCTAACAGCCCACCATAAAACGTGTCCTCCAGGATTCCCACTCGGGGGAATAAACTTGGCTTGAACATGCATTGGGGTGGGGTGGGGGCTGCCACAGAAGCGATGGAACAGATTTCGCTTAGCTATCGAATATCTAATGGGCTTGCCAATGTCCCACCAATAAACTCGGAGACCAAATTTTCCTGCACTCCCCCACAGCTTGCGTCAAAAGCAATTCCCACCCCCCGCCCCAGTGAATTAATCACAACTCTCCAATAAATAAATGGAAGAACTGGATATTTCCACAGCCACAAAAGGACATAGGAAGCTGGCAAATCCCACCGATGAGCCAATACCATCTACCTGCCTTTGGAGGAACTGAAGGGAACCATATTTACATTATTTGGGGAGGGATGGTCAAAGATGTCCATCCCGCTCGTTTTCTTTGGGGGAGGTAGTTTTGGGTTCTCCTTTCAAGGGAAGATGGACAAGAGTTAAAATAAGCCTTTTTTCCACCCCAAAATGGCACTTTGCAGCCGTTATTAGTGGCCGACAACCAACATCAGCAGGAAGACATCTGAGAAGCACCTCGGCTCCAAGAAAGGTGTTGGGGGTGGGTGGGTCCATCCTGGCTGCAGGATTTTGATCAGAAAACTTTCCCAGCCTTACCTGGAGATGCCAAAGATTAAACTGGGGAACATCTACATCAGAGCTTTCCAAACTGTGTGTCGCGACACAAAAGTGTGTCGCCACACAGAGTCTGGTGTGACGCCACACAACCCGGAAGCGCTTCCGGGTTTTCCCGCGGCGACACACCAACGGCGGCGCGCAAAAACCAGAAAGCAGCAGGAGCGCTTCCGGGTCTTTGCGCGCTGCCGCAACGGCGGCACTTCTGGGTTTTCCAGTTGGTGTGTCGCCACGGGAAAACTTTGGAAAGCCCTGATCTACATAGAGAAATGATGACGCCTCGTAAAAATTTAGTTGAGGAGCATCTACAATACCTGGGAATATCCTTCCAAGAACTCCAACAGAGGAGGAACTTCCTCTGTTCCTCAAAGGCTGTGTTGGCACAACATGCTTAACCTTGCTCATGAATGAACTCATTGTCTAGGATTGCACAATACACTAAACCCTAAATTAAGCTGTCGGGCTGCAATCACACAACAACTAAGGCATTAAGAAAAAAAAACACTGTTAAAATTAACCAAGCTTTCCATATTCCTAAAATCAAAAAGGAGGCCTGGAAGGGGCTTTTGAGATCATCTAGTCCAGTGTTTTTCAAACTCGGCAACTTTAAGATGAGTGGACTTCTGGGAGTTGAAGTCCACTCATCTTAAAGTTGCCGAGTTTGAAAAACACTGATCTAGTCTAACTCTCTGCTATTAGAAATTTACTATTATAGCATTCCTGACAGATGGCCAGGCCACCTTCCTGGAGTCCTGCAATTTTGGCCCAATTTGTTTTTTCTTAACTAAATGTTAAGAGAAACTAACCCTGAAGACTTTTTAGGTGACGCTCCTTTCTTTTATTCCCTAGGAAAAAGGGGGGGGGGGGGGGAAGGCTGTTTCCCACAGATGAAAAGATTGGATTCTCCCCCCCCCCCCCGCCCTTTTCAGAGAGGATTCTTTCTGTAACAAGCGCCCATTGGCTCTGTGCTGCTTTTGGAAGGCAAATGAGGGCATTTGGTCTTTGCATTATTTTCAGCTTGGCCACTCAGCACTGGGAAGAACCAAGAAGAGCAAATGCACATGGTAGTGTTTTCTGAGCAGAATTTACAAGCACACTGGAAAGAAAATCAGGCTGAAAATGCCTCTCTGGTCCCGTTCTCTGGAGGAGGGGAGGTTTATCATCTCCACCACAATTTAAAATACAGACAGTCCTCGCTTAACAACCATTCGTTTAGCAACGGTTCGGACTTACAACAGTGCTAAAAACCCAACTTATGACCGGTCCTTGCACTTACTACCATTGCCGTATTCTCGCAGCCACGTGATTGCGATTCGGGTGCTTGCAACTGGTTCGCGTTTATGACCATTGCAGCGTCTCGCGGTCACGTGACAGCCATTTTCGACTTTCCGAGCTGGCTTCCGGCAAGCAAAATCAATGGGGAACCAAATGATTTGCTTAACAACTGTGTGGTTTGCTTAATGACCATGTGATTTGCTTAACGACTGCCGCAAAAATGGACGTAAAATCGGGTTGGATTTGCTTAATGACCGCATTGCTTAGCGACCGAAATTCTGGACCCAATTGTGATAGTTAAGCGAGGACTACCTGTAACCTTCTCTTTTCCCACACATGGGAATCTAGATTTGTCAACTATGGGTTTTGCAAATGTTGATTGATTGACTAAGTACCATCAAGTCAGTGTCAACTCTTCGCAACCACCTAGGTAGATTTTCTCCATGATGATCTATCCCTAACCTGGTCTTTTGAGTCTTCCAATGGTATCTCCAAATGTGCTGGGATTGAAATGAGATACAGTAATTAAGGTCATTTGCATAATGACTCCTGATGTGTGTGATGTCCCCTGCAGACCCAACAGCAGAATTTGAAAACACCTGGAGAATGCCCTTTGGGGAAGGATGGAGTCAAGCAATAACCAGGAAGATCTCTTTCAATGGGCTGTTTCAAAAATCACATTGGGGGGAGGATCTGGATGGGGGTGGGTGTCAAGGAGAAATACCACAAGCTCTGATGCAGCCAGGATCAGGGCAGCCGGTTAGCCAAGCTACGGTTTCTCCCCACAAAATTGGTGCTCCTGGGAGCATAGATTATGGCACTGTTTCTCAGCCTCAGCAGCTTTAAGTTGTGTGGACTTCAACTCCCAGAATTCCCCAGCCAGCATGCAGAATTCTGGAAGAATTCTGGGAGTTGAAGTCCACACATGCTGGCTGGGGAATTCTGGGAGTTGGAGTCCACACATCTTAAAGTTGCTGAGGGTGAGAAACACTGGTCAATGGTGGCCAAAATCAGGATTCAAAGGCAGAAGCTTTGCTGGCTGGAAAAGGTGCTATGAGATTCCTTTGGATTCTGGGGGAGCCGCTTTGTCCATCTTTTAGTTCTAGTTGTTGTTGTTTATTCGTTCAGTCACTTCCGACTCTTCGTGACTTCATGGACCAGCCCACGCCAGAGCTTCCTGTCGGCCGTCGCCAACCCCAGCTCCCCCACGGTCGAGTCCGTCACCTCCAGAATATCATCCATCCATCTTGCCCTTGGTCGGCCCCTCTTCCTTTGGCCTTCCACTTTCCCTAGCATCAGCTTCTTCTCCAGGGTATCCTGTCTTCTCATTATGTGGCCAAAGTACTTCAGTTTTGCGTTTAATATCATTCCCTCAAGTGAGCAGTCTGGCTTTATCTCCTGGAGTATGGACTGGTTTGATCTTCTTGCAGTCCAAGGCACTCTCAGAATTTTCCTCCAACACCACAGTTCAAAAGCATCTATCTTCCTTCGCTCAGCCTTCCTTATGGTCCAGCTCTCGCAGCCATAGGTTACTACAGGGAATACCATTGCTTTGTCTATGTGGACCTTTGTTGTCAGTGTGATGTCTCTGCTCTTTACTATTTTATCGACATTTGTCATTGCTCTCCTCCCAAGAAGTAGACGTCTTCTGATTTCCTGGCTGCAGTCAGCGTCTGCAGTAATCTTTGCGCCTAGAAATACAAAGTCTGTCACTGCCTCCACGTTTTCTCCCTCTATTTGCCAGTTATCAGTCAAGCTGGTTGCCATAATCTTGGTTTATTTGAGGTTTAACTGCAACCCAGCTTTTGCACTTTCTTCTTTCACCTTCGTCAGAAGGCTCCTCAGCTCCTCCTTGCTTTCAGCCATCAAAGTGGTATCATTTAGTTCTACAGGAAACATTTTATTCATGTATTTATTTGACCGTATTTATAACCCACCCGACCCCAAAGGTTTTGCATCGGGGTCTTTAGCTACGGAAAGGCTGGGCTCCTACCGCATGTCAGGCGGGGAGTTTGTGTGTTCAAGTGTTGAGTGTTGACCTTGGCCCTCTTTTTGTAGCTTCTATCTCTCTGCAGGTTGGGTCACGAACTGATCCGGCATCAGGCTCTTTGCTCGTGACCAACTGAGAATTTGCTACCCCAGCAGTCAGCAGATACATCAGCCTAAAGAAGCAAATCTAACATATCAAAAACACTGGTGTGGCCTTCGACAAATTTATTTATTTATTTTCTACCCCGCCTTTATTATTTTTATAAATAACTCAAGGCGGCGAACATACCTAATACTCCTTCCTCCTCCTATTTTCCCCACAACAACAACCCTGTGAGGTGAGTTGGGCTGAGAGTGAGTGACTGGCCCAAGGTCACCCAGCCGGCTTTCATGCCTAAGGCGGGACTACAACTCTCAGTCTCCTGGTTTGCCATTGGCTCCTTCCTAGGGCTGAGAGACAGGGACTGGCCCAAGGTCACCCAGCCTGCTTTCATGCCTGAGGCGGGACTAGAACTCTCAGTCTCCTGGTTCGCCATTGGCTCCTTTCTAGGGCTGAAAGACAGGGACTGGCCCAAGGTCACCCAGCCTGCTTTCATGCCTGAGGCGGGACTAGAACTCTCAGGCTCCGGGTTCGCCATTGGCTCCTTCCTAGGGCTGAGAGACAGGGACTGGCCCAAGGTCACCCAGCCGGCTCTCATGCCTAAGGCGGGACTACAACTCTCAGTCTCCTGGTTTGCCATTGGCTCCTTCCTAGGGCTGAGAGACAGGGACTGGCCCAAGGTCACCCAGCCGGCTTTCATGCCTAAGGCGGGACTAGAACTCTCAGTCTCCTGGTTTGCCATTGGCTCCTTCCTAGGGCTGAGAGAGAGGGACTGGCCCAAGGTCACCCAGCCGGCTTTCATGCCTAAGGTGGGACTAGAACTCTCAGTCTCCTGGTTTGCCATTGGCTCCTTCCTAGGGCTGAGAGACAGGGACTGGCCCAAGGTCACCCAGCCGGCTTTCATGCCTAAGGCGGGACTAGAACTCTCAGTCTCCTGGTTTGCCATTGGCTCCTTCCTAGGGCTGAGAGAGAGGGACTGGCCCAAGGTCACCCAGCCGGCTTTCATGCCTAAGGCTGGACTAGAACTCTCAGTCTCCTGGTTTGCCATTGGCTCCTTCCTAGGGCTGAGAGACAGGGACTGGCCCAAGGTCACCCAGCCGGCTTTCATGCCTAAGGCGGGACTAGAACTCTCAGTCTCCTGGCTTGCCATTGGCTCCTTCCTAGGGCTGAGAGAGAGGGACTGGCCCAAGGTCACCCAGCCTGCTTTCATGCCTAAGGCGGGACTAGAACTCTCAGTCTCCTGGTTTCTAGCCCGTTGGCTTAACCATTAGGCCAAACTGGCTCTCAACGTTGCAGCATGAATGGCTTCCATCAATGCGTGTATTACAAAGGCCAACAAGCTGTCAGGGTCGAAGACAGCTTAATGATCTTTCAAAGAAAACATTCAGACACCTTGTCTGCATTCATAGAACAGGCCTAAAGATAGTTACAAAATTAACCCATTTTCTGGGTCCGCACAATGCGTTGTACCATTAACTAACCTTACTGACTGGGTTCACACATCCTGCTAATCTACAAAACGTCTAACCAAGGTTAACACCTCCCGAGCTTTGCATGGATTTCGAATGGAGCTTCTACATCCCTCCCAGATGTACCGAAGCATGTGGCACGAGAAAAGCTGATATATATGTTTCAACATACGCCCCCCTTGCATATGGGAATTGAAGTCCACACATCTTAAACTTGCCAAGTTTGAAAAATATGGGCATATCACATTAAATCATAAACGAAATACGTTTATGCCTCCTGCCTGTTCGTAGGTAGGAAGGAAGGAAGGGAGAGAGAGAGAAAGATCATGGATGGATGGATGGATGGATGGATGGATGGATGGATGGATGGATGGGATGGGATGGGATGGGATGGGATGGGATGGGATGGGATGGGATGGGATGGGATGGATGGATGGGATGGATGGATGGATGGATGGATGGATGGATGGATGGATGGGATGGGATGGGATGGGATGGGATGGGATGGGATGGGATGGGATGGGATGGGATGGGATGGGATGGATGGATGGATGGATGGATGGGATGGATGGATGGATGGATGGATGGATGGATGGGATGGGATGGGATGGGATGGGATGGGATGGGAGGGAGGGAGGGAGGGACTAACTTTAGCCACCAGCCAAGCTTACTTTGACTATTGTGTGAATTCACTCTTTCAATTTTGGCCCAAGCCAACGATGTCTATGCGTGTCTTGAGATGTAAGGCTGCAAGTATCTTAGGAGAAAAACAGTCTGGGATGCTGACCGAGGGGCATCCTGCAGAAGAGGAGGAGGAAATGGAAGCTGAGCAAAGCACCCCATCCCGACAGCCATCAACTGGCACTGACGATAACCAAACACAGTTTGGAGCAGAAAAAAAAAGATGAGGTAGAAGAGGAGAAGGAGTGTCATTAAAAGTCACAAGCTTTTGTCAGCTTCATGGTGTTTCTATAATAAACTCTTCCAGGCAACCCTGATGTTCCTAAGGACTAGAAACGTGCTTCCACTCAGAAAGGAGAGGCTTGTGCCTTAGCAAACACTACTGCGCTTCTGAGTGCTGAGCCAAAGGGATGAGACACCGAAGACAGCCTTCCAAATTCTACCAAAGGCTGCTGGAACAGCGAAAAGTAGCCGGGGGGAAGTTTAAGAAGGGTGCCCCAAAGAATGGAAGGTGGGGACATCCCGACTCCTCTCCCCAGTCACTTTAGTGCCGAAAAAGCCAAGCGCATGATGTAGCGCACACGTTTCCAGGAAACACAGTTCTGGAGTTATGTCCCACGGCCCCCTCTTGCTTTAACACTTCTCTCTGCTTGCGTGGAAAGGAACAGCCCCCCCCCCCCGCCCCCAAGGCCCAGGATCTGTTCTCTCCGGCTCCATCCAGCAATGGCAGGTGTCGAGAACCGAGAGACCCGGATTCTAATTCATTTGGGACTCGCGGGGGACTCGGTCTGCAGGGCTGACGCCGCCAGCAGTGTTCGCATTGATGTCCCCCCACCCGACACACTGCCGGTACATCTCGATCCATCCCCCCTCCCTGAGTCAACTGCACGCGCCGGGATTGCTGCACTTCCCTTGCTGTGGTCCTGCCAAGAAAACAAGCAAAACAGCTCTGGGACCAGCTTTCTCTTCGGGTCCCCACGTAGCATCGCCGCAGCAAGAACGGACGTCACCGGCCTGCTAATGTCATCAGACCCAAAGGGTACGACGTCGCCAGGATCCGCTTGCCTGACAGTTTGCAGGGTTGCCAAGGTAACCCGATCCTTCCCTGCCACGGATACAATCCGCTTAATGAGATTTCTTCCCCCCCCCCAAAAAAAGAAGCAAGCACTCTGCATGAAGGGAAGCAGACGGAAAACGCAGGCAGAAGAGCTGACGCATCCGCGACCCTTCCCGGATTGCTCGCCGAGATCTGCATGTACCCCCTTCTCCCAACGGGCAGGAAAACAAATAAAACCTCCAGGTGGAATTCATGCAGGGAGGCGCAGAGTGCCACATCACCTTCCTGGAGATACAGAGGGAAGAAACAAACACTGATGTCACAACAACAGCAGCTTATTTACTGCCCCAACCCAAGAGGAGTGTTTAATGCTTGCTGGGACAAAGGCAGGTGGCGTGGCGCAATTTTATTTAATCACGCTCTCTCTCCACCGAGTCTCTCCGGTGGTTAGGAATATAATTCGCACTGCACTCGCACAGTGATGGTAGACGCCAAAGAGCAGCTGCTTTGTATGCGCTCGACACCAGCCACGGGTCCATGTACCTCGAGAGCTGTTCTCCAAGAGGCTTCTAGCGATCGTTAATCAGATGCTCCCAGGGGTGATATTTACAAGCTCCAAACTCAAATCTCATCGTTGCTAGCACAGTTGACTAGATGTTATCAATAGCTGTATTATAGCTTTACCTTTTAGGTGTTACTGATTTTATTGTAATTTCTTTGATTGTTGTGAGCCTCCCAGTCATTGAGAGTCAGGTGGCATATATTATAATAAATTATTATGATTATGATTATGATTATGATTATGGTTGGCAGCAGAGCAGAGCGGGAAGCCATCAAGAACATGAAATTCTTACTATGTCTGTTAACATACATACATGGGAGTGGCTGTGGTCATGGAGCACAATTAACCAGGTTACTGAATTTTCTCAGTTTGTACAATATACCCACTATTAACTAACCAACTCTGGATTGCATAAGTGGCTATGGCAACCCCCCTCCCCCCAAATAAGATTTACATTAACCATGCTTAGCATGTTGTGCAACTTCATCCACTATGTTTTACTTGACGGGATGAAGGCAAAGGATGTCACTGTCTTCAAAAAGAGGAAAAAGGAAGTTCCAGGGAAGTACAGGACAATCCATACGTTAATACATGATATGATTGCAGAGCAGATCATATAGAGAGACTGATTTGTAAGCACCATGAAGACAATGCAGTGTCTACCTCAAGTCAGCATGGTTCTATCAAACTTATTTTATTTTTTAAATCAGATAATTTAGCAGTAAGCCTTAGTAGATCATGGGAATGCTGTAGATGTAACATACCTTGTTTTTAATAAAAAAATTAACAAAGTATCTTATGGCATTCTGAAAACCTACTCAAGTATGAGCTGGATGGCATCACAATTAAGTGGCTATATAGCTGGGTCAAAAATTGTACTCAAGTACTGCTCACCAATGATTCTTAATCAAACTTGAGATGAGTATTGAGTGGGATGTCACAGTCCTGGCACTGCACTCTTTTCAATTTTTTTTAATAACTTGGATGAAGATGTGGAGGGAATGCTTATTAAATCTCAAGGTGATGCAAATTTGGGTGGGATATTTCTAAAGATAGAAATAAATTTTGATAGCTTAGAGAAATGAGTGCAAAATAACAATAAAATGTGTCAGAGACAAATACAAAGTTCTTATCTTTAGAGACAGAAATCAAATTTACAAGTGCTTGGGCAGAATAATGGGCTGGATAAGGATTAATAAACTGAGACTCCATCCAGACAAGATGGAGATACTGTTTATGGTGGTGCATCTATCCAGCTGAGTGGTGCCCTGCGGGGGATTTTCATTCACCCTGAAGGATCAGGTTCACAGTTTGGGGGTGCTCCTAGGCCCGTCACTCTCACTGGAGGCCAGTTGGTCTCAATGGATAGAGGGCCTGCCTGCCTTCAGCTTCAGCTGATTCACCAACCGCGACCTTTCGTGGACAGAGACGGGCTCACAACAGTTACGTATGCTCCGGTAACCTGCCGGTTGGATTACTGCAACATGTCATGCAGGGGTTATCTTTGAAAGCGACTCAGTTCATTCAAAACAGGGTGGCTAGGCTGCCCACTGGGACTGGCAGATACGAACATGGCATGCCAGTCCTTCACCATCTAGACTGCCTGCCAGTCCACTTCCAGACCCAATTCAAGGTGCTGGTTGTGACCATGAGAGCGAGCCCTAAATAGCTGGGGACCAGATTACCTGAGGGAGCCCCATCTCCCATATGCACCGATCGGGACCTTAAGGTCGTCTAAGGAGACCCTCCTCCAGGTCCACCCCCAAGGGTGGCGAGATGAGGTGGCTCTCTTCAAAGGGGGAGCTTTTTCTGTGGTGGCACCCCATGGATGGGATTCCCTCCCCAGAAAGGCTCACCTGGCACCTGTCCTGGCATCACTTCAGTGCCAAGTGAAGACCTTCCCATTGTCCCAGGCTTTTGAACTGGCGTTTAATTCTTAGTTTTAGCCTTAGACCACCACGCTGCAGCCTAGTTTATATAGCTTTTATTTTGTATTTTATTTCATTTTATTGTATATATTTTAACTGAGATTGTGTGTGCGTGTGTGTCTTTTAGTGCGTTTTATTGTAACCCACCCTGAGAGCTTCAGTTAGTGAGCAATAATTTTTTTTAATAAATAAAATAGTAAAGTGAAGTGAAGTGAAGTGAAGTGAAGTGAAGTGAAGTGAACTGAACTGAACTAAACTAAACTAAACTAAACTAAACTAAACTAAACAAGACTAAACTATAGGATGAAAAATGCTTGGCTTAGTATCACTCCGGGAAAGCAAGTTCTTAGAACAGGAGCTGCTTTGCAGACTGAATATGAGGCAGCAATGTGATCTGGCTTCAGAAAAGGCAAATGCAATTCAGGCTGTACCAAGGGTACTCTAGTTTCCAAATCCTTGGAGGAACTTTTTAAATCCCTGAAAACTTGGGACACAGAAGGCCGTGACTTCTTCTCCATCATTCCAGAATGCAGAAGACAGAATAATGGATTTAAATTCCAGGAAGACAGACTCTGACTTGACATGATAAAAAATGTCCTAATGGTTCAGCAGTGAGACAAATGAACCGCTGACCCTGGTTTAGCATAAGACAGCAGCTTTTCAAAGACAACAGTACACCCTGGCTGCATTCACACAATATGCTTAAACAAAGCTACAGCGTTAATCCATTCAGAGTTTGCACAATGGACTGAATTGCGGACTCATCAGAACTGGGAGAATTTCCATCACACATTAACCAACAGCATCAACAGTCACGATGGACCCTCGCCAAGCTAACAGCGTTTGCAAATGCCCGGAATGGTTTTAATTCTTTGTTTGTTTGCTAACCAATTCCCAGCAAAGCCTCCAGTTGCGGCATTGCCAAATGGAGAAGGTGATTACATGCCCGCTGCCACTTCATTTCCCTATCTAAAATTCCTGCCCCCCCAAATAAGGGCTGGCAGATTAGCTCCAGAACAAAATGCTGGGCTCAGTTCCTTGCAAGAGCGATAGAGGAGAATGCACCGTATCGTTAACTTTGCTGGGTGCTTTTGCTAGGCACGGCTCCGGGGTTCCCACTTTCTGCTGAGTGTCTCGCAATACTGAGTAATAATAGAAGCACAATTAACGTGCAGTTCAAAGGGAGGGGGAGGCTTGGAAAGGAAAGAAACATGAATAAGACCAGGGCAAGAAGCAGACTGTCTTCACGTGACATCTTCGACTGGCTTCCCGATTCACTCATTTTCTGGGTTGGCACAATACACTGACCCCTATCCTAATCTGACCATGGTGGCCTTTGCAAGGCTATTAGAACGATCTGGGAGCAACAGATGAAGCCAGCCATGATGGTTTATAAGCCATGGGGTTGAGACAGTCTCTGTTCACCCAACGAGGTGAGACAAAGCAGGCCAGAGGATGATAGGTGAACGGTTCTGTCAGCAACGGGGACAGGAAAGTAAAGTTGCATGGATACATCTCATTTCTGTTTTAGTCAGAAGCTAATCCAGAAACAGGCTTAAGTTTGAGAGTAGAATGTTCCCTTCCTCCCTCCCTTCTTCTCATTTCTCATTCCCATCTCCTTCCTTCCTTCCTTCCTTCCTTCCTTCCTTCCTTCCTTCCTTCCTTCCTTCCTTCCTTCCTTCCTTCCTTCTTCTCATTCCCACCTCCCTCCCTCCCTCCTTCCTTCCTTCCTTCCTCTCATTCCCACCTCCCTCCCTCCTTCTTTCTTCTCATTCCCACCTCCCTCCTTCCTTCCATCTTCTCATTCCCACCTCCCTCCCTCCCTCCCTCCCTCCCTCCCTCCCTCCCTCCCTCCCTTCCTTCCTTCCTTCCTTCCTTCCTTCCTTCCTTCCTTCTTCTCTCCATGGTGTTTCTGGAATTATAGGCTATTCTGATATTCCTAAGGACTAGAAACTTGTTTTCACACATGTCGATGAAGGTTCTCAGTCATCCAGGTGGAACAGTCTGTGGCTTGAATCATGTCAACTGGATTTCTATTTTCTCAGTAGAAACGTTTCACTCCTTATCCAAGGAGCTTCTTCAGAAGAAGCTGAAGAAGCTCCTTGGATAAGGAGTGAAACGTTTCTACTGAGAAAATAGAAATCCAGTTGACATGATTCAAGCCACAGACTTGTTTTCACACAGAAAGAAGAGGATTATATCTTAGCAAATACTAGTAAATATTTCATTCCCCCATTGCCAACATTTGCTGGATCATGGAAAAAGCAAGAGAGTTCCAGAAAAACATCTACTTCTGCTTCATTGACTACGCTAAAGCCTTTGATTGTGTGGATCACAACAAACTGTGGCAAAGTCTTAAAGAGATGGGAGTACCAGACCACCTTACCTGTCTCCTGAGAAACCTGTATGTGGGTCAAGAAGCAACAGTTAGAACCGGACATGGAACAACCGACTGGTTCAAAATCGGGAAAGGAGTACGACAAGGCTGTATATTATCGCCCTGCTTATTTAACTTATATGCAGAGTACATCAGGAGAAATGCAGGGCTGGATGAATCACAAGCCGGAGTTAAGATTGCCGGGAGAAATATCAACAACCTCAGATATGCAGACGATACCACCCTAAAGGCAGAAAGTGAAGAGGAACTAAAGAGCCTCTTGATGAGGGTGAAAGAGGAGAGTGCAAAAGCTGGCTTGAAACTCAACATTAAAAAAACCCAGATCATGGCATCTGGTCCCATCACTTCCTGGCAAATAGAAGGGGAAGAAATGGAAGCAGTGACAGATTTTATTTTCTTGGGCTCCAAGATCACCGCAGACGGTGACTGCAGCCATGAAATTAAAAGACACTTGCTCCTTGGGAGGAAAGCTATGGCAAACCTAGACAGCATATTAAAAAGCGGAGACATCACCTTGCCGACAAAGGTCCGTATAGTTAAAGCTATGGTTTTTCCAGTAGTGATGTATGGCTGTGAGAGTTGGACCATAAGGAAGGCTGAGCGCCGAAGAATTTATGCTTTCGAGCTGTGGTGCTGGAGAAGACTCTTGAGAGTCCTTTGGACTGCAAGGAGGTCAAACCAGTCAATCCTAAAGGAAATCAACCCTGACTGCTCATTGGAAGGACAGATGCTGAAGCTGAAGCTGAAATACTTTGGCCACCTAATGCGAAGAGAGGACTCCCTGGAAAAGACCCTGATGCTGGGAAAGGAGAAGGGGACGGCAGAGGATGAGATGGTTAGATAGCATCACCGATGTAATGAACATGAATTTGAGTAAACTCCGAGAGACAGTGGAGGACAGGAAGGCCTGGCGTGCTATGGTCCATGAGGTCATGAAGAGTCGGACATGACTAAACGACTGAACAACAACAACAACAACAACAATTATTAATCAAACACCCCAATCACAATTTGTAACTCTAGACACCTTACCACCCTTCCAGTAAAGCAAGAAAGCAAAAAAACCCCAAACCCAATAATAACAAAACAACATCATCTCCCATATAGACTACTGCAATGCGCTCTACATGGGGCTACCCTCGAAGAGTATCCGGAAGCTTCAGCTGGTCCAGAATGCGGCCGCGCGGACAGTTATGGGTGCTGTAAGATCGGCCCATGTAACACCACTGCTGCGCGAGCTGCATTGGGTTCCAGTTTGCTTCCGGGTCCAATTCAAGGTGTTGGTTATCACCTTTAAAGCCCTACATGGCACGGGGCCAGGTTACCTGAGGGACCGTCTCATCCCCGGAACATCGACCCGCCCCACTCAGTCATGCAGAGAGGGCATGCTAAGGATCCCATTGGCAAAAGAGTTCCATCTAGCGGGGTCCAGGAGGCGCGCCTTCTCTGCAGTTGCGCCCGCCCTTTGGAATATCTTGCCCCTGGAGCTGAGGCGAGTTTCTTCGCTCCCGAGCTTCCGGAAAGACTTGAAGACCTGGTTCTGCCGCCTGGCTTGGGATGGGAATGCCAATAGTTCCTCTTGGGAGTGGCTGGTGCCATGAAACCCGCCTTATTATTAACATCTTTCTGTTTGGGTTTTATATGTAAATTATTGTTGCTGTAATTTTATATTTTTAACTTATTATTGTGAACCGCCCAGAGTCCCCAGGTGTGGAGGAGATGGGCGGTGATACAAATTTAAATAATAAATAAATAAATAAATAAATAAATAAATAAATAAATAAATAAATAAAATAAAATAAAACACAATGCTCTATCTAGGTCTGCATGTGCAGACGGATGGTTTTAGATGGCCAGCCAGCCAGCCAGCCAGCCAGAGAAGGTAATTTTCTACCTTGTTACTAGGGGTAGGGTGCCATTCCCTTCTTGTGTCTGATAGAAGCTGAAGCCCTTTGCCAAAGAGGGGGCTTCATCCCCCTTCCTTTGTGGCTGGGTGTGGAACCTGCACTGAGCAGAGCCAGGATCTTGGCCCAAACTCCAGGGCAGCCTGGGCCCTGGCGGGAGAACCGGTTCCCTCTGATTGCCCCAGAATAACCTGCAGTGCCTCTAAATCAGCCAGAAACGCAGGATCTTAATTGCCAATTTGTAAATATTTGGTGGCTCTTCAGACAGGGACAACAATGAATACATTTTTTCAAAAAGAGGCTTCTGCTTCAAAAAGGGGAGACCGCTGAACAGAGGAGCAATGAACGGAAATACGCTCACGTTTAATCCACTGGATAAAGAGACGGAGACCAAGAGCCATCCTGGACGGGCTCGTCCGCAATAGAGGAAACAAGAGTTTCTACAATATCATGGTTCTGAAGCTTTGCCAAAGCAGATTTTCATCTCACTGCAGGTTGAACCGGATATTCCCCTAACCAAAAGGGACCTGTTCTTCTTTTTGACCCACGCAGCTGTTTCATGCGCAATACACAGACTAGGGCCTGCAAGGAATCAGGTAATTCCTAGTTCACCCTGAATCAGACCATTGTAAGAAGCCATCATTTGTGGAATTCACACAATGCTTTCAAAGCTCTATATTATCATTGTTGTTGCTGTTAGATTTGGCACCGCCTGAAGATCTAGCATTCGCACAATCTGCTAAGTTTAGCTAGTATTAATCTTGATTGGTTCGATGGTTTGTGGCCCGGCACATTGTCCCCACACAGTTACATTATGACTCAATGTACTGTGCAAATCTAGAAAATGAGCTGCTTCTCTGCACCAGAAGGGGATTCCTGTACAGTACTGGAATCTCGAATGTCCCTTCTCATCCGCACTTTCTACGATTCTGCAAGACTTAGTTTTCACACTGTTAAGGTAAAGGTAAAGGTTCCCCCCGCACAGTCGTGTCCGACTCTAGGGGACGCTGCTCATCTCCGTTTGTTAGCTGAAGAGCCAGCGTTGTCCGAAGATGCTTCCGCGGTCATGTGGCCACATGACGCGTGCGGAACGCTGTTACCTTCCCACCAAAGTGGTACCTATTCATCTACTTGCATTTGCATGCTTTCGAATTGCTAGGTTGGCAAGAGCTGGGGCGAGTGTGGGAGCTCACTCCGCACGCAGGGCTAGGGATTCGAACCTCTGAACTTGCGATCTTCCGATTGAGAAGCCTGGCATCTTACCCGCTGAGCCACCACACCCCTTTTTCACACTGTTAGCAAACCAAAAAAACAAGGTAGGAACACATCTGATCGCTGCAGAAATAAAGGACTGATGGAAACAGGCCACTCCATTCAAAAGACGGAGCCAAGCTTTTTGTTACCCAAGACTGGAAGGAAAATGAAACACAGGAAGATCTGAACCAGGTTTCTATAAATAGGGCCAGCTTTTCAGTCACAGCAGTGGCTGAAATTCTTTTGGTTATGGTTTTCAATAAATATTCCTTATTCGAGTTCTTGGATTTTCTTGTGAGTTTTCCAAGTGGTTCCAGTCTTGTGAACAGATTTGGTAGCCAAATGACTCCATGACAAGAGCTGGGCTATCTGCTGCCAGGAATTTCCCAGTAACTTCCAAGATCCTGCATTTATTGGAGGGCCACTTCCAAGATCCCGAGGGTCGTGAGGGCCACAGGGGGGACCTTGCCCTACAGCTGGCATTTGACGCTCTCAATTCTGAAAACGGGGCTCCGTAGCACTCAAAAGATAAGGACCTTTCCTAAAGTTGCTCACAAAGGTCCAATGACTTGCTGCACATGGATCCGAGGGTCTTCCACGGCTGAACGATGTCTCCCTGCACAATGGTTTAGGAATCCATACGTGGCCAACAGCAAAAAAGTAAAAAAGGAGAAAGGAACAGCAGGGAGGCGTTTTGACTCCTTCCCTGCAAAACCATCCCAAACCTGCAAATTCCTTCTCTGCTTGAGACACCATTGGACCAGCGTGCAGCCAATTTGCAATCGTGAGAAATGCTGTTCTCCCTTCTCCTTTCTCAACCAGGCAAGCTGGCATCAGTTATAACCTCTCACAGCTCAAGGGAGAGCAAATGAATCTTGATTTCTTCCCCTGAAGCCAGTGAATCTTTCATATAGCCACTGTAGAAGGAGAGCAGTGATATTAAAAGCTTCTTCTGCCTTTGAATAAAATTTGCTAGTCGGAAAGGGAGCTAGCAGACTCCTTCTCATTTTTAATACGGCCAGAAAGCCAAGACACATCCCCATTTCTGCAGCCCTGTTGAGGGGTGTTCCAGCCAGCCATCACAGCAAGCCAAAGGCAATTGATAACCCTCCCCAATCAATCAATCAATCAATGCCCCAGGAAAATACAGGAGGAAGGAGGCAGAAAAAGCTTACAAACTACTGGACTCCAGCAACTTGGCATTTTCCACCCGCAGCTGAACTGTATTGAGCACATCTTGCAACTGTTCCAAGAAAGTCCAGAGGTTAAAAATTGCACCATATATTTACTTCTAGTTTCCAGAAACTAGCAGATAAGCAAGGCTGTTCAGTGAATTAATGGCCTTTCCCTTAAACCTGAGCATTTCAGAGTCCTTACCCAGAATCATAAAAAACTATCCAAGCGAAGAACGTCAATGGCCCTCGGGGGGGTTGGCCTGAAGCTCACCAGAATTTAGCTAGCGCGGCTGATCACAACCTTGGGATATTTGAAGGAATTACATGGTGCCCTTAGGCATGTGCAGAGTGCCTTAAGCCAAGTGGCCAAATACAGCCAGAACAAATCTGAAGTCGGTCTAAACTGGGGTCATGAACAAGTGACAAGATCTCTCACTGGATTTACCGTACATTCACTAGAACAGGGCTTTCCAAACTGTGTGTCGCGACACAGTACTGTGTTGCCTGGGGGCCCCAGGTGTGTCGTGAGACAACCTGGAAGTGCTGATGGCGCACTGCTGCTGCCGTGCGCGACAGCGCGCGCAGCAGTGGCGGCGGCGGGGGGCCATCAGCGCTTCCGGGTTGTCGCGCGACACACCAGGGCGCTGATGCCGCGCTGACGCAGCCGCCACAATGCACAAAAACCCGAAAGCGTGGCGGCGGCAACCCGGAAGCGCTGCCACTGGCGCTTCCGGGTTTTTGCGCGCCGGCCGTTTGTGTGTCGCCAACAGCAAAAGTTTGGAAAGCCCTGCACTAGAAGGTGACCTGGCAGAGCCAACCCGTTTCCCCCTCCTCCCCCAGGATGATCTTAACCCTTCGCACTTCCAGCTGAAAGGATCAGGTACCGAGTGGTGGAAAATATCTTCTCCATGCCCGACCCTGCAAAAATGCTGCGAGACGGAGGGGCAAACCCACCCTGCCGGGTTGGTCTTAAACAACTTTCCATGTTCCCTGACTGGCTGGAACCCTTCTGTTCTTAATAGGGAGAATTCCTCCCACTGAACACTTCCTTTGGCAGGAGACACAAGAGGCAGGGATTGCAAAGACGTCTTTGGTTCTCTGGAGTCAGGGGAGGCGAGGGCTGGGGGTTGGTCTGCCTGCCTACCGTTGACTTATTTGCTTTAAGATCGTCTCAAATGGATTAACTTTTAATACATAGCAGCTGATGCTGCAGATCCAACCATCTGTTCATCAGGATGAGGAGGAAACGAGCAAGTGAGCTGGGCCCGGATGCGAAGGGAGCAGGGGTAATAAAATAAAATAGACCCTCACATGGAGGAACACCGAGTCGTGAACAACAGCTGCACGGCCCCTTTTCATCATCAACGGCCCTGTCCAACCCAGCCAAGAGTGAAGCTACGTTTCTGCAAGCTTGAAGGCTTCCGTAGTTTTCATAATCCTTCTCCCCCAGAATAAAAATAAAAATGGTACAAATGTTCTGCAAGGTTGCATCACGATCCCATCCCAGCAGCCTTACGGGGACAATTTAAATTTTTTTTGCAAGGCCCTGGGAGTTTGTTGTGCTGGTCGGGAGGAATTCCAGCGAAAGGCAGAAGTTATGAAGAAGAGTGAAGTCACTGCCTTCCTTTAACCCCCCCCCCCCCCCGTTAGGGTTAGGGTTATCCGACCCCAAGGGAGATTTCTGAACAAAATAATGCCCTACTGGCCGTGTTTGCACCACACAGTCAACAAGGCCAGAGAGAGGTCTTGAGGCCAGTTTCAAACAACATGCTAAACCTTAGCTGGTGGAGGACGTTATGCAAACCCTGTCCTAAATGTACAAGGTTTTGTGTGAACCCAGAAACCAGGGTGTTTCGAGAACCAGATTAAGCATGTGGCTTGGACTCAGTAACTGGGACTTGGGAAGACATTTTCTCCATTGCTACAGAGAAACAAGACAGATGTTGCTTTCAGCTTGTTGGAGAAGCTGGATGCACAACTTGGCTCATGTGGTATCTCCAAGGTTAGCCCCCTGTTCAGTCTAGCGCAGTAGCCTTGCTGTAATGGATGAGCTCTACTCATCTAAGCATGGATTTGGGTGCAAAGTCATGCCTTCTTTCCAGCAAACAGTTGGAAGCTTTGAAATGTTCCACACGAGGAGCACTCGCCCGCCCCCTGTGTTCCCAGTTCAAACCCTCTTTCCCAAGATCCTTGAATTAAAACCAGGTCTTCAGCCCTCGAGATAATTACCCTGACAGAAGATTGCAAATATTTCTGTTGCTTCTAGGAAAAAGAAAAAGAAAGATGCGTGGCAGCTACAGAGCAGCATTCGTCCTTTGGAACAGCAAAGACCAGAGGAAGTCAAGTCTTTGTTGCCTTGGGGCTCAGCCGTGGCTCAAAAGAGCTTTGATGCCATGGCACGCTGGGAAGCGCCCTGTGCCCACGCAGAAAACGGGACTGTGGCCCCAACCGTGGTCTTTGTAGATCGTTCGCTCACAATCTCTTCCTGAATCCCCCGCAGCTGCTAATCGGTGCCCTGAAAAAGCAGCCATTTGTTTTCTCAGGGCACCAAAACCTTGGCAGCCAAAACCTCCTGCTCCTGGCGCCCAACAGGGGAGGGCCCAGACTGGGAACAGGGACCGGCCACACCCAGCGGCCTCTCGCTCTTGGAATGGATGGGGCACCAACAGCTTCAAAGGCCCTCTGGCCACCTCCCTCCTGGCGATGCAAAATCCAGGAGTGCCTCATGTGGCACTGGAAAAGCTGGACTCTGAGTCCCAGGTGCAGGGACCCAGGGAAGGGAGAGGATGCTTTTTCAACCAACCGTCTTACTTTGATTCCCTAAGATATCATGAATCAGGAGTCTGGCAGCACCTTTTCAGACTACCACATTTTATCCAAAGGCATCTGAGAAGCTTCTGACTTCGGGCTACTGTAGATTGACATGGCTCTCCTCCTATGAGATCTCATGAACAGCCCTTAAATAACTATCCAGAAAGCATGAAAGGTGGTGCATCTCTTCCTGTTCAACAGGGCCTGCAACGGTGTGCGGTAGAAGAGAGGGAGAAAGGGGCTGTGACTTCTGCCCCCACCTCTAACCCTCCCCCTGCAAGTTTGGAGCCTAAACATTTTGCCCATATTTGCATGGATTTATGCTGTGAAATAAATGTGTGGGGCATGAAATAAATGTGTGGGGCGTGGTGGCTCAGCGGGTAAGACACCAGGCTTGTCGATCAGAAGATCGCAAGTTCGGAGGTTCGAATCCCTAGCCCTGCGTGCAGAGTGAGCTCCCGCACTCGCCCCAGCTCTTGCCAACCTAGCAATTCGAAAGCATGCTAATGCAAGTAGATGAATAGGTACCACTTCGGTGGGTAGGTAACAGCGTTCCGTGCGTGTCATGCGGCCACATGACCGTGGAAGCGTCTTCGGACAACGCTGGCTCTTCGGCTAACAAACGGAGATGAGCACCGGCCCCTAGAGTCGGACACGACTGCACAACTGTGCGGGGGGAACCTTTACCTTTTTATGCTGTGAAAAATCTGCGTCAGATTTTCTGCCAGACGTTTGGAGATCAGGGGGCGGGCACGAAAGTCTTTGCATCACGGAGGCCTCGCCTGGACTCCACAGACGCACAAGGTTCCTTGTGCCTAAGCAGATAGTTTGGGGGAGGCAGGTGCCTAAAATATGAGCTGGTTTAAGGCAATTTAATTTAATTTAATTTAATTTAATTTAATTTAATTTAATTTAATTTAATTTAATTTAATTTAATAATTAATTTAATTTAATAATTAATTTAATAATTAATTTAATAATTAATTTAATTTAATTTAATTTAATTTAATTTAATTTAATTTAATTTAATTTAATTTAATTTAATTTAGAGGGGCGTGATGGATGGTTCAGCGGCTAAGACGCCAGGCTTGTCGATCGGAAGGTCGCAAGTTTGGAGGTTCGAATCCCTAGCCCTGCGTGCGGAGTGAGCTCCCGCACTCGCTCCAGCTCTTGCCAACCTAGCAATTCAAAAGCATGCAAAGGCAAGTAGATAAATAGGTACCACTTCGGTGGGAAGGTAACAGCGTTCCGCGCGCGTCATGCCGGCCACATGACCACGGAAGCGTCTTCGGACAACGCTGGCTCTTCGGCTAAGAAACGGAGATGAGCACCGGTCCCTGGAGTCGGACACGACTGTGCAGGGGAAACCTTTATCCCAAGGCAATTTATCTGGGAACATCCCAGCAGCACCAACTTTGCCCAGATCCTATCACAGGAGGCAACGGCTTTTTCCCACCCCTTCCTGTCTCCCTCGTCTAACCTGTTGGGTCCTTGGCTTGTAGGGCGAGCTGCTTTCCAAGTCTGCAAGGATGCTGGTCAAGGAGTCGATCTCGGCATCCAAGCTGGAGCGCCGCTCTTCCAACGTCTTGCCACCAGAGTTGACCTGGGAGAGGAAGAGAAAGAGATACCCCCAAAGATGCTTTGGAAATGGTTCAACGTAGCATGAAAGTTGGACACGTTTTCATTACCCAGAGACATTTAGGGATTCCCAAACCTTGGGACAACCTTGTAGCTGAGGACCCGCTGCCTCATTGGAGTTTTCAAACTAGGTTCAGATAGCTTCAGGTAGGGGAGAGTTTAGGGATCTCTGCACTGAGCAGAAGATTGGATAAGCTGGACACAAAGTTCCTTCCGTTTTATGATTCTAAAGAGATCGACAGTTGTTGGCTGCTGTGATCAAGTCTACCGAGAAGATGAGAAGGGGGCGGGAGGAGAACCAATCAACTCGGTCATACGACCATTTGGGGCGTTTTTAATTTTTAATCCCTGCTTTCCACCAATCCTTGCAATTTTGCTTCTCAACTGCAGGGTTCACACGTGGGCAAAGCCACATCCTCTCCCAATGGAATTTGGGGGAGGGCTGAGAGTCACATGTCCTGGCAGGAATCCAATGACTGCTGGCTGAAAAGAGTTGGATCCTTTCAGGATCAGAACAAAAACAGAATTCCTGGTCTTTACTTTCCTTCCCCAAGGAAAGACAGAACTTGGAGAAGCTCCATGGAGTTGATCTGATGGGCGTAAGACACTTACTCACAGATGTAAGGTCTACAATTTGGAACACCTTTGCGTTGGTCTTAAGTAGGACCCATCTCTCTGCTTTTAGGGAAGTGGCTGATGTTCCTCGCTCATCCCAGAACTTGAAGAAGGGTGGGCTTGCCCCCTTCTAGGTTGGGAAACTCTTCCTTGGAAGATTAGCATTGTCGGTTTGGCCCTTAGCTTTGCCCTTGACGGATGCAAGAGATGGGCAGCTTGCAGAAGACCAAGGTCACCCAACACCCTTAACCAAGTCAGGTGAAGACCAAACAGCTGCATTTGCACCACATGCTAAGCTGGGTTGTCATTTTTTCCCTCTGTTTTCACTGTGTGGGTGCATGCACACACACACACACACACACACTTATTTATTTGTTTGTTTATTTTCTATCCCACCTTTATTATTTTTACAAATAACTCAAGGCGGTGAACATACCAAATACTCCTTCCTCCTCCTATTTTCCCCACAACAACCCTGTGAGGTGAGTTGGACTGAGAGAGAGGGACTGGCCCAAGGTCACCCAGCTGGCTTTCATGCCTAAGGCGGGACTAGAACTCTCAGTCTCCTTGTTTCCCATTGGCTGTCTCCTAGGGCTGAGAGTGAGTGATTGGCCCAAGGTCACCCAGCTGGCTTTCTTGCCTAAGGCGGGACTAGAACTCTCAGCCTCCTGGTTTGCCATTGGCTCCTTCCTAGGGCTGAGAGACAGGGACTGGCCCAAGGTCACCCAGCCGGCTTTCATGCCTAAGGCAGGACTAGAACTCTCAGCCTCCTGGTTTGCCATTGGCTCCTTCCTAGGGCTGAGAGACAGGGACTGGCCCAAGGTCACCCAGCCAGCTTTCATGCCTAAGGTGGGACTAGAACTCTCAGCATCCTGGTTTGCCATTGGCTCCTTCCTAGGGCTGAGAGACAGGGACTGGCCCAAGGTCACCCAGCTGGCTTTCATGCCTGAGGCTGGACTAGAACCCTCAGTCTCCCGGTTTGCCATTGGCTCCTTCCTAGGGCTGAGAGAGAGTGACTGGCCCAAGGTCACCCAGCCGGCTTTCGTGCCTAAGGCGGGACTAGAACTCTCGGTCTCCTTGTTTCCCATTGGCTGTTTCCTAGGGCTGAGAGTGAGTGATTGGCCCAAGGTCACCCAGCTGGCTTTCATGCCTAAGGCGGGACTAGAACTCTCAGCCTCCTGGTTTGCCATTGGCTCCTTCCTAGGGCTGAGAGACAGGGACTGGCCCAAGGTCACCCAGCCGGCTTTCATGCCTAAGGCGGGACTAGAACTCTCAAGAACTTTCTCAACCTTGGGCATTTTAAGATGTGTGGACTTCAACTCCCAAGGCTGGCTGGGGAATTCTGGGAGTTGAAGTCCACACATCTTAAACTGGCCAAGTTTGAAAAACACTGCTTTAGATGACCTCTTCCAACTCAAGGATTCTATGTGATGCCCAATCAAAGGAAACCTTATGCTAGCTGTAAGGTTATGACCTAATTCACACAACATGTTCATTCCACATGGACCCACACCACGCAGACCTACAAACTCTCCAAACCTGTCTTAGCCCAGACCACCACATTGTACAACCCCCCCCCCCGAATGTCAGCATTTCATTAGGATTCAGACCGTAAACCAGCACTCTTCTTTTTTTACCCCCCCGCCGACCTCTTTTTTGAAGTCCTTTCTGCCCAAATCTGGCGGCCCTGTTTTCTGCCATTTTTACGCAGGGAGCCCAATTTAGCAAGCAACCTTAAGAGAACGGAACAAATCAGGAAATCTCAGGGAACCCCAAAAATCCAACAGTTCAGTCTGAGTTACGTGTATTCTGTATTATTGGAAAGGAAATCTTGAAATCTCTCTCCAAATCCCAGGGAGAAAACGCAGCAACCCCAGAAGGTTTTGGCTGCACTCATGTGTGCGACCCAGCCCACTTCATTCTGGAATTTTATTTTTATTTATTTATATTTCAAATTTAGTCACCACCCATCTCACTAAAAGGTGGCTTAATGCCTTTTAAGATGAAAAGTAAAAATAAAGTCTCCTTTCAGTCAAGCTCAACTCCTGGTGACTTCAAGGCAAAGCCTTGTAATTTTCTTGGCATTGGTAGAGAAATGGTTTCCTGTTGCCTTTTTCCAAGAAGTACCTTTGACTTCTCAGTTTAGGCTACCGTCCTGGGATCTCCTTGTGGCCTCCCATCCAGGTGCTAACAAGGCCTGATTCTGTTTAGCTTTTCAAATCAGGCAAGATTGGCTCAGTGCTGCCACCTAGCTGGATTAATAGTGTTAGAAAAGTGTTCAGAGGTTCATTTCTATACATTCTATACTCCCAGAATTCCCCAGCCAGCGAGTTGAACTCCACCCATCTTAAAGTGGCCAAGGTTGAGAAACACTGATCTGGATCATGATCAAGGCCTACTCAGTGTTCATAACAGCTCCTCCAAGTGGCTGCTACAGAGCAACTCCCGAGAAACTGGGAAGACTGCCTCTTCCTTTCCTTTTTAATTAATAAAATTACAGCTCAGAGCTCATTATCAATAATTACGGCCACCGCCGCACTTCCTAATTCTTTGCCCACTTCCACCCCTGCTGATCCTCACCCTCTTCCGGGGCGACATGAATTAATGCTTAATGAGCTCTTCAATAGAATACACAGCCTGGGATGGCAACGCGGCCTGGCCGAATAATCGGAGGCGGAGGCAGCCTTGGCACCGGATGAATCTGCCGTTCCTGGAAACGGACAACCCGCCAGAGTGGCTTGCAGAGGTTTGCCAAAACCAAGACAGCCCTGCGGCCCCTGGAAAGCCGGCTGCGATGCTCCTCTTGCTATGGAGACGAGCCTTCCTGCGATGCATTTCATCTCCTCACCCTTCGCATCAAGCTGTTCTTTAAATCAAAGCTGCCTACTGGCACCGCCACCATCATCACAGTTAGTAGTAGTGGCGCTCACAATATTAGCACATCTACGCAACCTTTGGGGATATGCGTGATGTCTGATGTCTACTGTCTCAATAATCTCCATATAGGGACAGCCAGAGATGTTTGCCTGGTGTTGTATTAATATGTTTGTTTGCCTGGAATTCAGTAGGATTCTTTGAGGTGGCACGTCACCACCCAAAGCTTACCGTGAAGGGTGGCTTATACCTTCCCTTCATGTACGAATAAACAGCAGGTTAGGAGATCAGCTGTCACTCTTCTCCGGCTCAGTTTCTAGGTTACTCTCATTCCAACATGCTCCTAAATGCTCCACGGTATATGCTACACCCCAGAGGACCCCCACAGAAATGGGGAAAAGGCTTGCTTGAGTGTGCAACGTGACTCCAGTATATTGGATTGGTTTGTAGTTCAGTATAGTGTGTGAATGCAGAAAATGGATTGAAAACTAGGTAAAATTGGTTGCAGGACGGAGCTACATGCGTCTTCACCTGGCTGAGGACCCTGAGGCAGCCAGCTATGGGATGAGAGGAAAGGGTTTGGCTGCTATGGATCCTGGCACCGTCAGGACCTTGGACAGCTCCACAGCAAGAGAGACGTTGCCTCAGCACCTTCCCCTAAGGATGATGCAAGCACAGGGAGTCCTCAAATTACGACCGTTCATGTAATGACAATCCGAAGTTACAACGACCTCAGAATGGATGCTTTACAGCCTGTAAAGCTCTTCTGAGCATGGCAAAAGGTCGCACACACCCCCGCGGTCACAATCGCATTTTGGGCACTTGGTAGCCAGCTCACATTTACGACTGGTTGCAGTGTCCCGTGGTGACGTGTTTTGTTACTTTTTTTGCCGTTTTCCAGCAAAAAACACTTATTGGGGAAGCTGGATTTGCTTAACGACCTGTGATTCGCTTAACCACCACCATAAAAACGGTCGTAAAATCGGGTCCGGTCACATGGTGACTCGTCTTAAGACTGCAACAACTTACGATGGAAATTCCAGTCCCAATTGTGGTCGTAAGTCAAGGACTACCTGCATTTAGCTTCCCGCAATTGGGAGGGCGAAGGTTCACAAAGAGATCCCTGGGGTGGGGGGCCCTGGCTGTGTCCCATGCCCTTATCAACATGCAGCCAGACTTCTGCAATGCTGTTTCCATGGGGCTGCCTCTGAAGACCACTCAGAAGCTGTGGCTGGCGCAAAACGTTGCTGACTGGGGCTATGATCACACGAGACCCACTTTGCAGGCTCTGCACCGGTTCCCAGGAGCCTTCAGGGCTGGTTTTGGCTTCTCCAAACAGAGACAACCCATCCAAGGAGGTCCTCCCGGGAGAAGCTGCTGGTGGAGCCCCTGTTCTGTGAAGGGAGAAGGGGCTGTTTTTCCATCATGGCACCCATTCTCTGGAACAGCTTCTCTCCAGGAAGGAGATCCCCCCACCCCCCATTCCTAGGAGTGGTTTTCTGAAGGCTCGCAACGTCTGTCTTCTGGAGTACTTCTGGGCCGTGTCTGCTCGCCCTCATTATGATGGTTTATGACTACTACGGTTACTGTTGGTTTTGACCCCATGAGCTCCTTGGGGACTTTGGTGTTCCTACAGTTGTGGGTTAAATCTCTTCCTTTGTTTATTTATATTGCAATCAATACTTTATTATAATTGTTTACCCTGGAAGCTTTCTTGCCTTTTATCTTGTTGTAAGCCGACAGGCGTCCGACTGGTTCGGTGGCATGATCATTTAATAAACAATAATATGCCATGAACTGCACTCGTTGAGTCCTTGATGGGCTCTTCACCCACCATATATGCTGTTTGTGGGGTGGAAAGAACGTTTGGAAACTAAAAATGGGAGAAGCATCGCTCAGCAACTGATCACGGTCCAAAGGATTCACAGCAAAATCTGGATTGGGTTCTCACTACCCTCCATTAGGCCTGTTGGAAGAGATCAGGCATGCTGTAGATTCAACAGTGTGTGTGCAGTGGTAGAGTTGTTGGGCACCCAGAAACACACACACCCCTTTGCCACAAAGTGGCTTTAGGCCAGTCACTCTCTGAGCCCAGCCTACTTTACAGGGTTGTTGTTGTGGGGAAAAGTGGGAGGCTCCTCTGAATGAAAGGTGGGATATAAATCTAACCAATAAATAAACATTCCAACTGCATAAACTGGTTATGAATTGAATCTTCTTTCAATCAACCATCACTAACTCAACGCACAATATTTGTGTAGGTGCTGCTGGTTTATGTAATGTACTGTTGGAAAAAAAAAACTAGGTTAAGGCAACCAAACCTAGCATGTTGTGTAAATGTGGCTGCCAGAACCTGGTTAAGTACAGGTAGTCCTCGCTTAACAACCACAATTGAGACCGGAATTTTGGTTGCTAAACGAAGTGGTCATTAAGCGAATCCAACCCGATTTTACAACCTTTTTTGTGGCGGTTGTTAAGCAAATCACCATGGGCATTAAGCAAACCACGTGGTCGTTAAGCAAATCATGTGGTTCCCCATTGATTTTGCTTGTTGGAAGCCGGCTGGGAAGGTCGAAAATGCTGATCACGTGACCACGGGACGCTGCGACAGTCTCTTCGATTGGTACAGTCATAAATGCGAACCGGTTGCCAAGCACCCAAATCATGGTCACATGACTGCGGGGACACTGCAATGGTTGTAAGTGTGAGGAGCGGTCGTAAGTCGGTTTTTTCCAGCACCATCATAAGTCAGAACTGTCACTAAACGAATGGTTGTTAAGTGAGGACTACCTGTAGGTTGTGAACCATGGCTTGTGTAAGATAGGGTTTCCATTAGAGCTTCTACAAAATGCCTTCACTCACCAGGAAATGCATTTCTTGCTTCCCATCTTCTGAATGATGTACATCTTTGTTTCAAATTCAAATATTTTACCACGTCTACAGCTTGCATCTACTGCTTTCTAATCTTTGCACTTCCTCCAAGCCATTTTTTGCCTCCGACAGGGGAGGAAGGCAGCATCAAGGGCCAGACAGGCTCTCAAATCTCCTTCTGACAGTTTAAAACAAAGCAGAATCTGGTGAAAACAGGAGATATCCCACGAGGCCTCGTTCGTCTGCACTTTATCTGCTTCTCCATTGCCTCCCACTGGCCAAACACCGTCCATCCTAACTGAGCAGAAAGCTGATTTGATGCACACACACAAAAAAGCCCTCTCACATCGCCAGGGCTTCACAACAACCACTTCTAGCATGTGGAGTGCATGAAAAACAGGGTGGGATTCACATTTACAACCACATCTTTCAGGTTTACTTTCCTGCCAGAAACGATATTAGCTCTGGTGGAGATGTTCTTAGATCACAAAATGTAAGGGTTGGAAGACACGCAGGAGATCATCTTCTCCAACCCCCCTCTCAATGCAGGAATCTACCATTAAAGCAGGGGTCCCCAACCTGTGGGCCGCGGCTTGTTAGGAAGTGGGCCGCGGGGCTCCTGCCTCAAACCCCCCCCCCGGTGCGCGCGATTGGCTCCCGCCTGCAAACCCCACCCCCGGTGCGCGCGATTGGCTCCCGCCTGCAACCCCCCCCCCCCAAGTCCATGGAAAAATTTTCTTCCGCGACTGGTCCCTGGTGTCAAAAAGGTTGGCTAAAGCATCCCCAACAGAGAGCCAGCCAGCTTCGGCTTAAGCATCTCCACGAAACAGAGACTCCCAAGGGAGTCTCTTCCGTTATTAAACAACCCTTACCTTTAGAACGTAAGAATATAGCATAAGAACGTCAGCCATGCCCTGCTGGATCAGACGCCTGGCCCATCTAGTCCAGCGGTCCGTTCTCCCAGTGGCCAATCAACAGTCCCACTGCCGCCAAGGCTAATACCTAGAGATCCCCAGGACTTCTATGATTTGCTCCAACCCTTTTTTGAATCTAGCCAAACTGGTAGCCAACACCACATCTCAAATTCCAAAGTTGAATTATGTGTTGCATTAAAAAAATTCCTTTTGTCTGTCCTGATTCTTGCAGGGTTCCACATCATTGGGTGACCTCTGGTTCTAGTAAGGGGAAATCAGCTTCTCCTTCTCCGCTTGATCCACACCATGCATGATTTTGTGCACCTCCATCCCGTCCCCTCTCGTTCGCCTCCTTTCCAGACTAAAAAGCCCCCAATGTCACCATCTTTCCCCACAGCCCTTTGATAATCTTAGCTGGCCTCCTCCGAATCTTACCTTCTTCCTGAGGTCCAACTGAAATCTCCTTCCTTGTATTTTAGACCCCTTTCTTCTTCTCCCATCCTCTCAAAGAACTCTGAACAATTCGGCCCTGTCTTCTCCATGATGGCCCTTCAGATACTTGAAGACAGCTATCATGGCTCCCAGCAGTCTTGTCTTACAGAATCATAGGAGGTCAGATGGGATCTTGGAGATCATCTATTCCAACCCCCTTCCCAGAGCATCCTTGACAGATGGCCACTCAATCTCTGCTTAAGCACCTCCAGCAAGGAGGCTCCAGGCCTCTGAAGGTGCCTCTTCCATCAGCTTTTGCCAATCGGAAATTCTTTCTACAGTCCAAATGAAACCTGTTGCCCATCCATGAACCACAAAATCTTCTTTTCACACATAAAAGATGCCTTCTGGATGGGCTTTCCCCCACGTGGTTCCCCACAAGGGTCAGAGACTTCCACTTGGCACTAAGAAGACGACCTTGTATCATTTTATTTTTATTTGACTTGTCTGATCACCCACACCAATCAAAACTGACTCGGAGCAGATCGCAGCACTAAGCCTTCTTACCTGGACGTTGAAAAGAGCTTCATCCGGAGGAGGTGGAGGTGGCAGGAAGGACCCTGTGGATGGTGGGAAGTTGCCCTGATAGTCTGCCGAAGGGGGAAGCGGCGGGGGCGGCGGGAAATCACCTGGACACAAAGACCAGAAAACAGAGAGTGGGTCTGCATGGCTGTGAACCCTTTCGCCCAGCACCTGCAAAATCCATCACACAAAGAGCTGGAGTGTTTGGGAAAACAGGTTTCACCCTCAGTGGGGAAAGGGCGGCATGGAGGGACCCCCAGGAAGTTACAGGCAAGCCCAGCTTCCTTGACAGTAAAGCTGCAGAGAATCCTAAGCACTTGCCCTATGCCAAGAATTATTCGTTTTATTTTTAGATAAAATGGGTACAGTGGAATATGTCAGCACACAAAGGACCCGCCCCTTTCTCTCTGGGGCAGCAATGCAAAATCTCCATCAGGAAGATCTGGGGGCTGGCTGGATGAGTCCATTGTTTCCTCTCCCTTTGGGGAAAAAAAGGTCAGTATTTTTCACAAATGGCTCAGGAAAAGGAGGAAAGAAATTATGCAGTAAGAAAGGAAAGCAGCGATGCTCTCATTTTGTACAGTTCCTTCCTTCGTTTCATTTCTCGCCGAAAGTTCTTCCACACTGGCATTAAAACAGGATTTTTATTTTTATTTTGTTTCAATTTGTTATAGCCGCCCAACTCCGATGGACCCTGGCTTGTGTACAAACCCCAAAACCAGTAAAAACAATTAAAAACATAAGACCACAGATTGGACTAAAAAGGATAAAGGGTGATGCCCACGATTCAGCTCCCCGAATGATCCACACCAGCTTGGCTGCCTTTTCACAACACGCTTAACCTGGTTACTGATTTAACCCATGCTTTATAAACACGGGACAAAGAAAGCCACAAACTACAGGCTGGTATCAGTAGATCCAGGTGAAAACGAACCCAGTTGAGCCTATTGTGGGGGAAGATGGGCGGTGATAGAAGTTGGACAAATAAATAAATTGTGCAAAAACAGCCACAGGGTTTGCAACTGAGCTGGCTAAACATGTGGTGTGAATTTGGGTTTTTTTGTTTTGCATGGTGGACTTCAAGCCATGCCTTGAATGCAGAGGGTGCTGCAAGATTGTGGGAACAGGATGTGCAAATCTGGAGCACTGCAGCAACCTGCCCAGCCCTGATAAGATTCTTCCTCCTTTTTGCCTCCAAGCTGTGTAGAGAGAAGCAAAATGCGGAGAATAATGTTAATGGGTCCCAGTTCCTCAGCCCTTAGCTTTGCTTTTGAACTGGGACTTGGACAAGAGGATAAAAAAGTGGGGAGAGGGGACCCCCGTTTTATCCTCCAGTCCAAACCCAGTTCATGGCACCAGGCCATGCGCTTGGTTAGTCTCTCCAGGTGATCGTCCATGAGCTGCCAATGTGCTTCTTCCAGCTGCTCCTTAATAAAAATCCAAGCCACCCTGCTGGGTTCTGCCTAAAAGAAAGACTGGTGCAATGGCTAGATAAATACCTGAATACATGGGGTGGGGGAAGGAAGGAAGGAAGGAAGGAAGGAAGGAAGGAAGGGAGGGAGGGAGGGAGGGAGGGAGGGAGGGAGGGAGGGAGATGGGAATGAGAAGAAGGAAGGAAGGAAGGAAGGAAGGAAGGAAGGAAGGAAGGAAGGGAGGGAGGGAGGGAGGGAGGGAGGGAGGGAGGGAGGGAGATGGGAATGAGAGGAAGGAAGGAAGGAAGGAAGGAAGGAAGGAAGGAAGGAAGGAAGGAAGGAAGGAAGGAAGGAAGGAAGGAAGGAAGGAAGGAAGGATGATGTTGGGGAAGGAATGATGGTTTGCAAAGAATGAAAGATATGGAGAGGCATAGAGAATGCAGTTGGTACAAACCAGATTTAACAAAATTGCCTTTTTTCTTATTTCTGACTAAACACTTTTTTGCCTACTATTTCTCACTCTTTTTTCTGCATTTTGCATAACGTTGCTTACCTACCAAAAGGAATTGCTTATATATGAATGTAAATTTTTATGAATAAACATTTGATGCTCCTGTATTAAAAATTTACACACATTTATGATGGGACCAAAGTTAAAAGCGAAGTAGTAGAATATGCTAGGGAAAGTGGAAGGCAAATGGAAGAGGGGCCGACCAAGGGCAAGATGGATGGATGATATTCTGGTGGTGACAGACTCAACCATGGGGGAGCTGGGGTTGGCGACGGCCGACAGGAAGCTCTGGCGTGGGCTCGTCCATGAAGTCACGAAGAGTCGGAAGCGACTGAACGAAGAAACAACAACAAAGTAGAATAACCACTGTTGGAAATAAAATCCATCCATCCTTCCTTCCTCATTTTATTGCCTGTGTCTCTACATGACAAAACGCTCTCTCTCACACACATACACACCAACAAAACACACAACACACAAATACCACTAAAAGAATAAAGTTAAATCTGGAAAATCTCACATCCAACAACGAACAACATTAAAAAAGCACAGCCAAACAAAATTCTTCAATGAAACCCACCTAACTAGACCACCAAGTTAAACCCTTTTCTGGGCTTGCAGAACTAAACTAACTGAAATGGGTTAGGTTTGGCCAATACTTCTTCTTCATCGTCATCATCACACTAAGCAACCAAAAATCTAACCAGGATTACCCATAACCAAGTTCCACGTGCTCTGTGCATGCGTTTTCCAGGACTTTACCTGACCTGGTAAAGATGGTCTCTTCTCAGGATGCAACCTTGGTATACTGGCCCTGATCCAGCATGGGATGAGTGACCCCTGCATCCTAGAAAAGTGTTTCTCAACCTTGGCAACTTTAAGATGCGTGGACTTCAACTCCCAGAATTCCCCAGCCAGCAACGCCAAAAGGCAGTGGAGAAAGTTTACAAGGTCAGAGATACAGGTTGTGATGGAATGTCTCTCTGAGGGAGAAAGTGGTGTGATGGAGATCGCGGGAGAGGAAGGAGGGGAATTCTGGGAGTTGAAGTCCACACATCTTAAAGTTGCCAAGGTTGAGAAACACTGCTGTAGAAGGAAGAGCAAATAACGGTGGGTTTCTTATACAGATTAGTGGGAAAATCCTGTGAAGAACATTTAAAAGAACTGGGTCTTCTAGCCTGAGGAGGAGAAGGTGGAGGGGAGACATCAGAACAGCCTTTTCATACTTGAAGGGCTGTCCCAGGGAAGAGCGGGTGGATTTATTCTCTGTAGTGCCCGAAGGTAGGATAAAACCAATAGGGGGAAGCTTTACAGAGGGAGATCCAAACCTGAAATAAATCAGAATTTCCTGATTGTGAGAGCTGTTAAGCAGCGAAAGAGGCTGCTTTCTGGAGTTGTGAGTGCTCCATCAGTAGAGGTTTCAACGCAAAGGTTGGACAGACATTTGTCTGGCATGGTCTGAAAATGCCTGCCCTGGCTGGGGGTGGACTAGAAGATCTCCAGGGTCTCCCTTCCAACCCTAGGTGTCCATGATTCTCCGAATCAAACTTGATTCCCTGTGACTTCATGGATGCAGCCATGAAGCTTTCTTGGCAACAGGACGTACAGTAAGTGGTTTGACATTGCCTTCTTCTGGATGTTTATTGTTTCTTTCTTATCTTCCAGGTCTGGAATTCAAGGAGGCCCCCATCCACGTTCTATCCGGACCTGGACCAGCTTAACTTCTCAGTCCAGCCTCACAATATTTCCCTTGTTAAATCCTGAACAGTAAAGGAGAATTTATGTTAGAGGTTTCCACCTCTGCAACTCTGTTTTGTCACCCACGGATGCGGTGTACACGGATGGATAGATGTGTATGTCCGGGCTAAATGCTCGAGAGTAGCTGGTAAATGGTTTTCATCTTTTCCAGAAGCTTCCCCTTGAAGGGAAGAGAGGCCACGACTGTCTTGGAAGACGAGGCAAGTAAAGTTGGCCTTAGGATAACCGCCGAAAAATCGAAGATCATGCATGGGAGCTCCACAGACCCAGCATGGGGAATTGTACTCGGACTGCAGCAGCAGTCGTGGAGACGTGGAGAGGTTCACCTATCTGGGTCGTGTGATCGCCCGGAATGGAGATGCAGAGGTTTCATCTGTTCAATTCTATCGTGATGCCGACAGTTACTTATGCCAGCGAGACTTGGAAGGCATCAGCAATCATGTCAACTGGATTTCTATTTTCTCAGTGGAAACGTTTCGCTCCTTATCCAAGGAGCTTCTTCAGTCTGAGCAAACTTTCTCACCAACTTTGCTCAGACTGAAGAAGCTCCTTGGATAAGGAGCGAAACGTTTCCACTGAGAAAATAGAAATCCAGTTGACATGATTCAAGCTACAGACAATTCCACCTGGATGACTGAGAACCTTCATAGACATAAGGCATCAGCAAGTATCAACAAGAGGCTTGACGTCTTTCAACAGAGGTGCCTCCGTCGAATTCTAAAGTTTCGATATTTTGATGAGATCACAAATGAAGAGGAGCAGCTCATGTAAACTCCATAACATCGTTGCATGTAAAAGACTTCAACTGGCTGGCCACATCTTCCGCATGGAGAACAATCGGATCCCTAAAGTGGCAATGAGTTGGATCCCTCCTAACGCTAAACGACAAGGACGCCCTCGGATAACAGGGCGAAGAACGCCGATAGAAGACCTGAAGACATTGCATATCACATGGAAAGACGCCGAAACAATCGCCCAAGACCGAAAGAGCTGGAAAACCCTTCCTGCCCGATATGCTACATAGCATAGCCCTGGGAGAGAGAGGGGAGGGAGGGAGGGAGGGAGGGAGGGAGAGCGCCCCTGTGGGGGAATGAAAAAACACTGCTCCTCCACCTTCTATCTGCGAGAAAGGATTCCAGGATTTGCCAACCGATGTGCTCGGAACAGTATTAGTCACCTTGGTGATTTCAGGTTGGTTGAGAGCATCATCAGTTCAAGACGGAGTGTCTGCACCGGCACTCTGATGGGCGGTGGGAATATTAGGCCCCCGCTGTTCCAGACAGTGAATCACAGAT